>CM039674.1:187449556-187755053 GCA_022496015.1 Hordeum marinum | reverse complement strand
CTTCAGGAAGCCTAAGGAATGCCGTTTGACGTCCATTTGCAGATCTCATAATCATAAATGCGGCAACTGCTAACATGATTCGGACTGACTTCAGCATCGCTAGGGGAGAAAGTCTCATCGTAGTCAACTCCTTGAACTTGTCGATAACCTTTAGCGACAAGCCGAGCTTTATAGGCGGTCACATTACCGTCTGCGTCAGTCTTCTTCTTAAAGATCCATTTGTTTTCAATGGCTCGCTTATCATCAGGCAAGTCCACCAAAGTCCATACTTTGTTCTCATACATGGATCCTATCTCGGATTTCATGGCCTCAAGCCATTTGTTGGAATCCGGGCCCGCCATTGCTTCTTCATAGTTCGAAGGTTCACCGTTGTCCAACAACATGATCTCTAGGACAGGATTGCCGTACCACTCTGGTGCGGAACGTGTCCTAGTGGACCTTCGAGTAGCAACTTGATCTAAAGCTTCATGATCATCATCATTAACTTCCTCTCTAGCCGGTGTAGGCTCCACAGAAACAACTTCCTGTGCTGCGGTACTCTCCGGGTCGAGTGGAGGTACAATTACCTCATCAAGTTCTATTTTCCTCCCACTTACTTCTTTCGAGAGAAACTCTTTCTCGAGAAAGGATCCATTCTTGGCAACAAAGACTTTGCCCTCGGATCGTAGGTAGAAGGTATACCCAATAGTCTCTTTGGGATATCCTATGAAGACGCACTTTTCCGCTTTGGGTTCGAGCTTCTCTGGTTGAAGTTTCTTCACATAAGCATCGCATCCCCAATCTTTTAGAAACGACAGCTTAGGTTTCTTTTCCAAACCATAATTAATACGGTGTCGTCTCAACGGATTTAGGCGGTGCCTATTTAAAGTGAATGCGGCAGTCTCTAATGCATATCCCCAAAATGATAGCGGTAAGTCGGTAAGAGACATCATAGATCGCACCATATCCAATAGAGTGCGATTACGACGTTCAGACACACACCATTTCGCTGAGGTGTGCCGGGCGGCGTGAGTGGTGAAACAATTCCACATTTCCTAAGGTGTGTGCCAAATCGTGACTTAAATATTCTCTGCCACGATCAGATCGTAGGCATTTTATTTTCCTGTCACGTTGATTCTCTACCTCATTCTGAATTTCCTTGAACCTTTCAAAGGTTTCAGACTTGTGTTTCATTAACTAGACATACCCATATCT
Organism: Hordeum marinum; assembly: GCA_022496015.1. Lineage (NCBI taxonomy): Eukaryota > Viridiplantae > Streptophyta > Magnoliopsida > Poales > Poaceae > Hordeum > Hordeum marinum. The sequence goes on along the minus strand of CM039674.1, from coordinate 187,753,859 downwards.
GCTCAAGTCATCAGTGAGGGTGAGAACATAACGGTAGCCACCGCGAGCCTCGACACTCATTGGACCACATACATCGGTATGTATTATCTCCAACAAGTCAGTTGCTCGCTCCATTGTTCCGGAGAATGGAGTCTTGGTCATCTTGCCCAGGAGGCATGGTTCGCATGTGTCAAATGATTCGAAATCAAGTGACTCCAAAAGTCCATCAGCATGGAGCTTCTTCATACGTTTGACACCAATATGGCCAAGACGGCAGTGCCACATGTAAGTGGGACTATCGTTATCAACTTTACACTTTTTGGTACTCACAACTATGGATATGTGTAACATCACGTTCGAGATTCATCAAAAATAAACCATTGACCAGCGGGCATGAGCATAAAACATTTCTCTCATATAAATAGAACAACCAAAATTCTCGGATTGAAATGAGTAGCCATCTCGCATCAAGCGAGATCCAGATACAATGTTCATGCTCAAAGCTGGTACTAAATAACAATTATTAAGGTTTAAAACTAATCCCGAAGGTAGATGTATAGGTAGCGTGCCGACGGCGATCACATCGACCTTGGAACCATTCCCGACGCGCATCGTCACCTCGTCCTTGGCCAGCCTCCGCTTATTCCGCAGCTCCTGCTTGAGTTACAAATGTGAGCAACTACACCGGTATCAAATACCCAGGAGCTACTACGAGCGCTGGTCAAGTACACATCAATAACAAGTATATCACATATACCTTTAATGTTGCCGTCCTTCTTATCCGCTAAATACTTGGGGCAGTTCCGCTTCCAGTGACCAGTACCCTTACAATAGAAACACTCAGTCTCAGGCTTGGGTCCATTCTTGTTCTTCTTCTTCCCGGCAACTTGCTTACCGGGCGCGGCAACAGCTTTGCCGTCCTTCTTGAAGTTCTTCTTACCCTTGCCTTTCTTGAAACTAGTGGTCTTGTTTACCATCAACACTTGATGCTCCTTTTTGATCTCGACCTCCGCTGATTTCAGCAGCGAGTACAACTCGGGAATGGACTTCTCCATACCCTGCATGTTGTAGTTCATCACAAAGCTCTTGTAGCTAGTGGAAGCGACTGGAGGATGCTGTCAATGACTGAGTCATCCGGGAGATTAACTCCCAGCTGAGTCAAGCGGTTGTGAAGCCCAGACATCTTGAGGATGTGCTCACTAACAGAACTGTTCTCCTCCATCTTACAGCTGAAGAACTTGTCGGAGATGTCATATCTCTGGACTCGGGCATGAGCTTGGAAAACCAGTTTCAGCTCTTGGAACATCTCATATGCTCCGTGTTGCTCAAAACGCTTTTGGAACCCTGATTCTAAACTATAAAGCATGCCGCACTGAACAAGGGAGTAATCATCGTAGTGCGACTGCCAAGCGTTCGTAACGTCTTGGTCCGCTGGGAGAATGGGTGGGTCACCTAGCGGTGCATCAAGGACATACAATCTCTTGGAAGCTATGAGGATGATCCTCAAGCCACGGACCCACTCCGCATAGTTGCTTCCATCATCTTTCGCTTGGTTTTCTCTAGGAACGCGTTGAAATTGAGGTTGACATTTGCGTTGGCCATTGGATCTACAATATAGATTAAAGCAATTTTAGACTAAAGTTCATGATAATCGAGTTCATAATCAAATTATTCAATGAACTCCCACTCAGATAGACATCTCTCTAGTCATCTAAGTGACACATGATCCATGTCATCTAGCCCGTGTCCGATCATCACGTGAGACGGACTAGTCATCCATGGTGAACATCTCCATGTTGATCGTATCTTCTATACGACTCATGTTCGACCTTTCGGTCTTCTGTGTTCCGAGGCCATGTCTGTACATGCTAGGCTCGTCAAGTCAACCTAAGTGTTTCGCGTGTGTAAATCTGGCTTACACCCGTTGTATGCGAATGTTAGAACCTATCACACCCGATCATCACGTGGTGCTTCGGAACAACGATCCTTAGCAACGGTGCACAGTTAGGGTGAACACTTCTCTTGAAATTTTATTGAGAGATCATCTTATTTACTACCGTCGTTCTAAGCAAATAAGATGTAAACATGATAAACATCACATGCAATCAATATAGTGACATGATATGGCCAATATCATCTTGCTCCTATGATCTCCATCTTCGGGGCACGATGATCATCATTGTCACCGGCACGACACCATGATCTCCATCATTGTGTCTTCATGAAGTTGTCTCGCCAACTATTACTTCTACTACTATGGCTAATGCTTAGCAATAAAGTAAAGTAATTACATGGCGTTTATGATTGACACGCAGGTCATACAATAATATAAGACAACTCCTATGGCTCCTGCCGGTTGTCATAGTCATCGACATGCAAGTCGTGAACCCTATTACAAGAACATGATCAATCTCATACATCACAATGCATCACATCACATCCTTCTGGCCATATCACATCACAAGGCATATGCTGCAAAAACAAGTTAGACGTCCTCTAATTTGTAGTTGCAAGTTTTTACGTGGTTGCTATAGGATTCTAGCAAGAACGTTCTTACCTACGCCAAAACCACAACGTGATATGTTAATTGCTATTTACCCTTCATAAGGACCCTTTTCATCGAATCCAATCCGACTAAGGTGGGAGAGACAGACACCCGCTAGCCACCTTATGCAACTAGTGCATGTCAGGCGGTGGAACCGGTCTCACGTAAGCGTACGTGTAAGGTTAGTCCGGGCTGCTTCATCCCACAATACCGTCGAATCAAGATAAGACTAGTAACGGCAAGCATATTAAAAAAATCGACGCCCACAACTGCTTTGTGTTCTACTCGTGCATAGATTCTACGCATAGACCTAGCTCATGATGCCACTGTTGGGAGACGTAGTAGTAAATATAAATTTTCCTACGTGTCACCAAGATCTATCTATGGATAAACCAGCAAACAAGCGGGGAGAGATTGGATCTTCATACCTTTGAAGATCGCTAAGCGGAAGCGTTGCTAGAACGCGGTTGATGGAGTCGTACTCGCAGCGATTCAGATAGCGGTAGATCCGATCAAGTGCCGAACGGACGACACCTCCGTGTTCAACACACGTGCAGCCCGGAGACGTCTCCTACGCCTTGATCCAGCAAGGAGGGAGGAGAGGTTGAGGGAGATCTCCGGCAGCACGACGGCGTGGTGGTGGTGGAGCTGCGTGGTACTCCGACAGAGCTTCGCAGCTCAAGGGAGAAACGAGGAGAGGGAGGAGTAGGGCTGCACCAGGGAGGAGAGGAACTCGTGTGTGTGCAGCCCCAAATACCTCCACTATATATAGGAGGAGGGGGGAGAGGTGCTGCGCCCTAGGGTTCCACCCTAGGGGCTGGCGGCAGCCACCAGATGGCATCTGGCCGGCGGCCAGGTCAGGGAAAGGTGGAGGCGCCCTAGGGTGGGCCTTAAGGCCCATCTAAGCCTAGGGTTTGCCCCCTCCACCCTTGCTGCGCCTTGGGCTGGGGTGGGAGGCGCACCAGCCCACCTAGGGGCTGGCTCTCTCCCACTCTTGGCCCATGGAACCTTCCGGGGCAGGTGGGCCCACTTGGTGGACCCCCGGAACCCTTCCGGTGGTCCCGGTACACTACCGGAGACACCCGGAACACTTCCGGTAACCAAAACCTCACTTCCTATATATCAATCTTCGTCTCCGGACCATTCCGGGACTCCTAGTGACGTCCGGGATCTCATCCGGGACTCCGAACAACCTTCGGTAACCACGTACACTATTTCCCTATAACCCTAGCGTCATCGAACCTTAAATGTGTAGACCCTACGGGTTCGGGAGACACGTAGACATGACCGAGACACCTCTCCGGCCAATAACCAACAGCGGGATCTGGATACCCATGTTGGCTCCCACGTACTCCACGATGATATCATCGGATGAACCACGATGTCAAGGATTCAATCAATCCCGTATACAATTCCCTTTGTCTATCGGTGTCACAACCCTAGTAAGAGTCATAGGCTAGTAATGTGTTTGCATCATCATCATCATCTATGCATCAATATGAAATGGGGAGAAGAAGAAAACCCCACCCACTTAATGAATTATAGGATTTCTAGATAAATGAAATTTCAACAAATCCAAAATGCCCATCAAAAATGTCCCCTATGTCTTATAAATAGGGACATGGATATACCAGGGGACATTTGTATTATTTGAACATTTAAAATAATTTGAATTAATGGTTTACATCCCTGGAAAATTACAAATAAAGCAAATATCATTATCACTGTTTCCAAAATAATCTGAAACTATTATTATAAGTTTGGAATATTCAAACTACAATTTAGAAAATATGTGGGTCATTTTATAAAAGTCATTGGACCTGCAAAGGAAATAAATAAATATTAGAAAACAGAAAACAGAAGTTAAAAAAAAGCCAGAAGGGGCTTACCTGGCCCAGGAAGGAGATGGCCCAGCCCACCAGGGCCAAGCGGTCATCTTCAACCTCTGCCAGTAGGCAGAGGCGAAGTGCCGCGCGGCGCCGGGAGGCCTCCACCTCCTCCCTGCCTGGTCGCCCGCCTGGAGGCCCCAGGGTGCGCCAGCTCGCCGTCGCCAAGGTCTTGTCCCTCTCTCCCTCGCGGTCGCCGCTCTCTCTCGCTTTCCCCCCTCTGCTCTCCTCCTTCCCCGACAACCGACGTCGTTCTCGCCGTCGATTCGTCGCCCTCGACGCCTCCCCGACCCTTCCGTCGCCGCCAGAAGCACCGGGGTGAGTCCCCGGTTCGTTTCCCCCTCTCCCCGTTGCTCCTCCCCTCCTCTAGCCCTGCTAGCTGTCGACGCCCGAGGGGACCTCGACACCGGCCATGGCACAGCCGTGGCCACAGCAGCCGCAGCCCACACCCGAGCATGTGCCTGTGCTCAGTGCGTCCCCAGGAGCCGGAGCCGCCACCAGTTCCCCCCCCCCCCGCGTCCTGGTCGCCGTTTCCCCATCGTCCCGAGCTCCGGCCGCCGCCAAAACGGACGTGGCCGTCGACTCCGGCGACCCCGTGACCTCCTGCGGCTCCGGATGGATGCGGCTGTGCGCGGGCTACTCGCCAGTGGTCTTAGCTCGCTAGATAACCCCTTGTAGAAGAAACCCGACGGTCGCCGCCGTCTCTGGAGGTCACCGGCGTCAAGCCGCCGGCCAACTCCGGTGGGTTTGACCCGGGTGGACCCCTGGCTTGACTCTGTGCATCAATGACAGGTGGGGCCCCTGTCGAGATTAGTTAAGTTAATCACGGATTACTTTAAATCATTTAGTTAAACTAATGTGACACTAACAAGTGGGCCCCGGTCTGCTAATTAGTTAGGATTAATTTTAATTAGTTAGTTAAACTAACCAGACACTGACATGTGGACCCCACATGTCAGGTTTGACTCTGGGCCGACTCAGCTGACCAGCTGATGTCATCATGACATCATGCTTATGTCATAACTCATTTTCTTATTTTAAAATAATTCCAGAAATGTTTAAAACTTTGAAAAATCATATAAATTAATCTGTAAATCAGATGAAAATAATTTATATATGAAAAATTATCAGAAAAATCCAATGAATCCAATGGTGCTACTCTCATGCATGATAGAGCAACCCAAATAGGTGAACTTGGACATTTTAGCATTAGGTCATTATATGGAATTTGAAATGAGGACAACTTGGAACCTATATTCAAATCTGAATTAAATAGACATGATCACCATGCACATTAGCTCACCCATGTATACCACTATGCCATGATCATGCATCATATTGTCGCATTTGCTTGTATTGATTGTTCTTATCTGCATTGCGGTAGGTCCGAATCCAGACGACTCCGTACCCCGACGAAGGAGAGAACTCTTCCGCAACTCAGCAAGGCAAGCAACCCCATTGATCATTCCGATAACATCCCATTCTCTCGCTCCTGCTCTCATTATTGCATTAGGACAAACGATCACATGTCAGTCATACCCGGTAGATGATCCTATTTTTATGCATGACCTGATCTTGTCACAGTAAATAGCTACACCTTGCAACCTAGCATACCTGGTAGATGCTTGTGCCGTGATGTGCTTAGCTTATCTTCATGCCATGCTGCTATGCTTAGATTTGTGTCAGGTCTGATTCATCTAGGTGATGAGTTAGAGTGAAACTGTGATGTTCCGATGTGTTGAGCTCATAACGAATCTGTTTTGGTAAAAGGTGGCGATGAGAGGCTATGTAGGAGTACATAGTAGGTTGTCTCATTGAGACCGTTCTTAGGAACTGGGTTCCGGGTTTGAGATCCAAGACGAGATACTACCACATGCTGGGCCCTGAAATATGACCCCGCTCGACTTATCAGTCGCTTAGTCTTTGGTCCAGGTATTGCAAGTAGTTTCTGGTATTTATAGCATGCTGGAGGCCGTGCGTAGCGCTGACCCTCGGGGTGGGTTACGACGCGGTAGGCAGTGACACGGTGTACCAAGGGTCACTCGAATGGTGGGCTTGGGAACCCTGCGCACATCGTTTGGGACCGTAGTGGAAACTTCGGCCGAACTTCCATGCGGGTCAGTCTCAAATAGGCGGTAGCCTGGACTAGAGGTCTTATGTGATTGACGGTCGTGGCCGACTCCCTCGCTGGGCATCCGCTTGAAGGTTGCCGAGGTGCATGGTTTATGGCACACAGCGATAAGTGGCGAGAGCGTGTGTGAAGAAGTACACCCCTGCAGGGTTATGAAACTATTCGAATAGCCGCGTCCGCGGATATGGACTACTTGGAGAACTTATGCTGTTCATAGATAATCAAATGGATACTTCTAAAAATCTCAAGACAAGTGTGAGTACCGTGGATGGCACTCTTCCGGGAGGGGAAGGTGAGTCCATGGTGGTGTATTGAGATGGAGTTAGTGGACTCGTGTGCGATAAGTAAAATGGTAACAAAGAGGGTAAAACTGAGTAGTGTAGGTTAGCCAGGAGTCAAAGCTGGCTTTCTGCATAAACTCCTCCACCCCTTTGTTGATACATGAGCATAACTAGACTAGGTCTGATTTAAAGACTTGCTAAGTACGATTGTACTCATCCTTGCTTAATTAATGTTGCAGAGGAAAACCAGGACCCATCAGGTGGGTTCTATCTAGACGTTGACGATGCCGAATAGCTGGTGTCCCAGCTACGACCCTGTGACGTGTGGCGTGCTGTAGATAGTCAGGCCATGTGCCCTCTTTTCATTTCACTGTCCGTACTCGGATAGTTCTAAGTTTCCGCTGGCTTGTATGAACCTGTTTGTATAACTTGAGTGCCGGGTCATGTAACCCCTATCTGTAAGAACATATTATGCAAGGCTCTTCTGAGCCTTTTAAATAAAAGTCATGTTGTTGTATGGTTATGTTGTGATGCCATAGTTGTATCTATGCATAACGGGCATGTCGTGCGTACGTGCGGTGTGCAACGGTATGTATGGGATCCGACACCTAGTTGTGTTCCTTTAGCAGTACTCCTTACGGGAAACTGTCTTTTTGTGCATCAACCAAGCCTTGGTAGCTTGCTACTGCTCCGGACACATTGATTGATCGGCATGTATCCTTCTTTGCAGCTGTGTCTGTCCCTTTTAGGAAATGTCTCGCAGTGTAATGGAGTCCCTATAGCCTGTTACGACTCGTCTACGTGCAGCGATGACATTCGTGTCTCGCGACGTAATGGAGTCCTTGTAACTTGGTACGACTCATCTACACACGCTTGAGACCGACACCTGCATTGCTGGGTTATGTATGCCTGTTTCCGTACGGATGTGCCACTTGGGTTCTATGACTAGTTATGTCGGCCCGGGTTCTTTGTTGTGTGATTGCCAGCGACATGTTCACATACGTGAGCCAAAAGACGCAAACGGTCCCGGCCAAGGTAAGGCTGCAGCTGTGGAGTACCGTGCGTGAGGCCGCAAAGTGATGTGGCTTGTTACAGTATGGAATCATATGACTTAGGATCGGGGTCCCGACAGCGTTGGTATCAGAGCCTGACTGACTGTAGGACTACCAAGCCAAACCGGTCGAAGTTGAGTCTAGAAACACTATAGATAAGTAGGGGAATTTATTGTGGAAGGGAACGTAAGACTCTTTTACTCCTCTTTCCAAGTTATTCTATGCTAGGTCATTCTCATCTTATCTACGAGGATAGGTACTAGGATTCTCATCTATTGCCTAGGATGACGAGTTACTAGCCATGGACCAATAACTATCTTGTTTGTGAGTAAGTGTGGTTATTTTAGTGTTGTTGATGTGGCAAACAGATGGAGAAGAGATTTGAGTCTAGATAGTCGATTGGTCATGCCTTTCCAATCTCCTTTAAATTGTCTCAAAAATTTTGTTGAGCAATTACAGCCGTTATGCTGCTCGATTTCCGTTAGGATCTCTAATGTCTTTGCATCATTCTCTGTTTCAGATGCCGTCTCGTCCTTTCCATTAGGTGGTCCGTATGAACAGGTGCATCGATGTGCCGGGTCACACGGCCATGTTGGTTAGAGTGATGATGGAGGCGGGATATCGTTGGTACCCGGAGTACACCGTGGAGGAGCAGTACCGAGATTTCAACCAGAGTCAGTATCTGTGTACTGTTAGGATATACCCTTCATATCCTGGAGCTGCAGAGCCGCTTCACTAGACTCATGGATTGGGAGTTACCATAGATATGGCAGTTCAGGAAGCCGCCTATACTATGCTGACTATTATGAGGTTTCACCATGGTCTGCTTCAGAACACGGAGTTCTGCTATGTTCCTGCTTCCATTGGAGGAGAGGATGGATATCTCAGTGCAGCCTATTCTGATCATTCCCATGAAGACCCTAGGCTGCAGGTGACCGCGCAGATGTTGGAAACTAGGGACCGTGATGCACGTGCCCTACGCATGGAGCTCTATGCTACCCGTGCCGTCTTTGGACAGCTTTGACGCAGCTGGCACCTGTTGTGCAAACAGGTTATGGAGATATGGAGATGCTGACTCCATCACGGACTCATTTGCCAGCACACGTAGACTGGCCTGATGTTGGAGGCATCACCCCTCTTCGACGACCGCTGTTGCCACCGACAAGGGGACCAAGGCCACACCCGTGCCCTTATGGTTTCCAGGGATTCCAGGCTAGAGTGTTTCCAGATCCACAGGTTCAGCTTCCAGGTCATGGGGGTAACCTGTACGAAGCATTCTACGGTGATGTTTGAGTGCGAGGATGCTAGACCTAGTAAGCTAGTAGACATATCGCCACAGTCCTGTGTGTCTTGTGGGGTATGATCAAGGTTGAGAGTTGAGTTCCGGGGGTGTAGATAGATAATGTATAGGATGCTTGTGATGCCTCCGATGAGTTGTGTCATCTCTCCGTAGTTGTTTTCAGCTTGGGTTTGTACTGAACTAAGTCATGGTGTGTATGAAACCTAATGTTCATATGGTAGTTGTTTTACCATGTTGATGGGTGTTTATTCTACATGCCATGCTGATCAGAGCATTTCCTAATTCTTTTCCTAGAGTTGTTGCTCGCTATGTCTAAGCTATCGGTTGTTTTCCCCAAGATGGTGTCAACCAGGAACAACCCCATGCATGCTCATGAGCAAGGCGAGAGTAGCCAGCCAAGGCAAGAAGAGCTGCCACGAGCACCATCTCTAGCAGAGGTGATGCTAGAAGCCGAAAGGAATAAGAGGGAGACCAATAGGCTGTTGGAGAGGATTGAACAGAACACCGCTCGTGCTCCCCGCAATGATCACCATGATGGAGTGTCACTTGGTGACTTCATTAAGTTGTGTCCGCCTAAGTAACATCATTCGATCGATCCCCTCGATGCGGATGATTGGCTGACCAGTATGTCACGCAAGATTCAAGCTGCAAATGTTTCAGAGGCCAACAAGGTGACCTTTGCAACATACTTCCTAGAGGGACCCGCCAACCTGTGGTGGGAAAGCTATGAAGCTATGCGTCCTCAAGGACCCGTGCCAACCAGGGCAGAGTTTAGCGCCGCATTTCGTCTCCATCACATCCCGGAAGGGCTGATGGACCGCAAGAGAGAGGAATTCTGTGCCTTCACCCAGGGCAGATTGTCAGTGGATGCATACAGCCGCGAGTTTGGAAACCTTGCTCGCTATGCTCCAGAGGAGGTCTCAACCGATGCCAAGAAGCAGGCTAGGTTCCGCAAGGGACTAAATGCTGAACTTCGTCGAGATCTTCATCTGCATGAGTGCGCCACCTTTCAAGCTCTCGTCAATAAAGCGATCAATGCTGAGTCCGGACAGACTGACTACGAGGCCACAAGGAGGCATAACAGTGACTTCAACCCTGCATCGGGTTCAGGACCCAACAAGCACCGAATATGGGTACCCAATGCAGCTATGCCGGCAAGGTACACTGCGAGGCCATCCTTCCAGGCACCTCGTCCAGTTCAGTCCAACCCTCCACCCAGACCATTTGGAGGACCGCAAGCAAATGTTGCCCCTCGTGCTACAGTGGTATGCTATAAGTGTGGAGAACCGGGACATTATTCTCGTGAATGTCCCCAGAACAATGCCAAGCCCGCTGGACGCGGAAAACCAGGGAAAGCCTTCTATGTGAAGCCAACTCCTGCCCGTGGGCGAGTTAATTATGTGTCTGCTGAAGAAGCTCTTGAAGACCCTGATGTCATTCTAGGTACGCTTCTTGTTAATAGCCATCCAGCATCTGTTCTATTTGATACTGGGGCATCTCATTCATTCATCTCAGAATGTTATGCACAGTTGTATAACATGTCTTTCTGTGACATGCCCACACCTTTAGTAGTTCAGACTCCTCGATCAAAATGGCAAACTTCTAGAGTGATCCATGACAATGAAATTCTGGTGGATAGACTAGTATTCCTAGCATCCTTGATAGCTCTTAAGTCTTTGGACATCAATATCATTCTAGGTATGGATTGGATGAAAACCCACTATGCCAAGATTGATACTCATTTTAGGAATGTTCAACTTACACATCCCTCGGGAGAGGTAGTTAATGTCTCTACTCGAACAACCAAGCGCCAACTCTATTCTCTAAATGCTAGCCCTCTCCCTGAGCTAGAAGATATTCCGGTAGTCCGTGATTTTCTGGATGTCTTTCCAGAAGAACTGCCAGGTATTCCACCTGTCAGAGATGTCGAGTTTGTAATAGAACTTATTCCAGGGACAGTTCCAATAGCCAGAAGACCCTATAAGATGGCACCCTTAGAACTAGCCGAGCTAAAAACCCAACTCGATGAAGCTTTGAAGAAAGGGTTCATTCGTCCTAGTTCTTCTCCTTGGGCTTGCCCCGTCCTTTTTGTTAAGAAGAAGGATGGCTCGGAACGGATGGTTGTGGATTACCGACCAGTGAACTTGGTCACTATCAAGAACAAGTATCCGCTCCCCAGGATCAACGATTTGTATGATCAGCTCGCTGGATCCTCTGTCTTTTCCAAAATGGATTTGAGGTTGGGATACCATCAAATCAGAATTAGAAACGGGGACATTCCTAAAACGGCTTTTGTCACTCGTTATGGCCAATACAAGTACACCGTTATGTCCTTCGGATTAACTAATGCCCCAGCCACCTTCTCTCGACTGATGAATTCGATCTTCATGGAGTATTTGGATAAATTCGTCGTGGTTTATCTTGATGACATACTCATTTACTCGAAGAACGAACAAGAACATGCCGAGCATCTAAGGTTGGTATTGATGAAACTTCGAGAGCATCGTCTATATGCCAAATTCTCCAAGTGTGAATTCTGGTTGCCGGAAGTGACTTATCTGGGTCACGTAATCTCTGGCAAAGGTATTGCTGTCAATCCTAAGAGAGTTCAGGCCGTCCTTGATTGGACTCAACCTGAATCAGTTAAGCAAGTAAGGAGTTTCCTTGGCTTAGCGAGCTATTGTCGCCGCTTTGTTGAGAATTTCTCCAAGGTTGTGAAACCTCTAACTGAACTTCTCAAGAAAGATAAAAGGTTCGAGTGGACTCCACAATGCGAGCATAGTTTTCAGGAGTTGAAAAGACGACTGACCTCTGCTCCCGTTCTGGTGCCACCAGATTTATCTAAGGACTTTATTATCTATTGCGACGCCTCGCGACAAGGATTAGGTTGCATTCTCATGCAAGATCGTCATGTGATTGCTTACGCATCTCGATAGTTGCGTCCACATGAGGATAATTATCCCACACATGATCTTGAGCTTGCAGCTGTGGTCCATGCACTGAAAACATGGTGACATTATCTTCTGGGTAATTGTTGCGAGATATACACTGATCACCAAAGTCTAAAATATATCTTCACCCAGCCGGATTTGAATCTCAGGCAAAGACGGTGGGTAGAGTTGATCTCGGACTACGACTTAGGGATAACTTACACCCCGGGAAAAGCCAATGTCATGGCTGATGCGCTAAGTCGTAAGTCTTATTGTAATAATTTGATGTTACAACAAGGTCAACCGCTTCTCCATGAGGAATTTAGGAAGTTAAATCTTCACATTGTTCCTCAAGGATTCCTATCCAACTTGGTGGCGAAACCTACTCTTAAGGATCAAATCATAGCTGGCCAAAAGCGTGATAAGGGAATTTCCCGGATCAAGGAGAACCTCGTTAGCGGTCTCGCTAAGGACTTCTCTACAGATGATCAAGGTGTAGTGCTCTTTCAGGGCCGTTTAGTGGTTCCTAAAAGCCAACATCTCAGGCAGCTGATTCTTAAGGAGGCTCATGATTCTCCTCTCACAATTCATCCGGGTAGTACCAAAATGTATCAGGACCTACGTCAGAGGTTCTGGTGGACTAGGATGAAGAGAGAAATTGCTCGGTATGTTGCTAACTGCGACGTTTGTCGTCGTGTGAAGGCAGAGCATCAAAGGCCTGCTGGCATCCTTCAACCCTTAGCTATTCCTGAATGGAAATGGGATAAGGTCGGTATGGATTTCATCACCGGTTTTCCCAGGAGCAAGAGAGGGAACAATGCTATATTCGTAGTCATTGACCGCCTTTCCAAAGTGGCTCATTTTCTTCCTGTTCGGGAAAGCATTACTGCTAGTCAGCTAGCGGAGTTATATGTTTCTAAAATAGTTTCTCTTCATGGTGTTCCCTTGGAGATTAACTCAGACCGTGGAAGTATCTTTACTTCTCGATTTTGGGAAAGTTTTCAAACTGCCACGGGGACTCATCTATCTTTTAGTACCGCTTTCCATCCTCAATCAAGTGGTCAAGTTGAGCGAGTCAATCAAATTCTTGAAGATATGCTTCGAGCTTGTGTTATATCTTTTGGTATGAATTGGGAGAACTGCCTTCCATTTGCTGAATTCGCCTATAACAACAGTTATCAATCAAGCTTGGGCAAAGCCCCTTTTGAAGTTCTCTATGGACGAAAATGCCGAACACCTCTTAACTGGTCAGAAGCCGGAGAGAGGCAACTCTTTGGTCCGGACATGATCCAGGATGCAGAGGAGCAAGTTCGCATTATTCGTGAAAAGTTGAAAACAGCCCAATCCCGTCAAAAGAGTCAATATGATCGCCATCATAAGTTTGTGACTTACGAAGTTGATGAGAAGGCTTACCTTCGGGTTACACCTCTGAAGGGTACCCATCGATTCGGTATCAAAGGCAAGTTGGCTCCTCGTTACATTGGAACTTTTCGCATTCTTGCTAAACGAGGAGAGGTTGCCTACCAATTGGAACTTCCACCGCATCTTTCCAAAGTTCATGATGTCTTCCACGTCTCTCAACTCAGGCGTTGCTTTTCGGACCCTGTCCGAGAAGTGGACCACGAAACGCTTGATCTCCAAGATAACCTTTCATATCGGGAATACCCTCTTCGTATTCTTGATCAAGCTAAACGTACCACTCGACATCGGAACATCAAGTTTCTTAAAGTTCAGTGGTCACATCATTCGGACAAAGAGGCGACATGGGAAAGAGAAGATCGTCTCCGACTAGAGTACCCTGCGCTCTTCCGATGACTTCAAATCTCGGGACGAGATTCTTTTGAGTGGGGGTGAGTTGTCACAACCCTAGTAAGAGTCATAGGCTAGTAATGTGTTTGCATCATCATCATCATCTATGCATCAATATGAAATGGGGAGAAGAAGAAAACCCCACCCACTTAATGAATTATAGGATTTCTAGATAAATGAAATTTCAACAAATCCAAAATGCCCATCAAAAATGTCCCCTATGTCTGATAAATAGGGACATGGATATACCAGGGGACATTTGTATTATTTGAACATTTAAAATAATTTGAATATTGGTTTACATCCCTGGAAAATGACAAATAAAGCAAATATCATTATCACTGTTTCCAAAATAATCTGAAACTATTATTATAAGTTTGGAATATTCAAACTACAATTTAGAAAATATGTGGGTCATTTTATAAAAGTCATTGGACCTGCAAAGGAAATAAATAAATATTAGAAAACAGGAAACAGAAGTTAAAAAAAAAGCCAGAAGGGGCTTACCTGGCCCAGGAAGGAGATGGCCCAGCCCACCAGGGCCAAGCGGTCATCTTCAACCTCTGCCAGTAGGCAGAGGCGAAGTGCCGCGCGGCGCCGGGAGGCCTCCACCTCCTCCCTGCCTGGTCGCCCGCCTGGAGGCCCCAGGGCGCGCCAGCTCGCCGTCGCCGAGGTCTTCTCCCTCTCTCCCTCGCGGTCGCCGCTCTCTCTCGCTTTCCCCCCCTCTGCTCTCCTCCTTCCCCGGCAACCGACGTCGTTCTCGCCGTCGATTCGTCGCCCCCGACGCCTCCCCGACCCTTCCGTCGCCGCCAGAAGCACCGGGGTGAGTCCCCGGTTCGTTTCCCCCTCTCCCCGTTGCTCCTCCCCTCCTCTAGCCCTGCTAGCTGTCGACGCCCGAGGGGACCTCACCGCCGGCCATGGCACAGCCGTGGCCACAGCAGCCGCAGCCCACACCCGAGCATGTGCCTGTGCTCAGTGCGTCCCCAGGAGCCCTAGCCGCCACCAGTTTACCCCCCCCCCCCCCCCCCCCGCGCGCGTCCTGGTCGCCGTTTCCCCGTCGTCCCGAGCTCCGGCCGCCGCCAAAACGGAAGTGGCCGTCGACTCCGGCGACCCCGTGACCTCCTGCGGCTCCGGATGGATGCGGCTGTGCGCGGGCTACTCGCCAGTGGTCTTAGCTCGCTAGATAACCCCCTGTAGAAGAAACCCGACGGTCGCCGCCGTCTCTGGAGGTCACCGGCGTCAAGCCGCCGGCCAACTCCGGTGGGTTTGACCCGGGTGGACCCCTGGCTTGACTCTGTGCGTCAATGACAGGTGGGGCCCCTGTCCAGATTAGTTAAGTTAATCACGGATTACTTTAAATCATTTAGTTAAACTAATGTGACACTGACAAGTGGGCCCCGGTCTGCTAATTAGTTAGGATTAATTTTAATTAGTTAGTTAAACTAACCAGACACTGACATGTGGACCCCACATGTCAGGTTTGACTCTGGGCCGAGTCAGCTGACCAGCTGATGTCATCATGACATCATGCTTATGTCATAACTCATTTTCTTATTTTAAAATAATTCTAGAAATGTTTAAAACTTTGAAAAATCATATAAATTAATCTGTAAATCAGATGAAAATAATTTATATATGAAAAATTATCAGAAAAATCCAATGAATCCAATGGTGCTACTCTCATGCATGATAGAGCAACCCAAATAGGTGAACTTGGACATTTTAGCATTAGGTCATTATATGGAATTTGAAATGAGGACAACTTGGAACCTATATTCAAATCTGAATTAAATAGACATGATCACCATGCACATTAGCTCACCCATGTATACCACTATGCCATGATCATGCATCATATTGTCGCATTTGCTTGTATTGATTGTTCTTATCTGCATTGTGGTAGGTCCGAATCCAGACGATACTACTCCGTACCCCGACGAAGGAGAGAACTCTTCCGCAACTCAGCAAGGCAAGCAACCCCATTGATCATTCCGATAACATCCCATTCTCTCGCTCCTGCTCTCATTATTGCATTAGGACAAACGATCACATGTCAGTCATACCCGATAGATGATCCTATTCTTATGCATGACCTGATCTTGTCACAGTAAATAGCTACACCTTGCAACCTAGCATACCTGGTAGATGCTTGTGCCGTGATGTGCTTAGCTTATCTTCATGCCATGCTGCTATGCTTAGATTTGTGTCAGGTCTGATTCATCTGGGTGATGAGTTAGAGTGAAACTGTGATGTTCCGATGTGTTGAGCTCATAACGAATCTGTTTTGGTAAAAGGTGGCGATGAGAGGCTATGTAGGAGTACATAGTGGGTTGTCTCATTGAGACCGTTCTTAGGAACTGGGTTCCGGGTTTGAGATCCAAGACGAGATACTACCACATGCTGGGCCCTGAAATATGACCCCGCTCGACTTATCAGTCGCTTAGTCTTTGGTCCAGGTATTGCAAGTAGTTTCTGGTGTTTATAGCATGCTGGAGGCCGTGCGTAGCGCTGACCCTCGGGGTGGGTTACGACGCGGTAGGCAGTGGCACGGTGTACCAAGGGTCACTCGAATGGTGGGCTTGGGAACCCTGCGCACATCGTTTGGGACCGTAGTGGAAACTTCGGCCGGACTTCCATGCGGGTCAGTCTCAAATAGGCGGTAGCCTGGACTAGAGGTCTTATGTGATTGACGGTCGTGGCCGACTCCCTCGCTGGGCATCCGCTTGAAGGTTGCCGAGGTGCATGGTTTATGGCACACAACAATAAGTGGCGAGAGCGTGTGTGAAGAAGTACACCCCTGCAGGGTTATGAAACTATTCGAATAGCCGCGTCCGCGGATATGGACTACTTGGAGAACTTATGCTGTTCATAGATAATCAAATGGATACTTCTAAAAATCTCAAGACAAGTGTGAGTACCGTGGATGGCACTCTTCCGGGAGGGGAAGGTGAGTCCATGGTGGTGTATTGAGATGGAGTTAGTGGACTCGTGTGCGATAACTAAAATTGTAACAAAGAGGGTAAAACTGAGTAGTGTAGGTTAGCCAGGAGTCAAAGCTGGCTTTCTGCATAAACTCCTCCACCCCTTTGTTGATACATGAGCATAACTAGACTAGGTCTGATTTAAAGACTTGCTGAGTACGATTGTACTCATCCTTGCTTAATTAATGTTGCAGAGGAAAACCAGGACCCATCAGGTGGGTTCTATCTAGACGTTGACGATGCCGAATAGCTGGTGTCCCAGCTACGACCCTGTGACGTGTGGCGTGCTGTAGATAGTCAGGCCATGTGCCCTCTTTTCATTTCACTGTCCGTACTCGGATAGTTCTAAGTTTCCGCTGGCTTGTATGAACCTGTTTGTATAACTTGAGTGCCGGGTCATGTAACCCCTATTTGTAAGAACATATTATGCAAGGCTCTTTTGAGCCTTTTAAATAAAAGTCATGTTGTTGTATGGTTATGTTGTGATGCCATAGTTGTATCTATGCATAACGGGCATGTCGTGCGTACGTGCGGCGTGCAACGGTATGTATGGGATCCGACACCTAGTTGTGTGTCTTTAGCAGTACTCCTTACGGGAAACTGTCTTTTTGTGCTTCCACCGAGCCTTGGTAGCTTGCTACTGCTCCGGACACATTGATTGATCGGCATGTATCCTTCTTTGCTGCTGTGTCTGTCCCTTTTGGGAAATGTCTCGTAGTGTAATGGAGTCCCTGTAGCCTGTTACGACTGGTCTACGTGCAGCAATGACATTCGTGTCTCGCGACGTAATGGAGTCCTTGTAACTTGCTACGACTCGTCTACACACGCTTGAGACCGACACCTGCATTGCTGGGTTATGTATGCCTGTTTCCGTACGGATGTGCCACTTGGGTTCTATGACTAGTTATGTCGGCCCGGGTTCTTTGTTGTGTGATTGCCAGCGACATGTTCACATACGTGAGCCAAAAGACGCAAACAGTCCCGGCCAAGGTAAGGCTGCAGCCGTGGAGTACCGTGCGTGAGGCCGCAAAGTGATGTGGCTTGTTACAGTATGGAATCATATGACTTAGGATCGGGGTCCCGACAACATGATGGATTTCCAAACCTTCAAATCTCTTCTCAAGTTTTCGAACAACATTACAATATCTAGTCATATCAGGGCTTCGAACATCCCACTCTTCCATCACTTGATTAACCACCAAATCTAAGTCACCGTAAACCATCGAGCGCTTGATGCCGAGTGAGTGTAGGGGAACGTTGCATGGGAAACAAAAAAAATTCCTACACACACGAAGATCTATCCATGGTGATGAGCATCTATGAGAGGGAGAGTGGATGTACATACCCTTGTAGATCGCTAAGCGAGAAGCGTTAAGAAACGCGGTTGGTGTAGTCGAACGTCTTCGCGATCCCAATCGTCGTGCGTCCCGTGATCCAATCACGATCCGTCCCGCAATCCAATCACGATCCGTCCCACGATCCGATCACGATCCGTCCCATGAACTTGATCACGATCCGTCTCACGAACTTGATCACGATCCTTCCGATCAAGTACCGAACGGACGACACCTCCGCGTTCAGCACACGTACAGCTTGACGACGATCTCCACCGTCTTGATCCAGCAAGAAGGAGTGGAGAGGAAGAAGAGTTCTCCGGCAGCCTGACGGTGCTCCGGTGATAGTGGTGGAGCAATTCCGGCAGGGCTTCGCCTAGGCACTTCAGAAAACCAATCTAGAGGAGAAACTATGCACTGGAGGAACGGGTAGCACGTGGCTTAAAAACTTGTGCAAAAACCCTCAATACCACCAGTATATATAGGAGGAGAGGAGGAGAGGAGGCACCTTGGCCTCCAAGCCTCCTAGGCTTCGGCCGAACTAGCAGAGGAGGAGTCCACCTCCTCCACTCCTAGTAGGATTAGGATTCATCCTTTTTTTTCCTTTTTGCCTTTTTCCACCTTTTTCCTTTTGGGTTTTCTTCTCCAGCTACATGGGCCTTGTGTGGGAGTTTCCACCAGACCACTAAGGGCTTATATTCACTCTCCCACAGCCCATGAAGCTTCTTGGGTCGAAATACCCCTCCCGGAGGTCTCCCGGTACACTCCTGGTACACTACCGATAAGCCCGGATCTTTTGCGGCGACCAAAACAGTTCCTATATATGAATCTTTACCTCTGGACCATTCCGGATCTCCTCGTGACGTCCAGGATCTCATCCGGGACTCCGAACAAACTTCGGTCACCACCATACATAACTCTATACTACCGAAACGTCACCTAACCTTAAGTGTGCAGACCCTACGGGTTCGAGAACTATGTAGACATGACCGAGACACCTCTACGGTCAATAACCAATGGCGGGACCTGGATGTCCACATTGGTTCCTACATATTCTATGAAGATCTTTATCGGTCGAACCTCTATGTCAAGCATTCAGTTAATCCCATATGATGTTCCCTTTGTTCTTCGGTATGTTACTTGCCCGAGATTCGATCGTCGGTATCTCCATACCTAGTTCAACCTCGTTACTGTCAAGTCTCTTTACTCGTTGCATAATACAAGATCCCGTGACCAACACTTAGTCAGATTGCTTGCAAGGCTTATTGTGACGTTGTATTACCGAGTGGGCCGTGAGATACCTCTCCGTCACACGGAGTAACAAATCCCAGTCTTGATCCATGCCAACTCAAAAAACACCCTCGAAGACACCTGTAGAGCACCTTTATAGTCACCCAGTTACGTTGCGATGTTTGATACACACAAGGTACTCCTCCGATATCTGTGAGTTGCATGATCTCATGGTCATAGGAACATATACTAGACATGCAGAAAACAATAGCAATAGACTGACACGATCATAAGCTACGTTTGTAGTTTGGGTCTTGTCCATCACATCATTCTCCTAATGATGTGATCCCGTTATCAAATGACATGTCATGTCCATGGGTAGGAAACCTTAACCATGTTTCAATCAACGAGCTAGTTCACTAGAGGTATACTAGGGACATTGTGTTTGTCTATGTATCCACACATGTATCCATGTTTCCAATTAATACAATTATAGCATGGATAATAAACGATTATCATGAACAAGGAAATACAATAATAAACACTTTATTTATTGCCTCTAGGGCATATTTCCAACAGTCTCCCACTTGCACTAGAGTCAATAATCTAGTTCACATCACTATGTGATTTTCATTGTAATGAATCGAACACCCATGCAGTTCTGCTGTTGATCATGTTTAGCCCTTGGAAGAGGTTTAGTCAATGGGTATGCAATATTCAGATCCGTGTGCACTTTGCAAATATTTATGTCTTTCTCAAAGATGTAATCACGGATGGAGTCGAAGCGTCGCTTTATGTGTCTAGTCCTCTTGTGAAACCTTGGTTCCTTGGCCAGAGCAATGGCACCAGTGTTGTCATAGCATAGGTTCATTGGATTCAGTGCACTAGGCACTACTCCAACATCTATCATGAACTGCTTCACCCAGACACCTTCCTTCGCCGCCTCCGAGGCTGCGATGTATTCCGCTTCGCACGTAGAATCAGCTACCACGCTTTGCTTGGAACTGCACCAGCTTACCGCTCCCCCATTAAGAATAAATACGTATCTGGTTTGCGACTTAGAGTCGTCCGGATCAGTATCAAAGCTTGCATCGACGTAACCCTTTACGACGAGCTCTTCATCACCTCCATAAACGAGAAACATTTCCTTAGTCCTTTTCAAGTACTTAAGGATATTCTTGATCGCTTGCCAGTGCTCCATTCCAGGATCACTTTGAAACCTTCCGGCCATACTTATGGCAAGGCTGACATCGGGTCTTGTGCATAGCATTGCATACATGATAGAGCCTATGGCTGAAGCATAGGGGATGAAACTCATCTTTTCTCTATCTTCTGTAGTTACTGGGCATTGAGTCTTACTCAACTTCACACCTTGTAATATAGGCAAGAACCCCTTCTTGGACTGTTCCATTTTGAACTTCTTCAAAACTTTATCAAGGTATGTGCTCCGTGAAAGTTCTATTAAGCGTCTCGATCTATCTCTATAGATCTTAATGCCTAATATGAAAGCAGCTTCTCCTAGGTCCTTCATTGAAAAACTCTTGTTCAAATATTCCTTCATGCTTTCCAGGATTTCTATATTGTTTCCAATCAGCAATATGTCATCCACATATTATACTAGAAACGCTATAGAGCTCCCACTCACTTTCTTGTAAATACAAGCTTCTCAGTAAACTTGTATAAACTCAAACGCTTTGATCACCTTATCAAAGCGTTTATTCCAGCTCCGAGATGCTTGCACCAGTCCATAAATGGATCGCTGGAGTTTGCAAACTTTGTCAGCATTCTCTGGATCAAGAAAACCTTCGGGTTGCATCATATACAACTCTTCCTCAAGGAAACCGTTGAGAAATGCTGTTTTTACATCCATCTGCGAAATTTCATAGTCGAAATAGGCAGCTATTGCTAACATGATTCTGATAGACTTAAGCATCGCTACGGGTGAGAAAGTCTCATCATAGTCAACTCCTTGAACTTTTCAAAAACCCATTGCCACAAGTCGAGCTTTATAGACGGTGACATTACCGTCCGCGTCTGTCTTCTTCTTAAAGATCCATTTGTTCTGAATGGCCTTTCGCCCTTCAGGTAATACTTCCAAAGTCCATACTTTGTTTTCATACATGGATCCCATCTTATATTTCATGGCCTCTAACCATTTCTCAGAATCCAGGCCCATCACTGCTCCTTCATAGCTCGTAGGTTCATTGTTGTCCAACAACATGACCTCCAAGACAGGGTTGCCGTACCACTCAGGGGTAGTACGCGGCCTTGTCGACCTACAAGGTTCAATAGCTGCTTGATCCGAAGCTTCATGATCATCATCATTAACTTCCTCTTCTACCATCGTAGGTTCCATAGAAACATCTTTCTGCGCTGTGCTACTTTCTGGTTGAAGTAAAGGATCAATAACCTCATCAAGCTCTATTTTCCTACCACTCAATCCTTTCGAGAGAAACTCTTCCTCAAGAAATGTTCCGTTTTTAGCGACAAACACTATGCCTTCAGATCTGAGATAAAAGGTATACCCGACTGTCTCTTTTGGGTATCCTATGAAGACGCATTTCTCTGCTTTGGGTTCCAGCTTTTCAGGCTGAAGCTTTTTGACATAAGCATCACATTCCCAAACTTTAAGAAACGACAACTTTGGCTTCTTGCCAAACCACAGTTCATATGGCGTCGTCTCAACGGATTTTGATGGTGCCCTATTTAAAGTGAATGCAGCTGTCTCTAATGCATAACCCCAAAAAGATACTGGAAAAGTAGCAACAGACATCATAGAACGCACCATATGTAATAAGGTTCGATTACGACGTTCGGACACACCATTACGCCGTGGTGTTCCGGGTGGTGTCAGCTATGAAACAATTGCACACTGTCTTAAGTGACTGCGAAACTCATAACTCAGATATTCACCTCCTCGATCAGATCGTAGGAACTTAATCTTCTTGTTACGATGATTCTCAACTTCACTTTGAAATTGCTTGAACTTTTCAAACGTTTCAGACTTGTGTTTCATCAAGTAAATATACCCATATCTACTTAAGTCATTAGTGAAGGTGAGAAAATAACGATATCCACCACATGCTGTAACATCCATTGGACCGCACACATCGGCGTGTATGATTTCCAATAAGTCACTCGCCCGTTCCATTGTTCCAGAGAACGGCGTTTTAGTCATCTTGCCCATGAGGCATGGTTCACATGTGTCAAGTGATTCAAAATCAAGTGACTCCAAAAGTCCATCAGCATGGAGCTTCCTCATGCGTTTTACACCAATATGACCTAAACGGCAGTGCCACAAGAAAGTGGTACTATCATTATCAATTCTACATATTTTGGCATCAATGTTATGAACATGTGTGTCATCACCATCAAGATTCAATATGAATAAACCCCTAACATTGGGTGCATGACCATAAAAGATATTACTCATATAAATAGAACAACCTTTATTCTATGATTTAAATGAGTAACCGTCTCGCAATAAACAAGATCCATATATAATGTTCATGCTTAACGCAGGCAGTAAATAACAATTATTCAGGTTCATCACTAATCCCGATGGTAATCGAAGAGAGAGCGTGTCGACGGGGATCACATCAACCTTGGAACCATTTCCCACGCGCATCGTCACTTCGTCCTTTGCGAGCCTTCGTTTATTCTGTAGTTCCTGCTTTGAGTTGCAAATGTGAGCAACCGAACCGGTATCAAATACCAAGGCACTACTATGAGCTCTAGTAACGTACACATCAATAACATGTATATCATATATACCTTGTTTGTCGTTGGCCGCCTTCTTGTCAGCCAGGTACCTGGGGCAGTTCCGCTTCCAGTGACCAGTTCCTTTGCAATGAAAGCACTCAGTTTCTGGCTTGGGACCATGCTCGGGCTTCTTTGCAGGAGTACCAACTTCTTTGCCATCCTTCTTGGTTTTACCCTTCTTGCCCTTGCCTTTGACTTTGCCATTTTTCTTGAAACTAGTGGTTTTATTGACCATCAACACTTGATGTTCTTTCTGGATTTCAGGCTCAGCGACTTTTAGCATCGCAAACAGCTTGGCGACTGACTTGTTCATCCCGTGCATGTTATAGTTCATCACAAAGCTCTTGTAACTAGGTGGCAGTGATTGAAGAACTCTGTCAGTGATCGCCTCTGGTGGAAGGGCAATTCCCAACTCTGCTAGACGAGTTGAATACCTAGACATTCTGAGTATATGTTCACCGATAGACCCGTTCTCCTCCATCTTGCAAGCATAGAACTTATCGGAGGTTTCATACCTCTCGATCCGGGTGTTCTTCTGATAGATAAACTTCAACTCTTGGAACATCTCATATGCTCCATGCCGTTCAAAACGTCTTTGAAGTCCCGGTTCTAATCCATACAATATTGCACACTGAACTATTGAGTAATCTCCAGTACGTGCCTCCCAAGCATTCTTAACATCTTCGGAGGTCATGTCTTCTGGTTGGTCACAAAGCAGTGCATCAAGGACATATGATTTCTGGGAAGCCGTGAGGATAATCCTCAGATTACGGGCCTAGTCAACAAAGTTACTTGCATCATCTTTCAGTTTAGCTTTCTCTAGGAACGCATTA
The DNA here is from genome assembly GCA_022496015.1 of Hordeum marinum. Lineage (NCBI taxonomy): Eukaryota > Viridiplantae > Streptophyta > Magnoliopsida > Poales > Poaceae > Hordeum > Hordeum marinum. The sequence continues at coordinate 187,729,806 of CM039674.1, read as the reverse complement.
AAATTCAGGGGTGCTACTCCGCGAGCCATTGATCTACAAGATAAATATGCAAAGTTCATTTAGACTACTGTTCAAGATAATGAGTTTGGTTAATCAAATTACTAAAGCTCCCACTCAAATTTACATCCCTCAGGTCATGTGAGTGTCACATGATCCAAATCCACCAACTCAAGTCCGATCATCACGTGAGTTGAGGTGGCTTCAATGGTGAACATCATTATGTTGATCATATCTACTATATGACTCATGTTCGACCTTTGGGTCTCTTGTGTTCCGATGCCATGTCTGTACATGCCAGGCTCGTCAAGTTTAACCCGAGTGTTCTGCGCGTGCAACACTGGCTTGCACCCGTTGTATGTGAACGTAGAGTCTATCACACCCGATCATCACGTGGTGTCTCAACACGACGAACTTTTGCAATGGTGCACACTCGGGGAGAACACAATTTTATCTTGAAATTTAAGTGAGGGATCACCTTATAATGCTACCGCTGTAGTAAGCATAACAAGGTGCATAAAAGGATTAACATCACATGCAATTCATAAGTGACATGATATGGCCATGAACTTGTGCTTTAGATCTCCATCTTAAAAGCACGGACATGATCTTCATCGTCACCGGCATGACACCATGATCTCCATCATCTTGATCTCCATCAACGTGTCACCATCGAGGTTGTCACGCCCTGCATGCTTCTACTACTATTGCTACCGTTTAACGATAAAGTAAAGCATTACATAGCGCTTAATGATTGACACGTAGGTCATACAATAATTAAAGACAACCCTATGGCAAATGCCGGTTGCCGTACTCATCGACATGGAAGTCGTGAAATTCTATACATCACATGATCATCTCATACATCACATATATCACATCATGTAATTGGCCATATCACATCACAACATACCCTACAAAAACAAGTTAGACGTCCTCTAATTGTGGTTGCATGTTTTACGTGGCTACTACGGGTTTCTAGCAAGAACGATTCTCACCTACGCATAAACCACAATGGTGATACATAATTTGGTTTTCAACCTTTTCAAGGACCGCCTTTGTCGAATCCGATCCAACTAAAGTGAGAGAAACTGCCACCCGCAAGCCATCTAGGGAAACAAGTTGCGTCGAGGGAACCGGTCTCCCGTAAGCGTACGAGTAATGTTGGTCCGGGCCGCTTCATCTCAAAATACCGCTGAACCAAGATCCGACTAAGGGAGGAAGCAATCTAAGCATCAACGCCCACAAACCTTTTGTGTTCTACTCGAGATCTCATCTACACATAGACCTAGCTCTGATACCACTGTAGGGGAACGTTGCATGGGAAACAAAAAAATTCCTATGCACACGAAGATCTATCCATGGTGATGAGCATCTACGAGAGGGAGACTGGATCTACATACCCTTGTAGATCGCTAAGCGGGAAGCGTTAAGAAACGCGGTTGGTGTAGTCGAATGTCTTCGCGATCCAAATCGCCGTGCATCCAACGATCCAATCACGATCCGTCCCGTGATCCAATCACGATCCGTCCCGCGATCCGATCACGATCCGTCCCACGAACTTGATCACGATCCGTCTCACGAACTTGATCACGATCCTTCCAATCTAATACCGAACGGACAACACCTCCGCGTTCAGCACACATACTTTTTGCTGACGATCTCCACCGTCTTGATCCAGCAAGAAGGAGTGGAGAGGAAGAAGAGTTCTCCGGCAGCCTGACGGTGCTCTGGTGATAGTGGTGGAGCAATTCCGGCAGGGCTTCGCCTAAGCACTACAGAAAACCGATCTAGAGGAGAAACTATGCACTGGAGGAACGGGTATCACGTGGCTGAAAAACTTGTGCAAAACCCCTCAATACCACCAGTATATATAGGAGGAGAGGAGGAGAGGAGGCACCTTGGACTCCAAGCCTCCTAGGCTTTGGCCGAACAAGGAGAGGAGGAGTCCACCTCCTCCACTCCTAGTAGGATTATGATTCATCCTTTTTTTTTTCCTTTTTGCCTTTTTCCACCTTTTTCCTTTTGGGTTTTCTTCTCCAGCTACATGGGCCTTGTGTGGGAGTTTCCACCAGCCCACTAAGGGCTGATATTCACTCTCCCACAGCCCATGAAGCCTCTTGGGTCGAAAGACCCCTCCCGGAGGTCTCCCGATACACTACCGGCACTCCCGGTACACTACCGATAAGCCCGGAACTTTTCTGGCAACCAAAACAGGACTTACTATATATGAATCTTTACCTCCGGACCATTCCGGAGATCCTCGTGACATCCAGGATCTCATCTGGGACCCCGAACAAACTTCGGTCACCACCATACATAACTCTATACTACCGAAACGTCACCAAACCTTAAGTGTGCAGACCCTGTGGGTTCGAGAACTATGTAGACATGACTGAGACACCTCTACGGTTAATAACCAATGGCGGGACCTGGATGTCCACATTGGTTCCTACATATTCTACGAAGATCTTTATCGGTCGAACCTCTATGTTAAGGATCCAGTTAATCCCGTATGATGTTCCCTTTGTTCTTCGGTATGTTACTTGCCCGAGATTCGATCGTCGGTATCTCCATACCTAGTTCAACCTTGTTACTGGCAAGTCTCTTTACTCGTTCCATAATACAAGATTCCGTGACCAACACTTAGTCACATTGCTTGCAAGGCTTACTGTGATGTTGTATTATCGAGTGGGCCCTGAGATACCTCTCCGTCATACGGAGTAACAAATCCCAGTCTTGATCCATGCCAACTCAATAGACACCCTCGGAGACACCTGTAGAGCACGTTTATAGTCACCCAGTTACGTTGTGACATTTGATACACACAAGGTACTCCTCCGATATCTGTGAGTTGCATGATCTCATGGTCATAGGAACATATACTTGACATGCAGAAAACAGTAGCAATAAACTGACACGATCATAAGCTATGTTTGTAGTTTGGGTCTTGTCCATCAAATCATTCTCCTAATGATGTGATCCCGATATCAAATGACATCTCATGTCCATGGCTAGGAAACCTTAACCATCTTTCAATCAACGAGCTAGTTCACTAGAGGTATACTAGGAGCATTGTGTCTGTCTATGTATCCACACGTGTATCCATGTTTCCAATTAATAAAATTATAGAATGGATAATAAATGATTATCATGAACAAGGAAATACAATAATAAACACTTTATTTGTTGCCTCTAGGGAATATTTCCAACAGTGAGATGGTCATACGCAACCCATACAAGAGTGCATCGGATTCTACTTTGTTATCGGAGGAATCAAAGTGAATCGATAGGACATAACTGAGTTTGTCACCTTTTGGGGATACTAAAACCACGCCAGCATCAAACCCATTCAGCATTTTCGATCCATCAATGAACATGGTCTAGTGCGTCGAGTGAATCTGGATTGGCTGCTGTTGTTCAACCCACTCGGCCAAGAGATCAGACAGTGCTTGAGACTTGATCGCCTTCTTGGCTTCGAATTTGATGCCAAAGTACAATAGCTCAATCGCCCATTTAGCCACTCGACCAGTCGCATATCGATTGTTGAGGATCTTAGTCAACAGAGCATCATTGACGACTGAAATTGAGTGATCCTGAAAGTAGTGTGCCACCTTCTTTGTTGACAGATCGATACCATATATAAGCTTTTGGTAATGCGGGTACCGTTGCTTCGCAAGGGTCAACACTTCAGAAATGTATTAGACTGGACGCTGAACCTTGTAGGCCTTGCCTTCCTATTCCTGCTCAACAGTCAGAACTGTACTGACGACCTGATTAGTGGCCGCAATTTACAGGAGCAAAGGATCTTTGCTGTGTGGAGCAGCAAGCACCGGCTGGGAGGAAAGCAGGTCTTTGAGCTGGACAAACGCTGCTTCGGTCTCTGGAGTCCACTCGAACGTGTTAGACTTCTTCGTCAGTCGGTACAAATGTAATGCCTTCTCATCGAGACGAGAGATGAACTGACTCAATGCTGCCAAGCAACCTGTGAGCTTCTGAACATCGTGCACTTACATGGGACTTTTCATTCGGCTAATCGTGCTGATTTTCTTAGGATTGACATCAATTCCCCATTCGGAAATGAGAAAACCAAGTAACTTGCCACCAGGAACACCAAAAGTACACTTAGCCGGATTCATCTTGATTCATACCTCCTCAAATTGGCAAATGTCTCAGCCAAGTCAGCCAGTAGGTCAAAACCATTGCGGGACTTGATGACAATATCGTCCATATAAGCTTCAACATTTCGAGTGATTTGGTCAAGTAAACACTTTTGAATCATGTGTTGGAAATATTATATTTCCTTGTCCATGATAACCGTATATTATCCATGCTATAATTGTATTAATTGGAAACACATTACATGTGTGGGTAAATAGACAACACTTTGCCCCTAGTATGCCTCTAGTGAAGTACCTTGTTGATCAAATATGGTCAAGGTTTCCTAGCCGTTGACATGAGAGGTCATTTCATAATAGGATCACATCATTAGGAGAATGCTGTGATGGACAAGACCCAAACTACAAACATAGCATATGATCGTGTCAGTTTATTGCTACTGTTTTCTGCATGTCAAGTATATGTTCCTAAGACCATGAGATCATGCAACTCACGAATACCGGAGGAGTGCCTTGTGTGTATCAAACGTCGCAATGTAACTGAGTGACTATAAAGGTGCTCTACAGTTATCTCTGAGGGTGTCTATTTAGGTGGCATGGATCAAGACTGGGATTTGTTACTCCGTGTGCCGGAGAGGTATCTCGAGATACCGACGAGGTTGAACTAGGTATGGAGATACCGACGATCGAAGCTCGGGCAAGTAACATACCGAAGAACAAAGGGAGCATCATACGGGATTAACTGAATCCTTGACATAGAGGTTCGATCGATAAGGATCTTCGTAGAGTATGTAGGAACCAATATGGGCATCCAGGTCCCGCTATTTGTTATTGACCGTAGAGGTGCCTCGGTCATGTCTACATAGTTTGCGAACCCGCAGGGTCTGCACACTTAAGGTTCGGTGACGTTTCGGTAGTATAGAGTTATGCATGGTGGTGACCAAAGGTTTTTCGGAGTCCCGAATGAGATCCCTAACGTCACAAGGAGCTTCGGAATGGTTCGTAGGTAAAGATTGATATATAGGAAGTCCTATTTTGGTTGCCGGAAAGTTTCGGGCTTATCGGTAGTGTATCGGGAGTGCCGGTAGTGTACCGGGAGACCATCGGGAGGGGTATTTCGACCCAAGAGGCTATATGGGCTGTGGGATAGTAAATACCCACCCGTAGTGGGCTGGTGGAAGTCCCGCACAAGGCCCATGCGGGTGGGAAGAAAATTCCAAAGAGAAAAAGGTGGAAAAAGGCAAAAAGGGCAAAAAATAAGGAGGAATCCTAGTCCTACTAGGATTGGAGGAGGAATCCTCCTCTCCTCCTTGGTTCGGCCGACCCAAGGGCTGGCTCCTTGGGAGCCAAGCCTACTCCTCTCTTCCTCTTATATACTGGAGGTTTTAGGGTTTTTGGCACCAGATTTTTAGCCACGTGCTACCCGTTCCTTTCGTGCATAGTTTCTCCTCTAGATCGGTTTTGTGTAGTGCTTAGGTGAAGCCCTGCCAGAATAGCTCCACCAGCATCACCAAAGAACCGTCACGCTGCCGGATAACTCTTCTTACTCTCCGCTCCTTCTTGCTGTATCAAGATGGCGGAGATCGTCATCAAGCTGTACGTGTGCTGAACGTGGAGGTGCCGTCCGTTCGGCGCTAGATCGGTAGGATCGTGATCAAGTTCGCGGGACGGATCGTGATCAAGTTCGTGGGACAAATCATGATTGGATCGCGGGACGGATCGTGATTGGATCGAGGGACGAATCGTGATTAGATCGCAGGACGCACGGCAATTTGGATCGCAAAGACGTTTGACTACACCAACCACGTTTCTTAACGCTTCTCGCTTAGCGATCTACAAGGCTACGTAAATCCACTCTCCCTCTCGTAGATGCTCATCACCATGGATAGATCTGCGTGTGCGTAGGAAATTTTTTGTTTCCCATGCAACGTTCCCCAACAGTGGTATCAGAGCTAGGTCTATGTGTAGATGAGATCTCGAGTAGAACACAAAAGGTTTGTGGGCATTGATGCTTAGATTGCTTCCTCCTTTGGTCAGGTTTTGGTTCAGTGGTATTGTGAGATGAAGCAGCCCAGACAAACATTACTCGTACGCTTACGAGAGAGTGGTTCCCTCGACCGCAACTTGTTGCATAGATGGCTTGCGGGTACCAGTTTCTCTCACTTTAGTTGTATCGGATTCGACAAAGGCGGTCCTTGAGAAAGTTGAAAAGAAACTAGTCTATCACCGTTGTGGTTTTTGCGTAGATGAGAATTGTTCTTGCTAAATACCCATAGAAGCCACGTAAAACATGCAACAACAATTAGAGGACGTCTAACTTGTTTTTGCAGGGTATGTTCTAATGTGATATGGCCAATTACATGATGTGATATATGTGATTTTTGAGATGATCATGTGATGTATAGATTATCACGGCTTGCATGTCGATGAGTACGGCAACCGGCAGGAGCCATAGGGTTGTCTTTAATTATTGTATGACCTGCATGATCATGCTTTACTTTATTTCTAAACGATAGCAATAGTATAGAAGCATGTTGGGCGCGACAACCCTGATGGCGACACCTTGATGGAGATCAAGATTATGGAGACCATGGTGTCTTGCCGGTGACGATGGAGATCATGCCAGTGCTTTCAAGATGGAGATCAATAGCACAAGTTCATGGCCATATCATGTCACTTATGATTTGCATGTGATGTTAATCCTTTTATGCACCTTGTTTTGGTTAGGACGACAGTAGCATTATAAGTTGATCCCTCACTTAAATTTCAAGATGAATTGTGTTCTCCCCGAGTGTGCACCATTGCGAAAGTTTGTCGTGTTAAGACACCACGTGATGATCGAGTGTGATAGACTCTTCGTTCACATACAACGGGTGCAAGTCAATGTTGCACATGCAGAACACTCGGGTTAAACTTGACGAGCCTAGCATGTATAGACATGGCCTCAGAACACAAGAGACCGAAAGGTCGAACATGATTCATATAGTAGATATGATCAACATGATGATGTTCACCATTGAAACCACCTCAACTCACATGATGATCGGACTTGAGTTGGTGAATTTGGATCATGTATCACTCGAATGACTAGAGGGATTTCAATTTGAGTGGGAGTTCTTAAGTAATATGATTAATTGAACTCATTATCATGAACATAGTCAGTAGTGTCTTTGCAAACTGTGTGGTAGATTACTAGCTCACGCTGTAGCTCCCTTGAATTTTACATGTTCCTAGAGAAATAGAGTTGAAAGATGATGGTAGCAATATTGTGGACTGGCTCCGTGATTTGAGGATTGTCCTCGTTGCTGCACAGAAGGCTTATGTCCTTAATGCACCGCTCGTTGCGCCAACCCCTCTAGTGTTGTTTGTAGATGTTGTGAACATCTGACAGGCACGTTCTGATGACTACTTGATAGTTTAGTGCTTCATGCATTACGGCTTAGAATTGAGGCTCCGAAACGTTTTGAACGTCACGAAACATATGAGATGTTCTGAGAGCTGAAATTAGGATCTCAGGCTCATGCCCGTGTTGCGAGATATGAGATCTCCAACAAGATTCTTTGCCTGCCAGACGAAGGAGAATAGCTGAATCATTGAGCATGTGCTCAGATTGTCCGGGTGCTACAATCGCTTGAATTGAGTGTGAGTTGATCTTCCAGATAGGATAGTGATTGATTTAGTTCTTCAAGTCGCTGTCACTAAGCTACTAGAACTTGGTGATGGACTATAAAATGCCAAGGATAGAAATAATGATCCCTGAGCTGTTCGCGATGTTTGACACCGCGAAGGTAGAAATTGAGAAGGAGCGTCAAGTGTTGATGGTTAGTCAAAACCACTAGTTTTGAGAAGGGCAAGAGCAAGGAGGGAAACTTCATGGATAGCAAGTCAGTTCCAGCTCCAGTGAAGCAACCCAAAGTCTAACCCAAACCCATGACTAAGTGCTTCGATTATGAGGAGAACGATCGCTGAAGCGGAACAACCCTAGCTACTTGGTAGATAAGAAGGCTAGCAAAGTCGACAGAAGTATATTTGATATACGTGTTATTGATGTGTACCTTGCTAGTACTCCTAGTAGCACCTGGGTATTGGATACCGGTTGGGTTGCTAAATGTTAGTAACTCGAAGTAAAAGCTATGGAATAAACGGATACTAGCTAAGTGTGAGGTGACGATGTGTGTTGGAAATGTTTCCAAGGTTGATGTGATCAACATCGCACGTTCTCTCTACCTTCAATATTAGTGACGCACCTAAATAAATGTTATTTAGTGTTTTTGCATTGAGCATGAACGTGATTAGATCATGTTCATTGCAACACGGTTATTCATTTAAGTTAGAGAATAATGATTATTCTATTTACATGAATAATACCTTCAATGGTCATGCACCCAGTAAGAATGGTTTGTTGAAACTTCATCGTAGTAATACACATGTTCATAACATTGATGCCAAAAAGATACAAAGTTAATAATAATAGTACCACATACTTGTGGCACTGCCGCTAAATGTCATATTGGTATAAAATGCATGAAGAAACTCCATGCTGATGGATCTTTGGACTCACTCGATTTCGAATCGGTTGAGACATGCGAACCATGCCTCTTGGTCAAGATGACTAAGGACCCCGTTTTCTGTTTTGATGAAGCGGGCAAGTGATTTATTGGAAATGATACATGTTGATGTATGCAATCCAATGAGTCTTGTAGCGTGCGGTGGATATCGTTATTTTCTTACCTTCACTGATGATTTGAGTAGATATAGTGTATATTTAGTTAATGAAACACAAGTCTGAATCGTTTGAAAGGTTCAAGCTTATTCAGAGTGAAGTTTAAGATCATCGTGACAAGAATATAATTTTTTTGCGATATGATCGTGTAGGTGAATATCTAAGTTACGAGTTTGGCATACAACTTTAGACAATGTGAAAGTTGTTTCACAACTCACGCCACTTGGAACACCTTAGAGTGATGGTGTGTCTGAACGTCATAGTCATGCTCTATTGGATATGGTGCGTGCTATGATGTCTATTATTGTTTTGTTACTATAATTTTGGGGTTATGCATTAGAGACAACTACATTCACTTTAAATAGCGCACCATCGAAATCCGTTGAGACGATGCCATATGAACTGTGGTTTGGCAAGAGGCCAAAGTTGTCGTTTCTTAAAGTTTGGGGATGTGATGCTTATGTCAAAAAGCTTTAGCCTGAAAAGCTGGAACCCAAAGCGGAAAAATGCATCTTCATAGGATACCTGAAAGAGACAGTCGGGTATACCTTCTATCTCAGATCCGAAGGCAATGTGTTTGTTGCTAAGAATGGAACATTTCTTGAGAAAGAGTTTCTCTCGGATGAATTGAGTGGGAGGAAAATAGATATTGATGAGGTTATTGAACCTTTACTTCAACCAGAAAGTAGCGCAGCGGAGAAAGATGTTTCTGTGGAAACTACAACGGTAGAAGAGGAAGTTAATGATGATGATCATGAAGCTTCGGATCAAGCTACTATTGAACCTCGTAGGTCGACAAGGCCGCGTACTACTCCTGAGTGGTATGGCAACCCTGTCTTGGAGGTCATGTTGTTGGACAACAATGAACCTACGAGCTATGGAGGAGGAGTGATGGGCCCGTATTCTGAGAAATGGTTAGAGGCCATGAAATCCGAGATGGGATCCATGTATGAAAACAAAGTATGGACTTTGGAAGTATTACCTGAAGGGCGAAAGGCCATCCAAAACAAATGGATCTTTAAGAAGAAGACAGACGCGGACGGTAATGTCACCGTCTATAAAGCTCGACTTGTGGCAAAGGGTTTTTCACAAGTTCAAGGAGTTGACTATGATGATACCTTCTCACCCGTAGCGATGCTTAAGTCTGTCAGAATCATGTTGATAATAGATGCTTATTTCGACTATGAAATTTGGCAGATGGATGTCAAAATAGCATTCCTCAACGGTTTCCTTGAGGAAGAGTTGTATATGATGCAACCAGAAGGTTTTGTCAATCCAGAGAATACTGACAAAGGTTGCAAACTCCAGTGATCCATTTATGGGCTCGTGCAAGCATATCGGATTTGGAATAAGTGTTTTGATGAGGTGATCAAAGCGTTTGAGTTTATACAAGTTTATGGAGAAGCCTCTATTTACAAGAAAGTGAGTGGGAGCTCTATAGCATTTCTAATATTATATGTCGATGACATATTGCTGATTGGAAACAATATAGAAATGCTGGAAAGCGTGAAGGAATATTTGAACAAGAGTTTTTCGATGAAGGACCTAGGAGAAGCTTCTTTCATATTATGCATTAAGATCTATAGAGATAGATCGAGACGCTTAATATCTTTTTCACAAAGCACATACCTTGATAAAGTTTTGAAGAAGTTCAAAATGGATCAGTCCAAGAAGGGGTTCTTGCCTGTGTTACAAGGTGTGAAGTTGAGTAAGACTCAATGCCCAGTGACTACAGAGGATGAGAAAAGATGAGTGTCATCCCCTATGCTTCAGCCATAGGCTCTATCATGTATGCAATGCTGTGCACAAGACCCGATGTCAGCCTTGCCATATGTATGGCCCGAAGGTTTCAATGTGATCCTGGAATGGAACACTGGGCAGCGGTCAAGAATATCCTTAAGTACTTGAAAAGGACTAAGGAAATATTTCTCGTTTATGGAGGTGATGAAGAGCTCTTCGTAAAGCGTTACATTAATGCAAGCTTTGACACTGATCCAGATGACTCTAAGTCGCAAACCAGATACATATTTATTCTCAACGGGGGAGCGGTAAGCTGGTGCAGTTCCAAGCAAAGCGTGGTAGCTGATTCTACATGCGAAGCGGAGTACATCGCAGCCTCGGAGGCAGCGAAGGAAGGTGTCTGGATGAAGCAGTTCATGACGGATCTTGGTGTAGTGCCCAGTGCATTGAATCCAATGAACCTGTTCTATGACAACACAGGTGCCATTGCTCTGGCCAAGGAACCAAGGTTTCACAAGAGGACCAGACACATAAAGCGACGCTTCAACTCCATCCGCGATTACATTGAGGAGAAGGACATAAATATTTGCAAAGTGCACATGAATCTCAATGTTGCAGACCCATTGACTAAACCTCCTCCAAGGGCTCAACATGATCAACACCAGAACTGCATGGGTGTTCGATTCATTACAATGTACATCACATAGTGATGTGAGCTAGATTATTGACTCTAGTGCAAGTGGGAGACTGTTGGAAATATGCCCTAGAGGCAATAAATAAAGTGTTTATTATTATATTTCCTTGTTCATGATAATCGTTTATTATCCATGCTATAATTGTATTAATTGGAAACACATTACATGTGTGCGTAAATAGACAACACTTTGTCCCTAGTATGCCTCTAGTGAACTAGCTCATTGATCAAAGATGATCAAGGTTTCCTATCCATTGACATGAGATGTCATTTGATAACAGGGTCACATCATTAGGAGAATGATGTGATGGACAAGACCCAAACTACAAACGTAGCATACGATCGTGTTAGTTTATTGCTACTGTTTTCTACATGTCAAGTATATGTTCCTATGATCATGAGATCATGGAACTCACGGATACCGGAGGAGTGCTTTGTGTGTATCAAACGTTGCAACGTAACTGGGTGACTATAAAGGTGCTCTACAGGTATCTCCGAGGGTGTCTATTGAGGTGGCATGGATCAAGACTGGGATTTGTTACTCCGTGTGCCGGAGAGGTATCTCAGGGCCCACTCGGTAATACAACATCACAATAAGCCTTGCAAGCAATGTGACTAAGTGTCAGTTGCGGGATCTTGTATTAAGGAACGAGTAAAGAGACTTGCCGGAAATGAGTTTGCACTAGGTATGGAGATACCACCGATCGAATCTCGGGCAAGTAACATACCGAAGAACAAAGGGAGCATCATACGGGATTAACTGAGTCCTTGACATGGAGGTTCGACCGATAAAGATCTTCGTATAATATGTAGGAAGTAATATGGGCATCTAGGTCCCTCTATTGGTTATTGACCATAAAGGTGTCTCGGTCATCTCTACATAGTTCTCGAACCCGCAGGGTCCGCACACTTAAGGTTCGGTGACGTTTCAGTAGTATAGAGTTATGCATGGTGGTGAATGAAGGTTGTTCGGAGTCCCGGATGAGATCCCGGATGTCACGAGGAGCTCTGAAATGGTCCGGAGGTAAAGATTGATATATAGGAAGTCCTATTTTGGTCACCAGAAAAGTTTCGGGCTTATCGATAGTGTAATGGAAGTGCCGGTAGTGTACCGGGAGACCATCGGGAGGGGTATTTCGACCCAAGAGGTTACATGGGCTATCGGATAGTAAATACGAGCCGTTAGTGGGCTGGTGGAAGTCCCACACAAAGCCCATGCGGCTAGGAAGAAAAGCCCAAAGAGAGAAAGGTGGAAAAAGGCAAAAAAAGGCAAAAATAAGGAGGAATCCTAGTCCTACTAGGATTGGAGGAGGAATCCTCCTCTCCTCCTTGGTTCGGACGGCCCAAGGGCTGTATCCTTGGGAGCCAAGCCTCCTCCTCTGTTCCTCTTATATATACTGGAGGTTTTAAGGTTTTTGGCACCATATTTTTAGCCACGTGCTGCCCGTTCCTCTAGTGCATAGTTTCTCCTGTAGATCGGTTTTCTACAGCGCTTAGGCGAAGCCCTGCCGAAATAGCTCCACCACCATCACCGGAGCGCCGTCATCCTGCCGGAGAACTCTTCTTCCTCTTCGCTCCTTCTTGCTGGATCAAGACAGCGGAGATCGTCATCAACCTGTACGTTTGCTGAACGTAGAGGTGCCGTCCGTTCGGTGCTAGATCGGTAGGATCGTGATCAAGTTTGTGGGACGGATCGTGATCAAGTTCGTGGGACGGATCATGATTGGATTGCGGTACGGATCGTGATTGGATCACAGGATGGATCGTGATTGGATCGTGTGCGTAGGATAGATCTACGTGTGCGTAGGATTTTTTTGTTTCCCATGCAACGTTCCCCAATATCATGCACATGAAAGTAGCGCCGGTGTTCTTCAAACCAAAAGGCAAGGTGATATAGCAGAAAGACCCGAATGGGGTGATGAAGCCTATTTTTATTTCGTCCGGACCAAACAGACGGATCTGATGGTAACCGGAGTATGCATCTAGAAACGATAAACGCTCGCAACCCGTAGTCGAGTCAACAATTTGATCAATGCGAGGGAGCAGGAAATGATCTTTCGAGCGGACACGATTGATACGCTTGAAGTCAATACACATGCGGAGTAGCTTGTCCTTCTTGGGGACCATAACGACATCCGAGAGCCACTCGGAGTGGTAAATCTCTCGAATGAACTTAGCTGCCAAGAGACGAGCCACATCTTCACCGATTGCTTTTCGCTTTTCCGCTGCCGACCAACGCAAATGTTCTGTCATCGGCTTGGCCTTCGGATCAACTCTTATTCGGTGCTCATCCATTTCCATGGGAACCCCCGGCATGTTAGCTGGCTTCCATGCGAAGTTGTCCCAGTTCTCATGGAGGAACTGGATGAGCTCGACTTCCTATTTACCGTCGAGTGTCGAAGATATGTTGGTCAGGGCAACGGTAGGATCTGTTGGGTGAATGTGCACATTTTCACTTCTCCTGCTGACTGTAAAGCAGATTCTGAAGCAGGCTTCTTAGCATGCAGCAACTTAGCAGGGTCAGCGCTCTTCTTCTACTCTTCTAGCTCGACCATAGACATTTGATGTTCGGCAAATTTGGAGCCCTGCTGGAGGCACTCCTTAGCCCTCTGTCGATTGCCAGTGACTGTGATCACACCCTTGGGACCAGGCATCTTCAGTTTGAGATACACGTAACATGGACAGACCATAAAACGGGCATAAGCTGGTCGACCAAGGATGGCATGGTACGCGCTTTGGAAATCCATGACTTCAAACATCAATTTCTCTTTGCAAAAATTCTTATATGTCCCGAACACAACATCCAATGCAATTTGGCCGAGTGAGTTGGCCTTCTTCCCTGGGATTACTCTATGGAATTGCATGTTGCTCTCACTGAGTCGTTACATCGGAATGCCCATCCCCTTAAGGGTATCTGCATACAGAATATTTAGTCCACTCCCTCCATCCATGAGGACCTTTCGGAGTCGAGTGCCTCCCACAATGGGATCTACCAAGAAATCCTACCGACCAGGTGTGGCAACATGAGCAGGGTGATCTGATTGATCAAATCTGATAGCAGTCTGAGACCACTTGAGGTACGTGGTGGTTGTAGGCACAACCATGTTGACTTCTCTATTTATAACATTCAATTGACTTTTTCTCTCAACATCAGCAAAAATCATTAGAGTGGCATTGACGTTGCGGAGGCGGTCTTCTTCTTCACCATTCGCATACCGAGTGACGATTTCCATCATCTTGCTTAGCTAAATATCACTTGTTCACCCAAACTTCAAGTAAAGCTCTCTGTACTTCACTCCGGCCTTGAAAGCACAAACAGCCTGATGCTCGGAAACGTTCTCCACTGTATGATGCAAAGTGGACCAATGCTGAATGTAATCCCTCAATGAATCATTAGGCTTCTGAACACAATGTTGCAAATCGATCAAACCAGCAAGGCACTTGCAAGTGCTCCCAAACGTTCTGATGAACACTTGGGCAAGATCCTCCCAGCAGTGGATGCTAGAAGGAGCCAAACGATTCAGCCATGCACGGGCCAAACCATCCAACATCAAGGACAAATGCTTCATTGAAATGTTGTCGTTGCTGCCACGAATCTGAACAGCCACTCGGTAATCATCCAACCATGTCTCTAGCTTCGACTCAGAGAAGAAAACTTGCCAATCCTAGCCGCCAACATGAAGTTGGGGGAATCTCTACAGAACGAATAGCTCTGCTAAAGCACTCGGGACCAGAAGTAACAACACTGCTGCCACTCGGGTAATGTCTGTCAAAACCATCTGTGTGGGCTCTGCCCCTGTCGATTCGCCTCTGAGTGAGGACATCTCTTGCATCAAACCCTGGATTGCGCTCCTCACCAAACGGGCGCCTATTGTCCTGGTGCCGAGGCATGTACGTTCCACTCCGTGGAGGAGTGGGCACTCGATGGTGGTCATCACAGTGAAACTGATCTCATCCCTTATCCCTGTACTCATCCTCATGGAAACCTTCGCCCCTGCAACGCAGAGGAGAACCAGGATTGTGTGCCACATAAACAGTCTCTGCTCTTTGACTGTGAAACAACTGAATTTTGTCGCTGCGCTGCATCAAGCAACACTCTGATCTGCAGGAAACCTCTACTAGCCTCTGAACATGATGCTTGAATTGAATATTCTATCCTAGCTGCTGCTGCAACATTTAAGACTGGAGTATGGTATACCTCAACGTTTTTTTGTGAACCACTCGGGAACAACTGTCATTGACTAGGAGGTGGTGGATGCTAGCAAGCGCGCTCGTCGAGTTCCCTGTAAAGCCCTTCGAACTGAATGCGCATGGCCTCCAAGGCATGGGCCTCAGCGGTTGCACCGACGATGGGTGTATGGGGGACCTCCTCATCCCGGTGCGGCTGCTCATTCGACGCCCCACTAGCCTCTCGCCTGCCACGGCCCAAACCAGGCGGCGGGCTCTGATGTGAACCAGCCATAAGAACCTCGACTGTAGGATCGCAGCTCTCGCACTCGAAAGGAACGTCAGAGTGATCCGACTCCGAGTCGAACATGTCGTGAAGGGACTCAGCAGGCTTGATCGCCCCGATCTGCGGAGATGAAATTTGGCGAGCAACCACATAACTCACCCAATGCTAGAGTTGTGAGCGACCGAATCTCTTGCAATGGCGTACGATGGGGAGGGTCATACAATACGGAGTCGACGGCTGCCGCAGTAGAACTCCGCAGGAGCTCGCACAGAAGTGTGCAGCCCCACGGATCGGGAGCACCTCAACGTCAAGAGGCACCTCCTGGAGTCATGCTGAATCGTTCGCGATATAGATGAGTGCTCCGATACGGATCTCGTGGCCCAAGAACAAACCACCGCCAGAAGACATGACGAAGGGAAAAAATGGGTACCTTGTCAGAAGTCGCTTAGACGCCTGCCCCTTGGTGGGCGCCAACTGTCATGGGAACGAGCCTGACAATAGAAGATAGTGGTACAAAAGGAGAGGGCAGACTCCTAGCTGCGGCGAGGGTGTACACACGGATGTATGAGTTCAGGCCCCTCCCATGGAGGTAACAACCCTACATCTTAGTGCTCGGGAGCTCTTGTCATCTGGAAAGTATAAGTTATAGTGGGTGCGAACCCTTGTGCCAGAGGGGAGGGATGGTTATATAGACGAGTGCCTGACATCCAAGGGTCCGATCGTGGGTATAAAGACGAGTGTTACTGGTAACATACATCATAATTGCTACTAATGATGACTGGCCTAACGCCTGCCTGTTGGCCTCCCCGGAGTGGCTTCTGGTCTTCCGGCGTCGACTGGAAGCGAGGTCTTCTGAGTGACAGGTGACTATCGATTGGAGGAAGAAGATAACGAGTGGATTAAATGTCAAGTGACTTGAGCACCATGATGAATCCAGTCGGAACTTCTCTTGTAATCTTTAAGTCCTCCAATATAGTGTCCTTAGGTAGGGTATGTAGTTATATGCACGGTGGCATGGTGTACCAAGTGGCACCCAAACGGTGGGCTTTGGAACCCTACGCACATCATTTGAGGCCGTAGCAGAAACTTCGACCGGACATCCGTGCGGGTTCAGTCTCAAATAGGCGATAAACCTGGACTAGGGTCTTGTGTGGTTGACGGTCGTGGCCGACGCCCACGCTAGTGCTTCCGCTTGAAGGTTGTCGAGATGCATGACGTGCATATGGTGATAAGTGGCGAGAGCGTGTGTGAAGAAGTATACCCCTGCAGGGTTATGAATCTATTCGAATATTCGCGTCCTCGGATATAGACTACTTGGAGAACTTATGTGGTTCATAGACAACTTGAAGTGGATACTCTAAAATACGCAAGATAAGCGTGAGTGCTATGGATGAACTTCTCGTAGGGAGACGGGAGTGGATCCATAGTGGTGTATTGATATGGTGAATATGTGGACTCGTGTGCGCTATCCCACCTCAAAAGAAAGTACTTGTAGTCATAGTATAGGTTAGCCAAGAGTCTAAGCTGGCTTGCTGTAATAAACACCACAATCCCCTTTGTTGACAATGGTGCATATGTAGCTAGATCTGATGTAAGTCTTGCTAAGTACCTTTGTACTCATGTTTGCTTAATTTATGTTTTTGCAGCAGAGACGTCACTCTCATTACTGATTCTTATGACGTGAAGTTCGATGTTGACCGGATTAGCTTGGGAATCCCAGACAGAGGTCTGGCTCCTTTAGTAGGGTCGTTGTAGCTTTTCAGGATCCTCCAGCCACTTTTAGTAGATGTATGTACCCAGACATGCTTTCCTTCCGCTTGTTGCTTGTATGATTTGAGTGTTGGGTCATGTGACCCCTATTTGTAATACCACACTATGTTGGCTCTTATGACTCTTTAATAAATACTTGAGTCATAGAGTTATGTTGTGATGCCATGTTGTATCTACGCATATCGTGCATACTGTGTGTATGTTTGAAATGCATTGGTATGTGTGGGATTCAACACCTAGTTGTGTGTCTTTAGTAGTACTCTTTACGGGGAAATGCCTCTTTGTGCTTCCACCGAGCCTTGGTAGCTTGCTACTGCTCCGGACACATTGATTGACCGACATGTATCCTTCTTTGCTACTGTGTCTGTCCCTTCGGGGAAATGTCTCGCAGTGTAATGGAGTCCTTGTAGCCTGCTACGACTCGTCTACGTGTAGTGATGAAATTTATGTCCCATGGTGTAATGGAGTCCTTGTAGCTTGCTATGACTCGTCTACACACGCTAGAGATCGACACCTGCATCGCTGGGTTACGTATGCCTATCCCTGTACGGATGTGCTACTTGGGTTCTACGACTAGTCATGTCGGCCCGGGTTCTTTGACATTTGAATGCTAGCGACAGATTCACATACGTGACACAAAATACGCAAACAGTCCCAACCCAGGCAAGGTGGCAGCCATGGAGATAACCGTGTGTGAGACCGCAAAGTGATGTGGTGTGTTACAGGCTAGATTCTTATGGCTTAGGATCGGGGTCCCGACACGTGTCCTATTCCGTCAGTGTTAGGTATGATAGCACTGTAGCTCTATACACCCCGTGTATGCACTGTACACCACTATTGGGACCCCCTTTAGAGTAGAAAAGGAGGCCTAAGGCGTTACGGTAGAGGACTTTTGGAATTTAGGAATTTTGGACTTTAGGACCTTTTGAGTTTTGCACTTTCAAGGACCCTCTAGCGCACACGCATGGCAGTGGCTCGCAGCATCGCTGTAGCAAGAACCCTAAGAACACTCTCAATACCACCAAGTAGGAGTAGGGTTTTATGCATCTGTGCAGCAGGGACCTGGGTAAAGATCCCCACATGCTTTTCATCAGACCGACTCTATGCACAACCTACCCCCCGCCGAACCAAAAGGGATCCCCATGATCCCATAGGTGTTCGTTCCTACGACATCTTTGGCGCGCCAGGTAGGGGGCGTTAGGTTGTGCGAACTCGTTCTGGTAATTAGTGAGCTAGTTCCTTCAATCTCATCATCGTCGTGGCTCCCAAGAAGAGGGGCCCAACAGCAGCTGGCCCATCCACATCCTCCATCCCTATATCTGCGTAGAGAGTAGAGGGTGTAGACGTGGGTGGAGGAGGAGGAGGCAGAGGTTCAAAACTTCCGTGATGCTCCGGTGATCAAGGCCAAACTAGCGGCGACAATCGCCGCGGAGACACCCATGACGACGGCGGGAACCCCCGTGCCTATGGGTTTCAGGATGGAGCGGTACCGCCTGCGGGTGGTACAAGAAACTCTGGGGACGGAAGGGTATCCTCCAGGGCCCCCACGCCGGCCCCTACGCCACACCCTTCCCAGGACGCGCACGGAGGGCCGTGCCAGGGAAAGATCCTACACATCCTTCCCAAGATGCGCAGAACGAACTTGCTCACCAACACGCAGGCGGGAGTGGCGTGCCGATGCGGGACCGCAGGAGTGCTCCTTCTAACACGGTTAGGAGTCAGAGCACCTCGCGCTCCTCGCGCCATTCATTACTGAATACGTCAAAGGAAGCGATGGCATGGGTGCAGCTACTCCTAAACTTCCCACCGGCTACCGAGAAGCTCGATGAATGGAGAGCCACCATTCAGAGCCTCCTCAGCCTCGCGGATAAGTTTCGGTCCTTCGAGCCGGCTCGTCCAAGTGGAGAGAAGACCGGAGGAGGCGCGATCTCGACACATTCTCCTCCACAACAACGACGCCGGTCATCGACTCGACGGACTGACGCTCATGATGGATACTCGACGGCATCGTCCGAACCACGAACGTGCCGCGATCAGCATCAAGTTCTTGGAGAATGTGGCACGGAAGACGCTTGAACTGCAATCGACCGACGGGGGGAAGCGTGCCTTTTCGGATAGGCGAGCAGGGCCCACTATAGACAAGTCTGTGCCAGGCTATCTTATCAGCCGACCTTACGAGGTGGGTTGTCCAACATTTACCCGTGAGCTACGACGAGTCCAGTGGCCCAACTCTCGCACGTTTATGCCAGAAGTCCTAGAGAAGTATGACGGCAAGACTCATCTGTTAGATTTCCCAAGCATCTACACCGTGATGCAATCTGCCGGGGGTCGCGACGACAAGATACTCGTCAACTACTTCCCATTGGTTTTTAAGCCCAACGTCAGGTCGTGGTTGATGCACTTGCCAGAGGGGTCAATCGCCTCCTAGGCAGACTTGTGCCACGAGTTTGTTGGCGCCTTCATAGGAGGTCATCAAGCTCCTGGCCAAGAAAGTGATCTACACGTCATCCCTCATAAGGAGGACCAAACTTTACGCAAACACATCCAAAGGTTCATCCACGTGTACCACAACATCCTAGACGTTCAGCCTGCTGCTATTATCAACGCGTTCCATCAAAACGTGCGCAACCGCAGGATGCGGGAAGAGCTCGCGATGAACAAAGGTCGACTCTGAAGATGAAGACACCGCTACCCTGGCAAAGAAGGGCCAGTGGCGGAATAAGAAGCGCAAGGGCAAGACCGTACTTGCCGTTGAGGGATCCGGCAACTATGGCACCGCCAAGAAGGGCAAGGTCGATGACCCCGGAAATGATGTTGTCGGGTGCTCCTCCTGCCACGCCCTAGCGGCTGCCGGCAAGCCAGAAGACTCCGACAAGCAGTTTTGCAAGATCCATCGCACCAAAGGCCGCGATCTCCAAGACTGCCTGCAAGTTGAGCAGCTTGCCGAGAGCAAAAGGCCCAATATGAGAGGCGAGGCAAGGAGAAAGGTCAAGATGGTGCCGAGGGATCCGGCAAGAAGCGTTTCGGCTGAGGGGGTCATCACGGCAAACCCAAGGAACCAAAACACCGGCCAGCCCATGGCAGCGACAAGCAAAAGGGAGATGATGATGATGTCGAAGAGGACGACGAGTCCAGTGAGCCTGAGATTCAGAAGGCTATAAATATGATGCACATAGAAGGAGGAGCCTCGCCGCATTCCTCTCACCGCCAACTTAAAAGTGGGCGCGCGAGGTTAATGCGGCAGAGCCCTCTATCGACACACAGAGACCTCTGAAGTGGTCCAATACTCCTATCATCTTCGACGTTGAGGACCACCATGATTGCATAACTATGGTCGGGTGCTTGCCGTTGTTGGTCTCGCCAACAATCCGCAACCTCAAGGTGATGAAGATGTTAGTCGATGGTGGGGCCAGCCTGAACCTGATCTCGCCCGATGTCATTTAGAGGCAGTAAATTCCTGATGAAGATCTGGAGCGACATGCGCTTTCCAAGGGGTGAATTCGGGAACGACTCAGCCGAAAGGCAAGGTCACGCTGCCTGTGAAGTTTGGCAACGATATCAATTTCAGAACAGAGAAGATCGTTTTTTACACCGCCAAGATCTCATTGCCATATAACAGCATTCTTGGCCGCCCGACACTGGCCAAGTTCATGACGGCCACTCATTTCGCTTACAACATGCTGAAGATGCCTGGGCTAATGAGCGTCATCACCATTAACTCCGACAAGAAAAGCACACTTATATATGCCGACCAACTCTACCGGGGGACAACTATAGCACCTGCCGCCAAGGCACTTGCTCCTGGCGCTGAAGCTCCCGGGGGAAGAAGACCGGCAACGGGGTGCACATTCTAGCAAGCGTGCCCCCTCGGGGTGCTGCGCTCCCGTCGACAATTTGTCAGAGAGCTTTGCTGGCAAGAGCAAGAAGTCCAAGGCAGCTCCACTAGAGAGCAAGAAGGTGCTCGCCAAGGAGGATGGCATGGGGGAACTTTCACCATAAGTTCCACCCTTGACGACAAACAGGAAAGCGTGCTCATCGCCTTCCTACAGGTGAATGTCGATGTGTTTGCATGGCAATCATCTGATATCCCCAGCGTTCCCAGGAAGGTGATTGAGAACCACCTCGCCATCTATCCGCACGCGTGGCCCGTCAAGCAGATGGTTCGGAAGCAAGCTTTGGAGCGGCAACAGTTTGTTGCCGAAGAAATCAAGAAGTTAGAAGCGGCTAGCCTGATCAGGGGAGTATTCCATCCTACATGATTGTCCAATCCAGTCATAGTGCGCAAGGTGAATGGGAAGTGGAGGCTATGCATTGATTTCACAGACATCAACAAGGCCCGCCCCAAAGATCCTTTTCCCTTGCCACACATTGACCAGATTGTGGACTCCACTGCCTGCTGTGACTTATTGTCTTTCCTTGATGCCTATTCAGGCTATCATCAGATTTTCTTGGCCAAACAAGACGAGGAGAAGACCGCATTTATCACCCCATGTAGTATGTATTGCTTTCTACGTATGCCTTTCGGATTGAAAAGTGTTGGTTCTACATTTGCAAGAGCGGTCCAGATTGGTTTTGTGCCCTAGCTACATATAAATATGGAAGCTTACATGGACGATATAGTGGTCAAAACAAAGGATAAGGCCACGCTCATATCAAACCTAGAAGAAACATTTACAAATCTGTGCAAGATCAACATGAGCTCAACCCTGAGAAGTGTGTGTTCGGCATCCCATCTGGCAAACTCCTTGGTTTCTTTGTTTCTCAACATGGAATTGAAGCAAATCCTGACAAGATCAAAGAAATTAAGAAAATTGAAGCACCAAGACGTGTCAAAGACATACATTGCCTTGTCGGCTGTGTTGCTGCTCTGAGAAGGTTCATCTCAAAATCTACTGAGCGCGCCCTGCCCTTTTTCAATATCTTGAAGAAGGCAGGTCCAATGAAATGGACTCCAGAATCGGAGGCAGCGCTGCAGGATTTGAAGAAATACTTCTTCCCTCCGCTAGTCCTAGTTGCACCGAAACCACAATAGTCATTGCTGCTATACCTGGCGGCAACAAATCAAGTGGTGAGTGTTGTGCTAGTGGCTGAGAGAGAAGTTGACAAAGAAGGAGCAGCAACGGCAGGACTGCCAAGTGATGAGCTAGGACTTTCCCCGGCAGGGTGTGGTGCCGGCAAAGAAGGATCTACGTGGTTGAAGGAGTTAGTCGAGAAGAAGAAAATGGTGCAGCGACCAGTCTAGTTTGTCAGTTCCTTGTTGCAGGGGGCTCGGTAGAGATATTTTGTAGTGCAAAAATTGCTCTTCGGCCTTGTTATGGCCTCAAGGAAGCTGCGCCATTACTTCCAAACTCATGGGATCACCGTTGTCACCCGTTTCCCGCTACAGCGGATATTGCGGAACCCAGAAGCTACCGACAGGATTGTGGAGTGGGCCCTGGAACTATCAAGCTTTGGTCTTAAGTTTGAAAGCACTTCGACATTACAGAGTAGGGCCTTGCCGGAGTTCATTGCAGAATGGACCCGAACGTCCGATGAAGAGGTTCCTGAGTCAACTCTCCCCAGCAAGGAAACTGATTGAGAATGGACCAGGTATTTTGATGGAGCTTTCTCGCTCCAAGGAGCCAGTCCTGGAGTGCTGCTTGTTGCACCCACCGGAGAGCACCTTAGATATGTGGTTCAGATGCACTTTCCCCGGGAAAGATCAACAAACAACACTACTGAGTATGAAGGACTGCTTGCCGGTCTCAGGATCGTGACAGACCTTGGGATTAAGATACTGGTTGCCAGAGGTGATTCTCAACTTGTCCTTAGGCAAGTGAACAAAGATTACCAGACCCCGTTGATGGAAGCTTATGTAGACGAAGTGAGGAAGTTGGAAGAACGTTTTGACGGCCTCCAAATGGAGCACGTTCCACGTGAAGAGAATAGCGTTGACGATGGCCTGTCGAAATGTGATGTCCTTAAGCTGCATGCGGAACAAGGAAATTTCATGCTCCAACTAACTCAACACTCCGTGACACCATCAACTGGACAAGAGAAGAGGAGAAAATTAAGTTTCGGCAAGTATTTCCCAGTAGAACTCCCCGAAGCCGCCGGCGAGAAGGTTGCCAGAGGGAACGACAAGCTTGTCGGTAAGTATTGTGCTCCGGTAGGGCCTCTAGCTCTTGCCATAGAAGCATACGCTCCCACCAGGCTTGCCGGGGGACAGTAGGCCCACAGGCCCTCGTTGTCGAGACAAATGCTACCCCGGCAGAGGATACACCTTTGGTCCTTGTTGTCTAGCCACAGGCTCCGGCATGGGCACAACACATCGTCTAGTTCCTTCAGACAGGAGAACTTCCTCGGGATCAAGAAGAAGTAGAGAAAGTAGCCGGCCGGTCTAATATGTACCAGTTCGTAGACAACATCCTGTACAGAAAAAGACTGAATAGTATGAAACTCAAATGCATTTCCCGGGAAGATGGACTAAAGCTGTTGGCAGAGATACATGGAGGCATATGTGGCTCCCACATAGAGTCAAGAGCCCTTGCCAGGAAAGCATTCCGGCAAGGCTTGTTTTTGCCCACCGCCCTCTAGGATACAACAACATTGGTAGCCAAGTGTGAGGCATTCCAGTTTAATTCGTAGATACTACATCAACTAGCTTGAGCACTCCAAACGACCCCTCTCTCCTGGCCATTTTTGGTCTAGGGGCTCGACATTTTGGGCCCCTTTCGCCATGTTGCCGAGGGCTTTGAGTGCTAGCATGTTGCAATTGACAAGTTCACAAAGTGGCCAGAAGTGGAAGCAGTGAGGAAGGTGTCTGCACAGTCAGCCGTCAAGTTCTTCAAGGGACTAATTTGCTGTTTTGCCATTCCCAACAGGGTCATCACTAACAACGGCACACAGTTCACGAGTCGCACCTTCATGCAGTATGTCCGAGACCTTGGTAGTAAAATCTGTTTTGCTTCCATTGCCCACCCGAGGAGCAACGGCCAAGCAGAGAGGTCTAATGCTGAAGTGCTGCAAGGCCTCAAGACAAGAACTTTCGACAAGCTGCACAAGTGCGCAAGGCACTAGATAGATGAGTTGATGGTGGTTGTTTGGTCAATTAGAAAGAGACCAAATCGAGCTACTGGCCAGACACCCTTCTCCCTCGTCTATGGAGTGGAGGCAGTTCTCCCCACGAAACTCATATACAGATCACCTCGAGTGCTCTATTATGATGAGCTTGAGCAAGAGCAGTTGCGGCAACACGATGCGACGCTCCTTGAGGAAGATCGTCTTCAGGATATTGTGAGATATGGATGCTACCAGCAAGCTTTGCGCCGCTGCCATAGCCGCAAAGTTAATGCCAAAAGTCTTGAGGAAGGCGACGTTGTTCTTCGGTGAGTTTAGTCCGCCAAGAACTCCAAAAAGTTGATGCCAAAGCGGGAAGGCCCTTATAAGGTAGTACGAGTCACCAGGCCTGGCGCAGTCTGCCTGTAGACTGAAGATGGCATCCCAGTGAGCAACTCCTGGAATATCGAACATCTTCGCAAGTTCTACCCATGAGGCGCGGTTGCTAGGCCTCCCGACAACAACCTTTTTACATGTCTTGCCGCTGAAGCATGTATTCCTTGGTACAAAGCCAGGCCTAGACCTTGTGCGTAGTTGAATAAAGATAAGTGTTCTACAATCTCGATCGATTCTCATGTTTACTTATGTGCATGTTTATCTGAGGTGTTGCATTGCACTTAATCCCGGCAAGGACTAACAAACCGCTAAGGTTCCATATCCATATTTTCTATTCTTTATTTTTCTCAAAGGACAGAAGGACCCCTCGCATGCAGCTTTGCCGAGGGGTAATGATGGTATGGATACCTATGAGAGACGTCCCAAAAAAAACTTGTCGGAGGAAGCGCGGTAACAAAAAGATAAGTTGCAAAAACCCCGAGATAATTCTTGACCATAGAGTTATTTTCCTTGTGTGATTTCGACCTCTATATGGAAAACCTGCATGCATGGGAACCTTTCCATGATTGGTTGCGCCCTCATCGTGTTTGGGACCGCTGAACGGCTAAAGTTGCTGCACCCACGCTTCTTGTTTTGTTTCGAGCCCGCTCAAGGACTCAAGTGACAACGCTTGCGCCCTTATTCTATTTCGAGCGAGACCCACACCTTCAGCGGCTCTGCCAAGGACACTGAGGTATCTTGCCGGTAGTAGCACTGCCAACAAGCTGCTAAGGACCTGTTCCTCGAAGCACTCACGGTAGGGTTACGCACGCCGGCAAGATTTTTCCAAGAAAGCGTAGGTAAAGTTCCATATACAGAAAAAGGTCCACAAGGAAGATAATACGCATTCATTCAAAATGGGGTGAAGTTTAGATAAGACATCGCTTTTTCCTAAGTACATCTTTATTTGACTTTCTCCCCTAGGGGAGATTACAAGAAGAAAAAGATGGAAAGGAGAGGCGGGATACAAGAATAAAAAGATGGCAAGAGGCCCCCGGCAAAAGCCCGGCCTGACCCCTCTAGACTAGCACCTCATGGAGGAGCAGGGCTGCCAGATGGGTAGGCAAGAACCTGGCCCTGCCTGGACTAGCATTGCACGGAGGAGAGGGCTAGAGCAGGCGGAATGGGGGATGGACCCTAGAAGCCGAAGTCCATGGGCCTGCCAGTTGGGGGATGAGGCAGCGCTCGGGACTAAGGCGCCCGACAAGGTCATCCTGACGGGAGGGGAGAGGTGTTAGGCTCGCGGTGATGGTACGGCTTGCAGTCTGTCCGAGCTTGATTCCTCGGGCTCCAACTTGACCGCTTGAAGACCGGACTCATCGTTGTTGTCTTCGCCGGTGTCCTCTTCATCACTCTCGCCCGAGGACAGGCTTTCAGCGCTGCTCGAGATCTCTTTGCAGTAGCTGAGACGTACGCTGGAGCGCCCATAAATCTTGACGGAGTGCGTATTGGCCTCCGTCATTTTGAAGCGAAGGACCTGCCCCACCCGGGGCTTGTGGGCACAGGCGAAGGTCTTCCAGCCGCACCTGAGGAACATGATGCGGTTTACTAGGTAATCGATGTTTACCCGTGTCGTGGCCTCAGAGCAACCAGCCACCAGCAGTCACAGGATGGGCGGCTCGTCGCCCTCCATCGCCATGGCAAAGAGGCGAGGGAGGCGCAAATGGCTCCAAAGGGCACTGGGCTCGAGGAAGAAGTCCAGCGCCGTCCCCTCGGCATGGGTCTCCTCAAGGGAGAGGCCTGACGTCGGAGGAGGAGGCAAAGCAGAGCTCCACCTCCCCCGACCTATCCCCCCACGACGGCCGCGTCCCCTCGCGTCTCTCCCACCACGCACACTCAGGACTCCATCCGCCTCCACGGCTAAAGCGATGGCATGATCCAGACGAGGGCTTCTTCTTGAAGCTGAGGATGGTGGTCGCCCACACCCCCTTTTCATGGCTAAATGCGAGTGCTACCCAAAGGTTGAGGAGACTTGGAAGGTCGAACTATGGAGGTTTGCGCTCGGAAGACAGAGGGAGGATGGATGAGCACTGCCCCTGCTACCCCTCTATTTATAGGGGGAAGTGCGAGGGTCGGCGCTCCTCCACTCCAAAGGACACCGCCCACCTCCTCCAATAGTGGGGCCCTCGACTACGAGGCGAAGAACAACCACCCCGTCACTCCAATCCATGGCGCCGCGGTTACTATTTTTCCCAGGGACTTTAAATCACGGGTGCCCATTGCTGGTCCCCCGCTATGCATGCAATGCGTGTGGCATAAATGACCTCATGTTGTAATTAAAAACTTGAAGGCTGCATCGCACACATATCCCACGTCCCGCATTCAATGGGCGTCGTGGGGAAGTGCATCGAGCACAATGATCACAACCATAAGGCCATGCCATGCATGCCTGCGCACTAATTGGGCCTAGCCCAACAGCTCCTTGCGACGTGTGTGGCCCAGGGCCGGGAGCTCCTGTCGGTGCACTAGAGTTTTGGGCTCTCCAGTGCCCCTTACTCGTGCACGGGCATTAGTAGCCACCATGGAAGCAAGGCGCAATAGGGAGTTGCCAGATACCAGCACATGAGAATCAAGATCACCGGCAAGGCCTTGCCGGGAGGGCAATCGACCCACCAAAGAGGGAGCCCAGCCCCGGGAAGGCGAAGCCCCGGCACGACCCCACCAGCGTACGGGCCAGGTGTCAATCCATCTGGACACGCGTCGCGGCATCGACATCGGAGAGACTTAAGCGGTGCCGATGGGACGGGGTCCTGTCCCGTCCCTCTGACAGATAGAGATGCCTGACGGTGCATTAAATGTGTATGTCCTATTCCGTCAGTGTTAGGTATGATAGCAATGTAGCTTTGTACACCCCATGTACGCACTGTACGCCACTATTTGGATCCCCTTGAGAGTATAAAAGGAGGACCAGGGCAATACGGTAGAGGACTTTTGGACTTTTGGACTTTTGGACTTTTGGACTTTTTGACTTTTGAACTTTAAGGGACCCTCTAGCACACACGCGTGCCAGTGGCTCGTAGCATCCCTATAGCAAGAATTCGAAGAACACTTTCAATACCACCAAGCAGGAGTAGGGTTTTACGCATCCCCGCGTGCTTTTAATCAGACCGACTCTTTGCACAACCTGCCCCCCGCTAAACCGAAAGGGATCCCCGTGAATGGATATCATTACAAGTACATGTACAGAAGAGATGAGTATATGGAATTGGCTTACACTCGCCACAAGCTACATCAATGTCACATCAATACAACAACATATTCAAACATCATATAGAAGAGCAAGGTCCGACTACGGAAGAAATCAAATGATAAAATGACATCCATCCTTGTTATCCTAGGCTGCCACCAAGAACCCATCCGAGATTGATGAAGAATAAGAAGAACTCCAAATCAAATCAAGCATCGCTCTCACGTAAAACATCGCATTACTTGTACCTAAACCTGTTGTTGTAGTAATATGTGAGCCATGGGGACTCAGCAATCTCATTTCCAAGGGTATCAAGACTATTAAAGGTTAATGGGTGAGGTATGGTTAAGTGGTGAGGCTGCAACAAGCAACTAAGCATTTCTTTGAGTGTCTAACTTACGAATACAGAAAGTAAAGTATGATGGTCTATGCATAACGGACGTGAACTAGCAATGATCACTAAGTGATCCTGAAAACCTAGTTACGTCAAACATAACCCCACCGTGATCTCTCTCGAATAAAGGACTCACGAGAAGAGACATTCACGGTTACACACACAATTGGTGTATTTTATTAGAGGTTACTTCAAGTTTGCTATGACCAGGTGTTAAACAAGTTTCCAAGTTGCCACATAACCGCGGGCATGGCTTTCCAAAAGATTTATCCCTGTAGGGGTGCTCCAACTCATCCATCACAAATTAACCTCACGCCGCATTGGAATTCCTCAACCGCGGAATCACCCATAGTATTTGCGGAATTCCGATGGAAAATCTCAACTTCAGGATAGCCCGAAGCTTCGTCAAAATCCTACGTCCAAGACGTTGGAGAAAGGTAAAAACAAATCCAGCAAGGTCGCCCGGCGTAACGACAAAACCCGATAATAGCTCTGCATCTCATTCTCAGGGTACGACCGAATGGGCAAGACGGCGGGTTGGCTGAGACCCCAGGTGACCAGCGGGTGCCGGACATCGCCCAGTTTGGACCAACACTCATGAGGAGCACTGGCCCGGGGGGTTGATTAATTATCCACGGCGTCCAAAAATTCCCTTTGCAATTTTATTAGTTATTAGGCAAATATTGTACTAATTTTGGGCCTTTCTAGACAAGCTTTATCCTAAAACGAAAATCAAGGGGGTCCCCATAACAACCCCGAGCATGTTAGGAGCGCCCAATATGAAACATAACATCGGTACAGAAGTAACTAGGGATGACAAAAGTGGAACAAAACACCAAGCCAAAGGCCAAGCCTTCCACCTTTTACGAAGTATATATCTGCATTAAATTAAATAGCAATAATTTTGTGATATCAAAAGAATGTCCATGTTGTTACATGGAAGCAATTTCACCTGCATCTAGAAACGCTATAAGAAGGGCTAAGCAAGCGGTAACATAGCCAAACAATGGTTTGCTCGGATATGATGGGGTTAGAGGTTTATCATGGCAACATTGGGAGGCTTTACAAAAAAGTGATAGGTAGCGAGGCATAATGATGGATGCGAGACAACTAGCATAGCAATCATAGTAGTAGTATCCAGGGAAATGTGTCATCTAGCCTGGGATCCCGCTTGGAAGAAGAACGATCCATGAAGAAGACGATCCAACGTAGTCGAACGAATCCTCACACTACAAACGCTTTCGAAAATCTATCGAGAAGAAGCAATCCGGAATAAACAATCAACACACGACACACCATAACATATGCATGACTTGATGCACAATCAAATATGATGCATGTTATGCATGACATGGCAAGCACAACAATCAACTTTTACAAATTAAGTGAAGCACAATATACAACGGGTTGCATATTGACGAAACTCCATATTTGAATTACTTAGTTCATTCTTGTTAGCTACATGAAAATATTAAATTTTGGTACACATGGCAAGATGTGGAGTATAAATAAACTATCTATCTAGGCATCTTAAATAAGGCTAGAAACAACTTATAGCATTTCTGAAATGACCCCATATGTTAATTTCGAAATTGGATCAGATCTGAACTAAACATATTTTATATTTGTTAAACAACAAAATAAACTTTACTATGCAATTCTACACGTCATTCTAGTCGACTTACATATGTGGAACATTTCAAACGGAGCTACGGTCTAAAAGATATGACAATCACAAGAATATATGCCATGAATGCAAAATGCATGAAAATGACAACCATAAACGTTTTCAAATCACGGAAGCGACATGATATTATGATACTACATGAAATTCTAAGAAAGTTTAATATACAACATGTTCAAAATGGAGCTACGTTCTAACCACAACAACTGACACATGTTTTATTTAAAATCTGCCCAAAACAACAAGATGGCATATTGCACACATGAAAACAACAAGCTACAAGATTCAAAAATGCACAAACTATGCATGAGGCAGTAGCATATAACACACACTTCATTGCATCTTCACATATCATACTCAGAAGAGGCATGGATCACATGGTAGGAAGCTCACAACATTGCTAATTGAAAACAGTTTCAGACTTGGTGAAAATAGCAGTTTTGACGGTGCAGTTTTTATCACGAAGGCATATTGATAGCAGTAAAACTATATGCTATAGGGAATATTTTGGCATGAAATTTAACCTCATGCTAGCGGACAATAGGAGATACAAATAAGTCCATTACACCAACCACAAAAGGGTTCTAGATCACTAGCAAAACACATGGTAAGACAACTATAAAATATTATTAGAGATTCCAGATTGCAATTAAACGACGACGGCTACCAGCCACATCCTCCCAACCTGAGGCCCGGATGGCTCTGTCCCGTCTGGCACCGAGCCCCGATCCAAACAACGCGTGGATCCCTTCGTCCCGGACCGTGAGATCCAGCTCTCCGGGGTGAGAATTTTCTAAGTCCCTAGATTGTGCATGTTTTTACCCATATATGCATTTCGTGTTGAAGATACCTTGTAAACTGTGCATCATATGTTGAAGTTTTATATATGAAAGTTCACCTACTCATTGTGCTCTTCGTCATGGTGGCATTTGCATACATAATAGGGTTCATTTGCATGTTAAAAACTTTGTTGCAAAAGTGCATATCATTGTAATCTGAAATCTCTTATTTTAATCAAAGTTTCATGGATGATTGCATCTCATCAGTAGGCCTTTTGCATGTGGCGTCTTCGTGAGTATTGCTCTCAGATATGACTACTTTGATGTCATGCCTCTCGTTGCTAGTTAGAAGTTTATTATCATGTGTATTTCTTGTTCTCAAGTTGCTATCATGTTAAAATTGAAATTTGTTAATGTTAAGTTCCATTTTGCTGAGCTCGTATTAAGCAATCCATGGCTCCTTATAGTTGAGTCTTTGGAGTGTGTGGTAGTATGCCAGGTCTACTTGTTGTTGCGAGGTTTTCCATACCTTAATTCACATTTTCAGCTGTAGATTTCATCATGAGTTCATGCTTAACCAATGTTGCTGATTTGAGATGCTGAAATATTTATATGTCTGGAATCTACAATATTTTTTAGCTGTCTTACCATGTGTTTTGCTAGTGATCTAGAACCCTTTTGTGGTTGGTGTAATGGAGTTATTTGTAGCTCCTATTTTCCACTAGCATGCGGTTAAATTTCATGCCATAATATTCCCTGTAGAATATAGTTTTACTGCTGTCAATATGCCTTTGTGTTAAAAACTGCACTATCAAAGCTGCTATTTTCACCAAGTCTGAAACTGTTTTCAATTAGCAATCTTGTAAGCTTCCTACCATGTGATCCATGCCTCTGCTGAGTATGATATGCGAAGATGAAATGAAGTGTGTGTTATATGATAATTCCCCATGCTTAGTTTGTGCATTTTTGAATCCTATAGCTTGTTGTTTTCATGTGTGCAATATGCCATCTTGCTATTTTGGGTAGATTTGAAATAAAACTTGTGTCGGTTGTTGTGATTGGATGTAGCTCCGTTTTGAACATGTTGTATATGAAACTTGCTTAGAATTTCATGTAGTATCATCATATCATGTTGCATCGGTGATTTGAAAACGTTTGTGGTTGTCATTTTCATGCATTTTGCATTCATGGCATATAATCTTGTGATTTTCATATCTTTTAGACCGTAGCTCCGTTTGAATGTTGCACATTTGTAAATCGACTAGAATTATGTGTAGAATTGCATGGTATACTTTATTCTATTGTTTAAAAAATATATAATATGTTTAGTTCAGATCTGGACCAATTTCGCAATTAATACATGGGGTCATTTCAGAAATGCTATAAGTTGTTTCCGGCCTCATTTAAGATGCCTAGATAGATACTTTATTTATACTTTACCTCTTGCCATATGTACCAACATTTAATATTGCCGTGTACCTAACGGGAAAGAACTAAGTAATTCAAATATGGAGTTTCGTCAATATGCAACCCGTTGCATATTGAGCTTCACTTAATGTGTAGGAGTTGATTATTGTGCTTGCCATGTCATGCATAACATGCATCATATTTGATTGTGCATCACGTCATGCATGTGTTGTGGTGTATCGTGTGTTGATTATTTGTTCCGGATTGCTTCTTCTCGATAGAGTTCGGAAGGCGTTCGAAGTGCAAGGATTCGTTCGACTACATTGTATCGTCTTCTTCATGGATCGTTCTTCTTCCAAGCGGGATTTCAGGCCAGATGACACATTTTCCTGGATACCACTACTTTTATTGTTATGCTAGTTGTCTCGCTTCTATTGTTATGTCTCGCTACCTACCACTTGTTTGTAAAGGCTCCCAACATTGTCATGATAAGCCTCTAACCCCTTCATATCCGAGCAAACCTTTGTTTGGCTATGTTACCGCTTGCTCGGACCTTCTTATAGCGTTTCTAGCTGAAGGTGCAGTTCCTTCCATGTAACAACATGGACATTCCTTTGATATCATAATATTATTGCTACCGCTTGCTCGGACCTTCTTATAGCATTTCTAGCTGAAGGTGCAGTTCCTTCCATGTAACAACATGGACATTCCTTTGATATCATAATATTATTGCTATTTAATTTAATGCGCATATATACTTGGTAAATGTTGGAAGGCTTGGCCTTTTGCTCAGTGTTTTGTTCCACTTTTGCCGTCCCAAGTTACTTGTGTAATGGTGTTATGTTCCATATTGAGTGCTCATAACATGCTCGGGGTTGTTATGGGGACCCCCTTGATTTTCGTTTTAGCATAAAGCTTGTATGGCAAGGCCCAACATTGGTACTACATTTGCCTAATAACTAATAAAATTGCGTAGGGACTTTCCAGACCCCGTGGATAATTAATCAACCCCCCAGACCAGTGCTCCTCATGAGTGTTAGTCCGAACTAGGCGATGTCCGGCGGCCCTTGGTCACCCTGGGTCTCAGCCAACCCGACGTCTTGCCCATCCGGTTGTACCATGAGAATGAGATACACGGCTCTTATTAGGTTTTATCGGTACGCCGGGCGGCCTTGGTAGATTCGTTTTTACCTTTCTCGAATGTCTTGCGTGTGGGATTTTTGATGACGCTTCCAGCTATCTTGAAGTTGATATTTTCCATCGGGATACCGCAAATACTACGGGTGATTCCGCGGTTGAGGAATTCCAACGTGGCACGTGGCTAATTTGTGATGGCTGAGTTGGTGCACCCCTGCAGGGTTAAATCTTTCAGAAAGCCGTGCCCGTAGTTATGTGGCAACTTGGAAACTTGTTTAACACCCAGTCATAGAAAACTTGAAGTAAACTCTAATAAAATACACCTACTGTGTGCATAACTGTGACTGTCTCTTCTTGTGACTCCTTTATCTGAGAGAGAACACGATGGGGTTATGTTTGACGTAAGTAGGTGTTCAGGATCACTTAGTGATCATTGCTAGTTCACGTCCATTATGCATAGACCATCATAGTTTACTTTCTGTATTTGTAAGTTAGCGACTCAAATAAATTCTTAGTTGATTTTTACAACCTCAGCACTTAACCATACCTCAACCATTAAGCTTTAATTGTCTTCATACCCTTGGAAATGAGATTGCTGAGTCCCCGTGGCTCAAAGATTACTACAACAACAGTTGCAGGTATAGGTAATGCGATGTTTGATGTGAGAGTGATGCTTGATTTGATTTGGAGTTCTTCTTCTTCTTCTTCATCAATCTCGAATGGGTTCTAGGTGGTATCCTGGGATAGCCAGGATGGATGTCATTTTATCATTTGATTTCGTCCGTAGTCGGACCCTGCTCTTCTATATGATGTTTGAATATGTTGTTGTATTGATGTGACATTGATGTAGCTTGCGGCGAGTGTAAGCCAATTCCATATACTCATCTCTTCTGTACATGTACTTTTAATGATATCCATTCTTGCAACATGACAAGATGTGCTTCTATCCATGTCAAGGCCTTCGCGCCAAAATAAGGACAGGATCGCATCTTGGCCCTGACAGACGCGGACTGAATACGACGTGCGCAAAATCAACCGGAGCAAACCGGACCTTACCGATGGCAAGCTCGGCCCGATGCTGAACAAGATCATCCGTCTCAAAGCTATCATGCTGACCATCGAACATGTGGGGGCTGACTTCCTCCATCGCCGCATTGCTCCACTTTAGAAGAGGGACTAGTTTCATGGGAGTACAACGGTCCTGCCGACTAGATGCGATTGTACCCAGGCCCCACCAACAACCTGATAGTTTATAGCCATGGTTGGTTGTGCAATCATCTATTCGATTGTCTTGGGGCATTACCTTTGTCGACACGAGTCGTCCCCTTAAACCTCAACTCTGGCCGGAACTAGATTCTGCAATGGATGACTCACTGTGACGCCTCCGGGGTTGTCACACCCTGTGTTTTGCATCATGTCTAAGTTAACATAGCTCAAAAATTAGGAACAATTAAAACGTTTTGTGTGCTTGTGTTGTTTGACTTGATTGATTGTTGTTTGATTGCGTGCTTGTGCTTTATATTCATAAAACTCCCTCCTACTCTCAAAACTCTTTTGCTTGACATAAACTCTTGTCCAATGATCATACCTTGCGTGTAGTACCTAAAACTATTTTTATGAAAATTAATTTTGACCAAAAAGGATTTATTCAAACTAGATTTTGAAAAACCCCCGAGTTGAGGTTTGCACTACAAGTCCTCAAATTAGGTCAAACATTTTACACCCCGGGCTTTATTTGAAACACAATATATATATGACTTCTCGAAACAACCAAATATTATTTTTAAAGCTTATTTTACTATTTTATTTAAAGGCTTTTTTTAAGGCCAAAAATGGTCTCTTATAGGTAAAAAATATTTTTATGCTTTCAAGATATTTGAGAAAATTTAGGAAAACTCACTACACATATTATCCATATATAAGAGTTTAATCACATGGTCATGTTCAAAATATTGGAGACAACCCTTCAAAACCATTTCTGCCTATGTCAAGCATTTGAAATATTTCTATAAGAATTATTCTCAAATAAATCCAAGAAAATTCTAGCATGTCACATATGACATATGTGATCATATTGCCAAGGTTAATTCCAATCCCAATTGTTTTGGTTCACCAAAATATTCCAAAACCATTCATGTCCAGATCCAAATTTGAACAACTCTACATTGCCAAACTTTGTGGACATGTTCTAATACTCCAATAATGCATCCAAACCAAGTGGTTCATCAAGGAGAACATATTCACTTGTCCAAATCCCTCCAAAACCATCTCTGCTGATTTCAAAATTGGAAAGTTTTGCATTTTGAAGTTTCCCCATATGGTCCCAAACTGTTTGTGCATTCTCTAATACCCAAATAATGCCACCACACCAAGTGGTGCATTTAGGAGAATAGTTTAGCATGCCTAGATCTACATAAATTTTCTTATGTTAGTTTCTAGGGTTTACCAAGTTTACATTGTCAACATTCTTCAATCATGCTTAAATCTTGTGGTCCACCTTGTTTTTACCTCCCATTCTATATTGTTAAATCTCATATCATGTAGATCATCTTAGCTAGCTCAAACTCATCAGACACCTTCTACAACAATTTTGTGGATAATGAATGGAGCACCAGATGAGTTCTCCTTGGCCCCAAATTTTTACCACAGTCCCTCATGACCCTCCTATACCTCCAGTAAGAAACACAACCCCCAGCTCAATGATTTGTGGGGTAACAGCCCCATTTCTATCACTCAACAATAATGTTTTACCTTCTTCTCCACTTCCTTCCTATTCTAATGGAACCCCTAGAGCATCCTATGCAATTTCTCCTTTGTTTTATCTCCCTGAAGCTTCTAAACATGCATGGCTGCGTCCAAGAGGCCAATGGCATCCCATGGCATGCCATATGGGAACTCTAGGGCACGCTATAGTGCACCTGAGCATTGTAGCCGCCGCCCAATGGATGCCCCTGATAGCCTTGGGTGCTGTGGTCGTGTCCCTTAAGGACGCCTCGACGTCCTCATCACGGTAGCTGGTCGGCCCCCTCCTCTTTCTCCTCCTCCCGCGTGTGCCAAAGACGACTAGCTTGGCCAGTGGCCGGCCTCACATGCGCGAGGCTCTAGCACTCCCCGCTCTCTCTCTTACCTTATACGGTCGTAGACCACCCCCACAAAGACCAGAGGCACAAACTAGAGTGCCCCCATGCACGCCAGAGACGGCCACAACCTTGCCGGACCTCGGTCCACGGTGCGCCAGCACCCAGGCTATAAGTGGCCCCTGCGCCCCTCTAAGCCCCCTTAACCCCCCTCACTCCCATAGGCCCCCAAAATAAGCCAATTGAGCGCTCGATCTTCGGTTCCTCGCTCATGACCGCAATGGCACCGCGTCGGCCTCCGAAGAATTTGGGCCTCACCAACTTCCCCCTCTCCCCTGAATCTCACCATGACACTTCATCGCCTTCGCGATCCTCCCTGTGCCCCATTACTCCATTGCCAGGGTCGTGGTGCCGCGCCCCCTATCGCCATCGGCTTCCTCTGCCTGGGGCGATGCTGCACTCAGGCACAACCTCCCCAGGACTGAAAATCCACCCAAGAGGGTGCGGTAGGCCACCCCGAGCAACCCGATGGTTGGAGCGTTGCTAGAGGTGGCCGAAGCCGCCGGGACAGGCGCCGGCGCGTGCTCGGCTAGGATCCCCTGCCACTCCCCTGATCTGGCGGGAGGTGGGAGGAGGACTTGCCACGCGGGGCTCGACTGCAAGCGGTTGCCCGGTCGGGCACGCCATTTGAGTGGAGGTGTGTTTCGCGTGCCCGCTTTTCCGCAGGGGAGACCTAATCCTAGGAGTACGCCTTTGTTGTGGCCAGTGCGCGTGCATGGTTGTGCTACTAGGCCGACCCAATATCTAATCCTTGCCCCATGCGCCAGTTTGGACCATTAGCTATATTCCCTTTTCCCCTTTTAATTTTCTTCCGAGACTAGATAAATCATACAAAAATTATTTGGACTCCAAATTGGATGATTCAAGTTCCTACATTATCCTAAAACTACCACCTATTTAATGGTGCCACTTTAATTATTTTCCACCACACCTTTCTATTAGTTTCAAATTTAAATTTAAATTTAACCTATTAAGGACCACCTTATAAAATCCCTAGAGCATTCGTTATAGCTCCAAATTGAGTGATTCAAGTTCCTAGGTGCATCTAAAATCTTGTACTAGGATGTTAACATTTTTCCTTATAGCTATTCTAATATTTGAAATATTGGGCCATTTCTTCATTTGTATCCACTTTGCAAATCCCTAGAATATCCATACCAACTCCAAATCTAGTGAAACCACTTCCCACATGTTTCAAAAACCATGCCCTATATGATGGGTGCATTCACCTATTTTTGTCAAAATATTTTCTGTAGACTTCTCATAAGACCATAAAACCCTTCATTTCCACCATTCAAACTCCCCCTTGACCCACATCCAACAAAACCTCCATGGTTATTTTTCTCATG
Source organism: Hordeum marinum (assembly GCA_022496015.1). NCBI lineage: Eukaryota > Viridiplantae > Streptophyta > Magnoliopsida > Poales > Poaceae > Hordeum > Hordeum marinum. The sequence continues at coordinate 187,691,764 of CM039674.1, read as the reverse complement.
ACCAGAGGTATCCTAGAAAAATAAAACTCCTATTCCTAGAGCACTTGTATTTCTCTAGTGGTTGAGTTGCTTATGACGGTTGTTTCCGACATTAGTTGATGAAGTGCTCGGAGTTTGACGAGGAGCGTGTGAAGATCTCGAAGACTTTGCTGAACCAGGCAAGCAGCCCTTTAACCATGTTAAGAAACTTTTCATGCATGTCATATAGCAACTTATGTTCCGATGAATTTATCATGTTGATGTGGATCCCACCCCCTTCGGTGGGATGCTGCCAATACTTTACCATTGATACTTCCATCTTGCATGACCCTAGCTTCCTATGAGGGTTGTGCGGGTGGGAGTAGATAGGATGCTTAGTAGATGCTACACAAAGAGGGACGGGAATATGCATGGTGATGGAAACAAAATTATTTTCAAAGACTTTTGGAAAACCCAATCAGGTACCACTAATGCCCGAGGGAGAAGATGTTGAGTTGCATAACCACTTGAGAAATAAGTGGTGTATCAGAGCAAGTTGTGTGAGTGTGTGTGTTTTCGAAAATGGATTAGATTGAAGGTCTGCTGACCGTCCCAACCTTACATGTGCGACCACTCTACCCCTATCTGGAAAGGATCTTTGTTGATTACTCTGGTCGGTGCTGACAGAGAGCCCGCATTACTAGTGGTGGGAGTGACGTGGTCACTCTTGATACGGGGTCGTGCCTTGTATGGCGACCATGGGCTGTCTTTACAAGCACCGAGCACACCATATGTCCCTTCATAGATGGTACGATCTAGAGCGAGGCTTGTATGATGTACATCATTAGGGTTGTGTACCAATCGAGTGGACTCTTTCTTTAGTGTCGCCAGGGGAAAGGCATTGTTTGGGTGCTTACCTCGGGTATGTAACATACCGCGAGTCATGGATGACGCGGAAGTTCCCCGAGTCTTGTGGGTAAAGCGTGCAACCTCTAGAGAGTATAAAAGTAATCGAATAGTCGTGTACATGGTCATGGACAATAGGAGGTCCTTCTTAAACGTTGTCCATATGTTTCCTCAAAACTTGGTGTGAGTTTGTGACAAAGATGTCGGACTTTGGGCTCCGCAAAACCCTGAAGGTTCAAACACAAGGGCGTGTGCGAAGATCCCCTATAGCCTCGCCCTACTTAGCTCGTTACTCGATGGTTACTACAGGGAACTCGCACTGTGACGAGGAAGAAGATGAACACGATGGTTTACCTGGGTTAGGGCCACTGGGAAGTGTAATACCCTACTCCTACTTTGGTGGATTGCCTCTCGGGCAGGTGAGGTGGATGAACTAGTATAGTTGTTTCGAGCCTCGCGAGGGAGCTCTAGTGGTGTACTTGTCTCTCTACCTTGTCTTGTGGTTTGTTGGGTGGCTCCTTCGGATGGTGTCCGCGTATCCTCTCCTTCTATGGTGCAGCCTAGCCTCCGTATATAACAGTGGCCTGGGTCCTCTTCCCTTATCACAATGGCGGGAAGGGATCCCACAATGGCCAAATTTAAAGGGGGACAAGAGTACACCCCTGCCCTGTCCAAAGGTGGTATTCGCCTGCAAAGTAGTTGTCGATGATGCAGACGTGGGCTCGGCGATGACATCCGCCCTGCGTGGCCCGTGGTCATTGTCTTGTTGCACTAGAATGGAAACCTTTGGGAGGCGCTTCGAGAACCCACGTACTTTCTTGCTCCCTTTGCACCAAAGTGGAAACTGCACCACCTGGCGCGCTAGCGCCCGTCTGTCCTTCCTTGCGTCATCTTTGACTCCTAAGGCCGGGCTCTGGATAGAGATCTCCGATGCTCTGGAGGGGGCCTGGGAAGGCCCATCCTTGCTGGTCTTGGTGTCGTTCTTCCTCGCGAGCCTAGGGTCCTCGCGAGGGCCTTGTCTTGAGTGGAGCCGCGCCAGGTCGTGTCTGGTTGACGAGGTGGGCCATGTCCTGCACCGCATGCAGGGAGATCTGGGTAACCCCGTTCCCAGAACACCGATAGTAGCCCTTGGGCCCAAGGCGCGCATGATCCAGCTTCCGGACGTAGTCATCGAGGATGGCCCGAAGTTCCGCAAGCCCACCATGCCTGTGGGCCAGGCTCGACACACGTTGCACGCCTAGGCACCGACGCCTTGGATCCCCGAGGATGTCGGGAATCGCCCCAAGTCAAACCGACGTGACGGTCGTGCCCTTAGCCAGCCATCGTTACCCTGCCTTGAATGTTGTCGCTCCCTTGGGCCTCCACCCCTTGGGCCACGCGGATGTAGCCCAATAGTGGAAGGCGAGATGACGTGAAGAAGGGTTGTGCACCGATCGAGCCGGCCTTTCAACACCTGAGGGGCACACATCGCCTGCTCTCCCACGAAGCCTCATGGCCTCAGCCATGCCTATAAATCCGTCCTCCCTTGGGGGCGGGGCCTTGCCATCTTGAAGTGCCAGTCTGCTCTCGTAGATCCAAAGAAAAACCCTCTCCCTCTCCTCAGCTTCTCCTTTTCCTCATGGCATCTGGAGGAAGCGCCGCCGACGCAGGTAAGCGCGCGGGGCCGTCTGCTCCTTCGCTCTCTTCCGGAGGTAGTGGTTGGGAGACCTTGGGGTTGGGAGAGGTTCGCCAGTTTTGTGCCATGGTGGATGAGTGAGTTCTCCGCCATCTCCTTCTTTCTTTGTTGTCATGACCAATGCACCAGGCCTGATCATCTCCTCCTTCGAGGGCGCCGTCAGCCAAGAAGCCCATGCTCGGTGAGCTCCAGCAGGAGGTGGACGTGCTACGGCCCCAACTGAGGACCGCTGAGGCAGCCTTCCAAGCCGCCCCTAGGGGTGACATGGAGGCCAGGGCAGAGTTGGTGTCTCTTCAGGCCCAAGTCAAGGAGGTGGCCGACGCTGTGCAGGCCGCGCAGGATGAGGCGGGTTACGCTAAGATGCTAGAGTCCCAACGCGCCAAGAAGTACCTCGACATTGCCCACCGCATAGCTGGGGATACGTCTCCAACGTATCTATACTTTATGAAGTATTCATGCCATGTCAATAACAATTCTATATGATTTTGGTATGATTTTATTAGAACTAAGCCAGACTGACGTTGTTTTCAGCAGAACTACCATCGTGTCATTTTTTTGTGTGCAGAAATAATAGTTCTAGAAATGGGCTGAAAATTTAGTATGATTTTTTGTGGACCAAATGAGACCCCCCAAGCATTGGAGCTTGGCCAAAAGAGCCACGATGAGGCGACAAGCCTGCTAGGCGCGGCCAGGGGAGTGGCCGCGCTGGGCTTGCTCGATGACTACAATAGGGGTGGCGTCGCCATTCATCTTGCCTCCTCCTCAGCCATCATCTATGCCATGACTGTGCTATCCAAGTTGGACACATTAGCCACAACGTCGAAGTTCCTCATCATCGCCGCAATTGTTGAAGCGGCGGCACGAGGCAGGATTTGGAGAGGAACAAGCTTTAGAAGTGGCATTGCCCTTCTCCCTCGATGCTCTCGGTGAACAGGATGATGATGAAGATGAATGTGCCGCTGAGAATCTCTAGTTAACACAAATGACACCCCCTACCTAGCGCGCCAAAGATGTCGGGGCACAATGTTGTCGATCACCTATGGAGCCATAAGCCCCTTTGTGGTTCGGCAAGGGTGAGGTCACATGTACAAAGAGTGGAGACGATGAGACAACATGACAATCGGGACACTGGTGTTTTACCCAGTTTCAGGCCACTGCAAAGCGTAAAACCCTACTCCTACTTTTGTGGATTGAACAAAGGAACATGAAGAACATGCAGCGCTAAAACCAGGCAAGGGTTGCCTTCGGCGGAGATGCTACATGTGTACAAATGTCCAAAAGTATGGATCTTTAGCTAGGCTGCCTTGGGCCTCGTTTTATAGCTCAAGGGGCAACCAAAATGGCGACACCGACAATTTTTGGTGATTAGATAGCTAACAGTGCTATCATAGCGAACTCTGGCACTCTGGAAAAAATTCCATAAATGTTGTCTAGGTGGCATGCGGACGTGCCTCCCCGGGAAGCATATACCACCGCTCTGGCTAACTACTACACCACATCTTGACACACCTCTGGAGGGGTGTCAAGGGGGCATAATCTGTCTTCCAGCGTGTCGCCATGTGCTTGCCCGGGGAGCACGACACCACATCGACAATTGACTGGCATTGCAATGCGGTGGAGCGGTGGCCGATCGGCTCGCACTTGCAGGGGATGGCTTGTCGGGTCTTCCTGAAGATGTACGCACCTCGGTACCTGACAAGCATCGTTGATGTGCTTGGCACGCTTCGGGCCTGTCCTGAGCCGTTGCATTGATCTTGCCGGTGTTGCTTGTGCTGTTGTAGGTTGCTTCAATCGCAGTCTGGTCTTCAATGCTTCCTTGTTGTGGTAGTAGCTTCCCCAAGAAGGATCAGGCCATTGGGTCGGAGGCTTTATTGTCCATGCACAAGTGAGGGGTATGTAAACACCCCTGTTTGTATACCCCGACAGAAGCCCCGGGCCTGAGCCATCGTGTCGCTTAGCATGCTGGGTTAGGCCCCAAACAGTGCATGAACACGCGTTGAAGAAATGCTACCCTCACGTCCCACGTCCACTCCGCATAATTATCACAAGTCTTGGGGTCATGGAACAATAGCCGTTGGAGAGTAAAAACTACGAGTAAAAGAAATAGCACTTTTCCAAAAAGATAGCAAAGAGCCAGCCTCCGCACAGGTCCCCCAAATAAAAGGGCAACACACAGAGGCACTGCTCATTCGTATCCATTTCTCCGTCCTTCATCTTCGTCCTCAATCCAAGAAACACTGTTGTCGCCACCGCCTCCGTCCCACCGAGTACTGCTAGATCATCTGTCGCCCCTGAGAACATCCGAGATGGGGCGGAAAGCGGCCTCCATCATGGAGAAGTAGACGGCCACATCTGCGCACCTAGTAGACGAAGAGAGGAGGAGGAGAGAAGAAGAGCTGGAGAAGCAGCATCAGAGAGATGTGGTCATCTCCCCGTTGAACGTGGATGGCAATGCCTTGATCGATAGGGTAGCCTACATGTTGGGGAGAGAAACAAAGGGGCGTAAATCTATGATACCTAACGTTGGCAGTCAGGACAAGATGTCATAAATGTAGTGTAGGTGGCGTGCGAACGTGCATCCCCGGAAAGCTTCTACCACTGCTCTAGCTAACTACTGCACTCCATCTTGACATACCTTCCGACGGGTGTCAAGGGGGCATAATATGTCTTGTTGTCTGTGGCCATGTGCTTAGCAAGAGCCACTTAGTCACCTAGGAGCTCGACACCGCATCGACAAGTGATTGGTGTTGTGATGTAGTGGAGCTATGGCCGATCGGCTCGCGCTTGCCGGGGGATCGCTTACCGGTTCTTCATGAACATATACGTGCCTCGATCCCCGATAGGCATCAAGGATGTGCTTGTTGTGCTTTAGGCCTGTCCTGGACCATTGCATTGATCTTCCCGGTGTCGCTTGGCATGTTGTAGGTTGCTTCTGCCAGAGTCTGGTCTTGAATGCTTCCTTGTCATGGTAGTAGCTTCCCCCGGCAAGCTTAGGCCATTGGGCTAGAGGCTTTATCTTCCATTCAAAAGTCAGGGGTTAGTAAACACCCCGGATTGTGTACCCTGACAGGACAGGAGCAAAAAATCACATCATTGACCAAAATCGAATAGACAAGAAGGATGCATATCTGGGGAGCCTCTTGGAAGTGAGTTAGATAGCCTTCTTATTGGTTTAAATAAGGTAAAAGTTATAGCGTTGACACTAGAACGGAGGTCACACAAGTCCTGATAACATTGATCTTCAATTTTAACTAAAACAATAGGCATGCCAACCACTGGTTTATTATTGTCTAATTCATCATGTTTGTTTCTAGTAGGTTTCACAATCCTAGCGACTTCTACACAAATGTAAATAACCTGACTCTCAATGTTATTAACTAAACAAAATATTTAACCATGGCAACCCTAGGCTCAACTTTTATTTTTTCACAAGGGGTAGGTGTCCTAACATGACTTTTATTAACCACACTTGTAGACATAGCATGTTCCCTAATTCTAACAGGAAAAGGAGTTTTGTAAATGTAAGAAGTGGGAACAATTGAACCAACAAGACTAAGAATTATTTCTTCCTTCTTAATCTTAATAGGTTCCTCTAATGGTTTTTCAATTGGAGGATGATATTTAAACCACTTCTCTTTGGGAAGATCAATGTGAGTAGCAAATGATTCACAGAAACTAGCTACTATTTCATAGTCAAGACCATATTTATTGCTAAGCTCATGGAAGGTGTTAGTTTCTCTAAAAGGTTTAATACAATCATAATTAAGTTTTATACCCGATTATTTACCTTTGTCGAGTTCCCAATCTTCAGAGTTTCGTTCAATTCTTTCTAGAAGATTCCATTTGAATTCAATAGTTTCATTCATATGTGAGCCAGAAGAAAAAGAATCCAGTAGTAATCGATCATCATGAGAAAACCAAGCATACTTTTTTTGTATAATCATTTATCTTGAGATCTCATGGTTGGGGCATGTGTGCATCATATATTTAAGCCTCCCCCAAGTTTGAGCGATGCTTGCTCCTTCACGAGGCCAGAGATTATATATAGTCCCGATCATGGTGGACTAGATGTGTTGGATAAAAGTTATGATGAAATTCTAGCTTCAAGCGATTCTAGTTCCATAATTCAATATTATTCAATGTCCTATACCAAATTAATGCTTTTCCCTCCAAATGTAAAGGGAAAAAAATCTTCTTAACTTTGTCCCTAGACAAACGTGCAAGCTGAAATAATCCACAAAACTCATCGACGAATATCAAATGGTAATCAGGAGGAGTCATACCATCATAAGGATTAGATAATAGTTTTTCAAGCATAACCAAAGGAATATAATAATAAATATTTTCAGTAGGTTTAGTAGGTTGAGGAACAACTTTCTCATCTTCCGTTCTGGGCGAAGATGCCCCGTACAAGCCACTCAAAGGGTGACCGTTCATAGTGACAAGCAATAGTAAATTTCAGCACGTATAGAAAATGTTTCCTTACCAGTTTCCTCTTACCAAAGGGGCTTCACTGGCCTACAACAGCACTAGAAAAGACTCTTAATGACCCAGAAGTATAGGGGATAAATCATAGACCTTTTGACAAGTAAGAGTGTCCAACCCAACGAGGAGCAGAAGGAAATCCCAAGCGATTTTCAGCAAGGTATTATCTCCGATCGTTGTGAGTAACAATAATAGATAGTTTTGTGGCAAGGTAATTTCTAACAAGTAACAAGTGACAATAGTAAAAAGGTGCAGCAAGGTAGTCCAATCATTTTTTGTAGCAAAGGACGGGCCTGAAAGTACTCTTATATTAATCCTGTGCTCCCGAGGACACATGGGAATTTCTGTCTAGTCATGTTCATCATGTTGAGTTGGTTGTCGTTCGCTACTTTGATAATTCGCTATGTGGGTAGACCGGTGCTACGCTGTTGTTCTTACTTGAACTAACAACCTACTTATGATTACCCCCTCTCGCAAGCATCTGCAATTACGAAAGAATAACTAAGATAAATCTAACCATAACATGAAACGTGTGGACCCAAATCAGCCCCTTATGAAGCAACACATAAACTAGGGTTTAACCTTCTGTCACTCTCGCAACCCATCATCTACTTGTTACTCCAGAATGTCTTCCCTTAGGCCCATATCATGGTGAAGTGTCATGTAGTCGATGTTCACATGACACCATATCGAACGAATACCAACTTCACAAGATTACATATAACAAGACTTCTCCCATGTGTGCAGGAACAATAGTAACTACTCACACATCACCAACATGTTCAAGATAAGAGGTATAATAATGATGATTAAGGAACTAAACATAATCTCTTCGACAAAATAATCCAAGAATCATCAACTACAAGATGTAATTAACACAACTAGCAACCCATAGGTACCAATCTGAGGTTTTGGGACAAAGATTGAATACGAGAGATGAACTAGGGTTGGAGATGAGATGGTGCTGGTTAAGATGTTGAAGACGATTGGTCCTGCACGAACGAGAAAGCATTGGTGATGATGATGGCTTTGATCTCTCCTCGGAGAGGAATTTCCCAACCATAATCTGACTGTTGGAGTGCAAAAGGCCCTCTACCTAGGTTTCCGCCTTGAGACGGTGGAGCTTTGTCTCGAAAGGTTGCTTATGATTTATTTTCTAGGGTAAACCACACCATATAAGAGAAGAGGGGCGTCGGGGGGCCAACAGGGGCCCCACAAGCCATCAAGGCACGCCTGGGGGGCACCCTATTGGCTTGTGGCCTGCTGGTGGCCCCCCTATGGTATATTTTTGGCCCAAAAATTCTAAAATATTCCAATAATATTCTCCGTGAACTTATAGGTCATTTGGAGTCTGGTGGTTTATCTGCCTTTTTCTCGGTTTTCCAGTCCGGAATTCCAATTTCCAGATATTTCCCTCCTTGTGGTGTACCTTGCATTAGAAAAGGCATAAGAATTGCATAATAATGTGGAATAATGGACAAGAATGAAGTAGATAGTAATAAGAATTCATGATGCAAAATTGACGTATCAACTTCGCTTGCGAGCTATGCCCTCATCATCAATCTGCAACCCGTACCGCCCTCGAGGAGCGGGTCTCCTCGTTGCCCCCAGCGTAGCAGGGTTCTCGCCCTGTTGCACCTTCTTCAGCTTGCATGCATGTGGGGGACTTGAGCGCGTAGGACACGCTGCTCATGGTGAGCGAGCTTCTCCGCCACTGCCTGGCGGACGGGCGCTATGACACTTGGGAAGACCAGATCGCCGAACTTGTCGCCGTCGCTAGAAGGGCTCTAGATCCTTACCGCCCGCTCCGGCCCCCGACGCTAGCGGCACAGGGCGCAGGCGGTAGCCCACTGGTGGCCCATCACCGCCGCCAAGCAACGGCCTCACCGGGCCCCGGCCCGACGGGCACGAGTAGGGCCCGCCTCACGCTGTCCTCCTCCTCCTTTGGGTCCCGGTGTTCAATTTTGGTCCACCATCTGGTCCCGATGGTGACGCGCGTGGAGGGGGCGAGGGGATGTTCTGCGTCCATGACAGCATACGCTCCCATGACAGGGGAGACTGCCGATCGTTCATGCCCCCTCGCAACGAGAGTGCCGTCCAGCGCCCGGGCCGTGGCGGTCACGAAGGAGGCCACGACTAAACAGAAGGGCTAACCGGGGTGACGATCCCCACCAAGGCCAGTGCAAGCAACCTTGCGATGACAACAGGCATGGCCGGACCCAAGAGGTAGCTTGGCCTTGGAGGCCTCGCGGAGCTTAGCTTCAAGATGGTGTGGCCTCGCCGCCCCAACCATGGCCGCACGTGGGAGTGCTAGTGGCTCGCACGCCAAAGGGCTTAGTGGCAGACAAGGGCCTCGCATGGCGGCCTGCATCCTTGGCAGATGCCAAGCCTTCTTATTAGTCTACTGGCCTGAGCACCTCCCTGACTTGGCGGGTGGCACCCCTCGAGGAACAAAGGCCGTGCAGCCTCCCAGGGGCACTCAACACATCGTCTCCTTCCACTGCAGGGACGGTGCGAAGTCCACGACCATAGCAAGTGCGCCCCCCTGTTGTGTAGTCCCATCATCTGCAATTTCTCCACCACCAAGAGACTGGTCGACCGAGGTGTCGGCCTAAACATGCTCTCCATGGAGACTGTAACATCCAAGATGCGATGCTATCCTTATTTTGGATCAAGGGACTCGACAGGGATAGAAGCGCATCTCTTCGTTTTGCAAGAATGGATATCATCACAAGTACATGTACAAAAGAGATGAGTATATGGAATTGGCTTACACTCGCCACAAGCTACATCAAGATCACATCAATACAACAACATATTCAATCATCATACAGAAGAGGAGGGTCCGACTATAGACAAAAACAAATGATAAAATGACATCCATACTTGCTATCCCAGGCTGCCGCGTGGAACCCATCCTAGATCAATGATGAAGAAGAAGACCTCCAAATCAAAACAAGCATCGCTCTCACGTCAAAGCATCGCATTAACTGTACTTGCAACTGTTGTTGTAGTAATCTGTGAGCCACAGGGACTCATCAATCTCATTTCCAATGGCATCAAGACTAGCAAAGCTTAATGTGTGAGATATGGTTAAGTGATGTGGTTGTAGAAGCAAGTAAGCACTTATTGGAGTGTCTAACTTACGTATACAGAAGTAAGGTGGTTGGTCTATGCATAACGGACGATAACTAGTAACGATCCCTAAGTGATCCTGAACACCTACTTATGTCAAACATAACCCCACCATGTTTTTTCTCTCGGATAAGGACTCACAAGAAGAGACTGTCACAGTTGCACACACAGTTGGTGTATTTTATTTGATTTTACTTCAAGTTTACGATGACCGGGTGTTAAACAAAGTTTGCAAGTTGTTGTTTAACCGCAAGCATGACTTTCCGAAAGATTTAACCATGCAGGGGTGCTCCAAATCATCCATCACAAATTAACCACACGCCGTGGGAATAACCTCGACCACGAATCCCGTGATTTCCGCTGGTCAAAAAAAATCCCATGATTTCCTAGGCAGTTCCGTTGGAAAACAGCAACCTCGAGATAGCCCGAAGTATTCTCGGAAATCCTCGCACAAGACATTCGAGAAAGGTAAAACAAATCCAGCAAGGCCGCTCAGCGTGTTGACGATCCCGATACGAGCCGCATATCTCGTTCTCAGGACATGAGGGATTGTCCAAACTTCCGGTAGGCCAATCGCAGAGTTGCCCCTAGTGGCCATCGGCGGTTGATAGGTTCGACCAACACCCATGAGGAGCACTGGCCTGGGTTGTTGATTGAAGATCCTCGGGTTAATTACTCTGTATGCATGTTTATTAGTTATTAGGCAAATCTAGTACCAATCTTGGGTATTGCTAGAAGAGTTTATCCTAAAACAAAAATCAAGGGGGTCCCCATAACAACCCCGAGCATGTTAGGAGCGCCCAATATGGAACATAACACCGGTACACAAGTAACTAGGGCGACAAGGATGGAAAAAAACACCGAGCGAAAGGCCAAGCCTTCCACCTTTTACCAAGTATATAAGTGCATTGAATTAAATAGTAGTAATATTGTGACATAACAAAAATATCCAAGTTTTCACATGGAAGCAACTTACATCTGCAACTAACAACGCTATAACAAGAGCCGAGCAAGCGCTAACATAGCCAAACAATGGTTTGCTGGGATGTGGTGGAGTTAGAGGCTTATTATGGGAATGTTGGGAGGCTTGACATACAGGTGGTAGGTAGAGAGACATAATTATAGAAGCGAGACAACTAGAATAGCAATTTAAGTAGTGGTATCTAGGTAAATGTTCATCTTGCGTGAGATCCTGCTTGGAAGAAGAACGAATGCATGAAGAGACAATCCGTGAAGTAGACGAACGGGACGTAGTCGAATGAATCCTCACATTCCGAATTCTTTCAAAACTTTTGGGATCACTAGAAGAGTATGTCTAGAGGGGGTTAATAGACTACAAGCAGGAAGTTAAAATCTACACAAGGGCAAAGTTAAGTGTAGGAAGATTTTAGCAATTATAGATAGTCTAGGGCACCCTACACATGCAAGTCATCATGTATAGCAGCGGAAAGTAAAGACATTGCACATGGAAGTAAAGAGTAGAGATAGGAAGATCAAACGAATGAAGGACACGAAGATTTTTCCCATGGTTCCGATAGGTGGTGCTATCGTACATCCACATTTATTGAGTCTTCAACCCACGGAGGGTAATAGACGCGAGAGTCCATGGAGGGCTCCACCCATAAGGATCCACGAAGTAGCAACCTTGACTATTCCATAACGGCTTCGGTCCTTGAAGGACTAGCCTCACTCGGGGTAGATCTTCACGAATTAGGCAATCTCCTTGCCCTTACAAACTTCTTGGTTCACTCGACAACACGAAGTAGGAGGCTCCCAAGCGACACCTAACCAATCTAGGAGGCACCAACCTCCAAAAGGTAATTGTCACACCCTGTGTTTGTATCACCTTGTTATGCTTTGATTTATAAAATTTGAAGCCAATTAAAACTTTTCCAGTCCTTGTTGCTTGTTTGAATTGTTGCTTCCTTGCTTGTTGATTGTTGTGTATGGCACTCTTAGATTCTAGCCCTCTCCATATTTATCTTCCTTGACCCAAACTTCTTGCCCAATGATCATGGCATGTGAGTAGTGCCCAAAACTGGTTTTATCAAATTTCATTTTGACCAAAAAGGATTTATTCAAATTAGGTTTTCAAAAAACCGTGACTTGAGGTTTGCACTACAAGTCCTCAAATTGGGTGGATCCTTCTTCCCCAAAGGCTTTACTTCAGACCTACTATATTTATGAATTTTCAAAACAACCAAATATTAATTTAAATATTATTTTAATATTTTAATTCAAGGCTTTTTCTTAAGACCAGAAATGGTTTTTCATGGGGAAAAATTATTTAAATGCTTTCAAAATATTTGAGAAAATTTAGGGAAACTCAGTGGACATATATTTTCCATATATATGAGTTTGAACACATGGTCATGTTCAAAATAATGGGAAAAACCCCTCAAAACCCTTTTTGCCCAAACCAAGCTTTTTTAATATTTATGTAAGAAATATTCTCAATATATTCCAGGAAAATTCCGGCAAGTCACCACTATCATAGGTGACGTTCTTGCAAAGTTTCATCGCAATCCAAGTTTATTTGGTTCATAAACCATCCCAAAACCCTCCCTGTCCAGATTCAAATTTGAACAACTTTACATTGTGAAGTTTATTCCCTTGCCCCCAAACTTCGTGGACATGTTCTAATCACCAAATAATGATGCTACACTAAGTGGTGCATCAAGGGGATTATCTTAGCACAACTGGATCTACAACAACCTGACTCTGTTGGTTTCTAGGGTTCACAAAGTTTCTATTGTCAACTTTGCGCCTTTGGGCTCAAATCTGGTGATCCATCTCATTTTTACCCACCATTTGATCCTGTTAAGTGTTACACTAAGTGGGTAAATTTATCTTGCCCAAAAATCCATCAAACACCTTTTGGTGAAATGGTAAAGTTAGTGTTTTCACCATTTTTACTATTTCCCTTGCCTCCAAACTTTTACCACAGCTATCTAGGGTTGCTTTTCACATCTAGTAATTTTCCCTGGCCAAGGTTCATTGGGTAAGTGGAGAAAAACCCACATTTACCCCTCTGATTCACCATGACAGCATCAATTCTACCCTCTCCCCACTCCATTTCTTTTCTCCCTAGAGTCCCCTAGCTCCGAGAGCATGTCCAGATCGTCCAGGAGCTAGTAGATGCAGGGGTGCATCCATAGAATGCAAGCATGCCATGGCATGCCAAAGGCATGCTTTAGAGCATGCTACAGTGCATGGAGCAGGAGCAGGTTCCCTCGACGTCCGCAACACTCCAAAGTGTCGGGCCCCTCCCCTCTCTCCATCCTCCGACCCTCTCTCGCGCGTGCCCGACGCTGCCCGAGCTGGCCAACACTTGAGCTCACACGCGCGGGCGCTCGGGCCTACCTCCGCCCTCTCTCTCCCTCCCGCGGTCCTAGGCAACGCCTAGGAGCTCCCTTGACCCATCTTCGCAGGCCCTCGAGGCATGTAGGCCCCGCCTGCGTCATCGCCGACGCACGCATCCATGGTGGACCGGGGGCTGGCTATTTAAGCCACCCCAAGGCCTCTCCTTCCCTTTGGCGACTCTCCTTCTCCACCAAAGCAGCCGTGCGCTAGCAGCTCATCCTCCCCGAGGCTCGTGCGCGAGATCAGCCGAAGCTCCGCCGCGACGGCACCATCGTTGATCTCTGGGTACCTCCCCTCTCCGGCCCCCATTCCTATCCCATTGGGTTCCCCTCAACTGCCTGGCCCATTCACCTCCTTTTCCTGCTTCATTTGATGCGCATGGTGACTGACACGTCCTCCACCTGAAGCTCCTCCACCGCGGGTGCTCGCTGCCGGCGACTCCGGCCACCTACGGCGCTCCTTCGACCCCTAGGGGACCTGCGGCTCGATCCCAAGCCCAACCCCGCGTTTGCCCACCGTCGTCGTGCCCTACATGCCGCTGGTGATGGTCTCTCCTCTCTGCCCCAAGGTGAGAGAAGGATCCGACAAGGGGGCCCCACCTATCGGCCTCTCATCTCCACCTCCTGTGCTCTCTCTCTCGTTGGCCACTGGGCCCCACCCGTCAGGTTTGAAACCTGACGCGCACGGGGGCGCCAGCGTGCCCGGCCTGGTTGGCCTCTGGTCCGGCCCAACAGCTAGCTGGCTCTGGCCCAGGCTGAGTGCCCCTTTTTCCTATTTCCATTTTCTAATAACTTCCAAAAAATCCATAGATTAGAAAATAAATGCAATGCCCAATTTTCTTCCACCAAAAATCTTGAAATATTTTGTAGAATTTAATAGTGCCATTTGTAAAATATTTTGAAAATATGTTATGCACTGTTTTATTTTAAAACCTGTTTTGGCACCTTTTTGCCTCTATGAAAAGGTTTCCAAAAATGTTTTTCATATCTAAACCTTAAACAAATATTTAGTATAGTTTTTAGTATTTGTCATAGTAGGGTAGCATTTTAATAATAGCTTTGTGTGCTTTGTTTTTGTGTGATGCTTATTAATTATCGTGATTTATCGCGACGACAGATTGCGCTATTTATAAGGGAGTTGGACCCAAAGATTTCGAAGACCCCGAAGACTTTGTTGAGCCAGGCAACAGCCCTTTGACCATGTTAAGAAACAATTTTCATTGCACGTCATATAGCACTTTACTTTCGATATACTTGATGATGTGGAGTAGTGACCACTTCGGTGGGTTGCTTCCGACACTTTTACCGTTGGCACTTGCATCGTGCATGACCCTACCACCTTATGAGGGTTATGCGGGTGGGTGTGGATAGGATGCTAGTAGATGCTACACAAGTGGGATCGGGTTTATGCATGGTGATGGAAATAAAGAGATGATTTCAAATGCTTTTCAAAAAACCCGTAGTGTGCCACGAATGCTTGAGGGAGATGATGATGAGTTGGGTGGCCACTTGAGAAAGAAGTGGTGTACCGGAACATGTTGAGGGTGTGTTTTTGAAAACGGAGAGTTTTAAGGTCTGCTTACCATCCCAACCTTACATGTGCAACCATGATACCCCTTATGGGATGGGGCTCTGTTGATTACTTTGGTGGGTACTGGCAAGGAGCCCGCATTACTGGTGGTGGGAGTGGCGTGGTCACTCTCGATACGGAGTCATGCCGGTATGGACGATCATGCTCTGTTTTAACAGGCACCGGGCACACCGTTGGTCCCTGCATGGATGCTACGAGTGATGTACATCATGTGGGCTGGGTACCAATCGAGTGGACTCTTCGTTTAGTATCGTCAGGGGAACGACATTGTTCGGGTGCTTACCTCGGGTATGTTATATACCGCGAGTCATGGATGCCATGGAAGTTCCCCGAGTCTTTTCGGTAAAGTGTGCAACCTCTGCAAAGTGTAAAACTATTCGAATAGACGTGTCCGCGGTCATGGACAGTTGAAGGTCCTTCTTAAACTACGTTCGGATGTTTTTGCAAAAATTCAGTGTGTCTGGGTGTGTGGATGTCACAGAGATGACACTTGAGGCAAGTCGGAAGACTTGATGTGATGATTGAACATGAGATGTTCAACCCCTTCTTATGATGATATCTGTAACTTGTTCACATGGGTATCTACCAACTGTTGATGCATGATAACCTAGTTACTTGATCATGTCATTGCATTCAAAATTAGCTTTTCCGCAATTTACCTACTAAGTGCTATATCATGCATCATTGTTACTTGTTCCACAACTTGGATTGCTTGCGAGTACATTCAAAGTACACATTGGCTTTCGACTGGTTATTTAATTGGCAAGGCATGGAAGAACAGGAGTACGTTGATGAGTTCGTTGGTGACGAACATGCGAACTAGGATGCTTCCCAGTCAGAATGCATGTATGTTTAAAGCAGATGGCAATGGGTTCACGCTTTTGATCAAGATTTCCGGTGCTTGTTCTGTTTAAGTGTTTGGCCCTTGTGGCCCTATCTCTATAAGACCAGACCTTCATGGTCTTTATTTGTGTAAGACACTAAATGTGGATGTAAGACTCTTGTTATTCAGCTTGTGTGTGTTCAATGAGCATTGATCCCTGGGATCACTATACACGTGCATTCGGTGATCACGACTTATGCGTCGGGGTCCCCACAGAGCTGGTATCAGAGCCATCCTAACTCTAGGAAGCCCTTAGTTAGCATGGACGTTAGTTAGGATAAAACCGCTTTCAAAACTACACCTAGCACCTTTACTTAGGAATTTAGTACTATTTACCTCTTCTATTCCTCACACAACACTCTGCTGACTCTCCTCCTTTCAATCCTTTGTAGATGGCTGTCGTACCCGAAGCCTTCCAGACATCCAGCTTTCCCTTACTCCTTGGGGATAGCCCAGAGAAGTGCCAGTTTCGCCAACCACCCGTTTGCCTTTACCACAAGCACTAGGTCGATGCCGTCACGAAGGAGTACCATGTGGATGTAGTCGTTAAGGCAAACGACTCCCCGACCAGTTGGTTCTTTGAAGGACCACGGATGGAGACCATGATACTCACAGTCGAGTCAGCTACACGCAAGGCACTCCTACACCTTCGAGACATCATTACAAAGATGGCTGATGAGCCGACTACTCGCTACCCTCCCTTCAGGAAGGATGATCTTGGTGAGAGTTGGACGTTGATTCCATCTAGGGAGGATGGCATACCACTCAGGTTGCAGACCTACTTCAGCCTCTCTATCGACAGTCTGGTTCACCACTTGACTAAGGGGTCCTTGAAGCTTTGTGAGGAACTTCACCACACCCAAGAGCTACTTCGACAAGCCAAGATGAAACTAGACAAGATCAAGAAGGATGGAGCCCCCGAGGGATGACGAGATATCGCTTACGGAGGAGGAGTACCCCCATCTAGGGATACACCTACATGCCGTCATCGCATGAGTGCGAAAGAGTACCGTGAGCTCTTCACCGACCCGCCGACGAAGCGGCGTCGGGATGGACCTCCTCGCTCCCCGACCCCTTCAACCCGGAATGATGCCCGTTCAGATGATGAACAAGAGGAAGACCCAAAGGAGCGTGACTACGAGACCGAGCACTCCAACACCTGAGTCTGATAACCCCTAGGGTAGGATCATTCATGTACCCCTCATGCGAAGTTGAGTCCGTGTAATGGTTCATATGAAACCATGTGTGCTTGTTGATTGTTTTACTATTTGTGTTCCGTTGCAAGTCACGCTTTTGCCCTGGGCAACATGTAAGCGACTGCATCATCTATCTTACCTTAATATATGTATTGTTCCTTCGAACTTTGTTTCAACACACTTGCAATCGACATACCCCCTTAGGCACGCTTTTCCGTCATTGCTTTTCCTCTCATCTATCCCAGTTGTTTGACTTGGCTGCTCCAAACAGGATGGTGACTGCTACCTGCAACAACTCCTTCGCCAACGCTAAAGCCGACAACTCAAGCCAGCAACAGGGAGCTGGTGGGGCTGTTCACGCTGGAGGACACCAGGAGCAGCCACAAGGCGACATTCCCCCACCATCACCTCCACCGGAGAACATGACCATAGCTTAGTTTCTCCAAGTTCTCCGGGAGGAATGCTAAGCCAACAGTGCTGCCATTCAGCAGATGGCTCAGGCCCTTGTGAACAACCAGCAGCAAGGCAGGAACGGCAATGCCGCTCCACTCTGTCTGAGTTCATGAGGAATTCGCCCCCATCCTTCACCGAGACTGCTGAACCTCTGGATGTTGACGACTGGATCCGCACCATCGAGGACCTCTTTGCACTGGTCAATTGCAATGAGGAACGTGAGAAGGTGCTTTATGCGTCTCATTGCCACGGAGGTACCGCCCAAGCTTGGTGGGATGGATTAAATGTCATGCAAGGTGAGCGTGTGATCACTTGGAATGACTTCAAGGAAGGATTCCGTACCGCCCACATTCCGTCTGGGATCATGGCTATCAAGAAGAGAGAATTCCGAGCGCTGAAGCAAGGAAGTAGCTTTGTCAAGGAGTACCTGCAGAAGTTCAACCTACTATCAAGGTATGCACCTGAAGATGTCAACATGGAGGCTGCCAAGAAGGAACACTTCACGGAAGGGCTTGAACAGACCCTGCAGTATCAGCTCATCATGTGCGACTGTCGTACCTTCTTCGACCTGGTGAACAAGGCCCTGATGCTGGAAGACAAGCGTCATGCCATAGACAACACTCTCAAGCCCAAGATCATCAGCAAGGGTAGCTCCAGCAACCAGAAGCCTCGCCCTTGGCAGCCAGCCCCAGCCTAGCCAACCTATCAACCAGAGTAGGCTAGACCTCCTGCGCCTCATCCAAGCTACCAGCCTCAGTAGTATGCCAATCCCAGGCCAGCTTACAACAACCCCAATAACAACAACGGTGGCAGAAACTACAACAACACCCCTAGGCAAGTCGCTTGCTTGATGTGGTCAGCCAGGACACATCTCTAGGCTGTGTCCCAACAAGAATCCAGATGCACTGTGCCCCAATACGCCAAACCAAGGTCAAGGACGTGGAGCACCCTCAAGGAACCCCGCTCCCCACAACAAGCCCAACAATGGAAAGGGTTGTGTGATTCATGTCACCGTAGTGGAAGCCCAAGAAGACCCAGACGTCATACTGGGTACGTTCCTCGTTAACTCAACCCCAGCAACAGTATTGTTTGATTGTGGAGCTACGTATTCTTTTGTCACCCAAAAGTTTGCACTAGAGAGTGGCGTGAAGCCTACAACCCTGGGTAGCCGTATGTGGATACAAACCCCAGGATCAGTTATGATGTCTGGGATAGGTTGTAAGGGAGTTGACATTAACATCAACGGGGTAGATTTCCTAGCAGACCTTATTATCCTGAAGTCAGAAGGCTTGGATGTGATCCTAGGCATGGACTGGTTAACCAAGCACAAAGGCTTGTTAGACTGTGCCAAGTGGATTGTCGCCATGACTAATAGCCAAGGAGTAGAAGTCAAGTATGTTCCCAACCCTGCCTCCACTCAAGACCCTCAGGCTAACTGTCTATCATGAATTGAGTTGGATCAAGTGCCAGTGGTATGTGAATACATGGATGTATTTCCTGATGAGCTGCCCGGAATGCCTCCTGACCGCGGCATTGAGTTCATCATTGATATTATGCCCGGATCATGGACCATCTATAATAAGCCTTATAGGATGGGATCCAAAGAGTAGGCTGAATTGAAGAAGCAATTGGCAGAGCAGCTTAGAAAAGGGTTCATTCGCCCTATTGCCTCTGCTTGGGGATTGCCGGTTCTATTGTGTCAAAGAGGGATGGAACTATCAGACTATGTGTCGATTACCGTTCTATCAATGAAGTCACAATAAAGAACAAGTACCCACTCCCCAAGATTGAAGACATGTTCGATCAGTTGAACAGAGCCAAGGTGTTCTCCAAGATCAACATCAGGTCTGGGTACTATCAGCTAAAGATCAGACGCCAAGACATTTTGAAGACGGCATTTGTAACCCAGTATGGCCTGTATGAATACACGGTCATGTCATTTGGGTTAACCAATGCCCCTGCCTACTTCATGTACCTCATGAATAAAGTCTTCATGGAGTACTTGGACAAGTTTGTTGTCGTCTTCATTGATGAAATACTTGTCTTCTCCAAGTCTGAAGAAGAGCATGAGGAACACTTGAGATTGGTCCTAGAGAAGCTTCGAGAGCACCATCTTTATGCCAAGTTTGGAAAGTGTTAATTCTGGCTACATGAAGTTGGATTCTTGGGTCATGTGTTGACTCCAGAAGGATTGTCAGTGGATCCAGCCAAGATTGAAGTCGTGACTGAATGGCAATCCCCAACTACCATGAAGGAAGTCAGGAGCTTCCTCGGACTCGCGGGATATTACCGCAAGTTCGTGGAAGGGTTCTCGAGCATTGCCCGACCAATGACCCATCTTTTGAAGAACGACAAGAAATTTGAATGGGCAGCTAAGTGTGAGGAAAGCTTCCAGGAACTCAAGAAGAGATTGACCATAGCCCCAGTTTTGGCCACCCCCGATATTCACAAGGACTTTGTGATATATTGTGATGCATAAAGAACCGGCCTTGGAGGTGTTCTAATGCAAGAAGGCATAGTTGTAGCATATCTATCCACAAAGCTACGACCTCATGAAGATAACTACACAACTCATGGTCTTGAGTTGGCAGCCGTGGTTCATGTCTTGAAAACATGGCGACATTACCTTCTGGGGAAGCGATGTGAGATATACACAGACCACAAGAGTTTGAAGTACATTTTCACACAAAGGGAATTGAACATGAGGCAATGATGGTTGGAGTTGATCAAGGACTATGACCTCAATGTTCAATACCACCACAGAAAGGCCAACGTGGTAGCAGACGCCTTAAGAAGAAAGGCTTGTTCCTTGAATGCCATGATTAAGGAAAGGCTACCCGCCCTACATGAAGAGCATGACAGCTTTGGCTTGGAACTAGTTGTACCTGGATTCCTCGCCAACCTTTAAGCAAAGCCTACCTTGATGGATGATATTAAGGAAGCCCAGAAGGGACACGAGAGCATTGAAGGCATCAAGAGGAAGATCAAGGCAGGCAACGCCCCATGATTCTCAGTGGATGAACAAGGAGTTGTATGGTTCGGGAATCACATCTGCGTACTGTAACACCCAAAAAAATTAATCATGTTTTACTAATTAATTTTTTTGCCAGGAGATTTATTTTTTAATTTTTGGATCATCTCTTGATTTGAGGATCACTTCTTTCTTCTGAGTTGTGGTGTTTTCCCTCCAAATATAAACTTTTCATAAATAATTGTTGGACTTGAATAGCTCCTCAAGAACATTTATTTGTTTTTATATTTGATCTCTAGAAATATTTCTATAATTATTTTTCCTGAGATTTAATTATTCTGAAATGGTTTCTCACTATTTTTAGAGCTTCTTTTGCACTACAACCGTTTGATATCTTCATTTAAAAATTCTACAAAAATTCTTATATGACAAGTGGTGTTTCTACATCACTTTTATGCAAAAACCTCTCTGAGTCATTTGGAGATTTTCAGCTTTATCTCAAGTTTTCAAATCTGGTCCAGTTTGTAGTTTGCAGTACAACCTATCTAAATATTACTTTAAAAATCCGATAAAAATTTGGAGATGTCAGTAGATGTATATAATTCATTTTTATGCAAAACCCCATTTGTGTTCTTTGGAAAATTTGAGCAAACCATCCTCTTTTGCATTCTGGTCCAGTTTGAGATTTTGTTCTGCAACCCCTTTCTATCTTCCTCTATTGCCCATGAGAATTTTTATGCTATTAG
Organism: Hordeum marinum; assembly: GCA_022496015.1. Lineage (NCBI taxonomy): Eukaryota > Viridiplantae > Streptophyta > Magnoliopsida > Poales > Poaceae > Hordeum > Hordeum marinum. The sequence continues at coordinate 187,670,403 of CM039674.1, read as the reverse complement.
TACTTGCTACCAAACCCTTAAGTCTAGGAGTTTGAGACCATTGGAATATTTTTGGTTCATTTAATAGCACCATTTTGTTTCTGTCCAGAGTTGTAGACTTGCAAAACTTGCATTAGGGAATTTTTGCTTTTGACAAACTAACCATGCCATCTTCTTATGCACCTATAGAGACACTAACCTGGAGATTTAGGACACCAGAGGAGATGCCTAGATGCCCTTAGCATTTCATCAAACAGGTTAGGTGCGTGGCCAGATTTGGTATGTTCTTAAGCTTGCATTATGAAAGTGCTCAAATGGATTAATCAGCATATCCACTAGATCCCTTGAAACCACATTAGTGACCCTGTTAAGTTTATGGTGCACTAGAGCTCTGCAAATGTATGTGTCATTTAGTCGAGCACCTTCAGTGTGTGTCTAGAGCACGAGCAGAGCGTGCATATAGCAGTCACGCGACTGAGTCGCCTCGTCCGCCGGCCCCACATCCCCGACCCCTGCCAGCTCGAGGGGACACGTCCCCGACACCTCCAGCATCGCAGAGACATTGCGGCCGCCCGTGCCTCTGCACAGCGCCACCGCAAAGCCCCTCCCTTGGCGGCTAGCTGGCGGCAACAGCCGGCCCCCATCGCCGCAGCACCGCCCAAGCCACCCTCGCTCGCCAACTGCCCTCTGGAATAGACTGAGATCATCCGCAAGCTCGTCCGCTAGCGCCCGTCGCTGCCACGTCGCCCTGCTAGCAACAGAACGGCGGTTCGCCGGTCTTATCCTCGGCCATTGACGGAACCGACCTTGATTCGCCTATAAATAGGAGCCCGGAGCCCCAACCAAGGCATGAGCCCTCCCTGGACCCTCAGACCTCTTTCCCCCCTCGCACCAAATAGCCGGGCCGCCGGTATTGCTCCACTCTGAACGCAGCGCCACCTCCAGCTTCCGGCAAAACTCAGGCGAACCCGAGCCTCAGGCGTCCCACACTGGCCTTACTAGCTCCAACAGAACCTCTAGACCCCTTTCCCCTCTAGTAATTAGCGCCATAGCAGTCGTAGGCCAGTGTCGTTCTCGCTGGAGCTCTTTGTCCGCCATGGATGGAGGGGTGCTCACGCCCGAGCTCCCCGATAGTTCTTTTGCCCTCCAGAGGATGAGGCCCTCTCTCCTGAGCACGCCGATGTGCACAAGTCCGGGAGAGGCTCCTCCTAGCGCCAGCAATCGTCGCTAGAGTTGGCCTCTGCCTCTGGCCAGGCGTGCGCGTGAGGTGGGGGACAAACCCAACAAGAGGGCCCCACTTGTTGGTGTCACAACCCAACCGCAAGTGGCGCTGGACCCTGAGTACGTCTTCCTCGCAAGTAAGTGTATTCACCACCAAACCATTTTCTTTTCTAATTAATTTAAAAATCAGAAATTGACCAGACTTTGATTGGCTCTAACTTTTAAAATAAAAACCCAATGGAATTGATTCTTTTTCCCACCTCTTCCCAAATTCCACCGAGTTTATTTCATATTTATTTGAAAATTTTCCAAGACAACTTTTTGTGTTGTTTTTGAATTGTGTGTTAATTAGAATATTTTCAAATAGGAATTTGGAGTGAAGATAAAGTTTGGAGTGCATCTCATTTGCATACACATTAAAGGCAAGCATTCTGAACCCTGGTATAATATTTGTTGTATGTTGTTTTGAAGTGGCTACAACCCCAAGTTGACATGAAGTATGTGTTATTTCATGAGATAATGTGATCATGTTGATTTACAAGTGCATGATGAAAATTCCTTGCTGTTGGAATTGACATGCTTCATATGCCTACCGGAAGGAAACGGGAGAAGTCTCTGTCTCGAGTAGACACGAGCTTAGTGCTGACACCTCGTTGGAGTGAGAATGGTCAGTAAGGCATCAAAGGGTATGATGAGTGGTGATTCTGTCTAATATCGTGAAATATGTTTGTTGTACTAACCATGTAGAGAATACATAACCTCCTGAGTCGACCATAGATCGAGTCTTGTGCCAGTAATCCCCATACTTGTTTCGACTACCACTTGTCCCTATAGTAGGTAGGGTACGGTTCAGTAAGTTGTCAACCCCTTTCTTAGAACATACCGAACAAAGAGGCCATAGTGAAAGATACCAGTGGACCCTGGTAGGCATATCACTTGGTATGGGGCCATGGGTGTTTCCGGTTTGAGCCGAGGGTGTAGCTCCCCTAGTTTGCACGCGTTATAAATTTTGTGATCCCATGCTAATCGAGGTTGTGGCCTCTCCACTTAGAGTTTTGCTTAACGAGTGCCGTGGGTGATTCAAAGCACTGATAAGTTAAGCTGGTGTGTGTAGTTCAGATATGTTTTCAATTCAAAGACCGTAAGCGGAATTAGTCCCGGTGGACTAAAGGAATCTGTTACTCATTGGTAAAGAGTGCACCCTCTGCAGAGTTAATATCTATTCAAATAGTCGTGTCCACGGTTAAGGACTACAGTCTGGAACGGGTCAAGTGTCGGTCTTTGGATGAAAACTTCTAAACTAGAATATTGATCATGACGAGTGATGAATGAAGGTTATGATTATTATTATGGTGGACTAACCATTTTTTTTGAATTATTGGGTAGCCCTGGGAAGGTTCTATCTCCGGGATACTCATTATGATTATTATATAAGCCCTCTATGTGGCGTCGCTCAGATGCCCGACTATGGCATGCTTGTTATTTATTTTCCTTACAAGCCCTTTATGTGTTGTCGCTTAGATGCCCGATTGTGGCATGCTTGTTATTTATTTTCCTTATAAGCCCTTTATGTGGCGTCGCTCAGACGCCCGACTACGGCATGCTTGCTATTTATTTTCCTTATAAGCCCTTTATGTGGCGTCGCTCAGACGGCCGACTGAGGCATGCCTTATATTTTTATCCTTACGAGGCATCGCTTCAGACACCCGATTGGTTTATTTTCATGCTCTGATTGCTTATTCATGTTTAACATGAATGACCTGCCTACGTGCGTCATGAATTTTATTTTGTGACTGACTAAGTGATCGTGGAATATTTCAGTGCCTGATTATCACTTACTATGTTATGCCTATTTTCATAATGTTTGCGAGTACATTCAAAGTACTCACTGGCTTGTCCCTGGCTATTATCGTGGCCACGTTGGGCATGTGGAGAGGAGCATTATGACGACAACCCCGGAACCTAGTCATCGAAGATTGCAGGCACGCGAAGATAGGAGTTAACCAAGTCAGCTATTCCTATGGGAAATGGAGTCCCATAGACGCTGATGACCCTGAACCGCTTCCGCCACAAATGACCTGAAACCTTTTGTTGTACTCATAAACCATGATGGTCTTGTACTACATATTTTCTGTATTTTTCTTGGAATTTCTTTGTCAAGTTAGTGTGTCGTTAGCTAACAGTAATATTAGTGCTGATGAGCACAAGGGCCAGCTACTGGGAAATTAATATCCCAGAAAACCGGTCCTGACAACCTTGGTATCAAAGCCAGACGGACCATTGGCTAATCGCATCTTAGCCAGGTCGATAAACCTAGGTAAACCACCCACCAAAATTTTAACCTAACTACAACCAAACCTATCCTATCTGATAGCCCGCCTAGTGACCTCGACACCGTTCGGCAGTCGGTGCCCAACCTATCAGCCTAGCCCGTCGATCATGGGTCGTGACCCAAACCTAAATTGTCTCTTTCGCAAGTGTGCGAAGGAATACTCTGTTTTCTTCTATAAAAGAAAACGTTTGTCCCAAACCCATCACACCACAGCCAACCAGCCAAAACCAAGCCAAGATGCCTAGCACCATTGTTCACAATGAGACCACCGCAAACAACCTTGGAGGTTTCATGACCGTCCTAGCTACACCCATCGTGCCTTTGCATTAGAAGAGCCTCCAGAGTATGTTGTGTACCAGGAGCGCACGAGTGATGAGAGTCATCACTTCTGGGCAATGGTGCACATCTACGGTAGTGGCATCTCACCAGAATGCCCCTACAGGTTCACCGGAAGGTCAACTTCCATTGAGCCACAGGCCATCTAGTTAGCAGCTCGAGAGGCTATAGTTCAACTCTGACACTTGTCGCCAAGAGTAAACTACCACTCGTTCTATTATTACCCCAGTCGTCAACCAACAATGATACGTCACTTTGGTGAGATGTGTATATCTGTGGTATTAACCCCATAGAGCAGAACCGACGAACTAGGTTGGCCCCACACCGCAATCGGTAACCCAACCCTAGTGCTATATAAGAAGCCATTCCGTGACCATACCAAGCATCCCTCACTTTGTACACAGCTCTCACAACCATTCTTGCCATGTTGAGCCCTGGTATCCATCGGAGAACCCCATATGTGACCCTAGGTAGTTTTGCTAAGTTATTGTGGGACTTTACCCGCAGTACCAGCACGAGATGTTGAAATCGAGGATCACCTCATTTGCCTCAAAATATTGGGCAGTAGTACACATCCCACCTGTGGACCCAAACCAAGACCCAACCGAAGTCTCCTTCGTGGGGAAATCTATGCCGAATCCGCAAATGGCCATAGAAGTTGCTGTGTACGAGGCGATTACCCGCCTTCGATTCGCAGTACCCTATGCCAGTGAAAGGGGGTATTATTACTTCTCGAGTCATGCAACACTCGGGGAAGAACAATGTTTTCATAGAGGACGAATAGAGAGAGACCCAATACTGGCCAACCTTATCCGGTACGTCATCCCTAGGAGCATTTGACTTAGCGAGTAATGGATTACCTCCAGAATCTCAAAGTTTTGAATCCTCGGAACGCCATTGGCAGACCACTAAGGCCAGACCAGGAGAGGCGCGTTCTTTGCCTAGTCCATCCGCTCCCCCCAGAAGAGGAAGAATGTGCTCCAGTGCCGGAGACATTTCCTCAGGACCCTGAATATTTTGCTTTTGCATCGTAGACAACCCATGCTGTATTTGCTAAGCTTACAATTAATTATGACTATAACATGTGTGTTATGTTAGAAGATTTGGCTATGAATAAATTGTTTTATTTTGATTGTTTGTCAGAAATTTTTTACTGCTGTGATTTTTTATCAACTGTTTTTCACTCTCCGCAATTCTCGAGGGAGTTTTCTTTGAGCAGATTGCAACAAAAAAAATCGTGGCATAGACTTAAATTTGCGCAACACCACAATAGTAGGCTCACAGCCACAACCACTCGACCACCGGCACTTACTGCAAAATCATGTACACATTTTGCACATAACCAATCACCTCACTAACACACCACAATTCTTCTGAAAGAGATATTTGTGGGTAATTACTCTAGTGCAGTTTGCCTCCAGCACACTGACAGCAGTTAGCACCTGACACCAATACCTAATCCTCGTGATCACCGCCGCCGTGAAGAGCTAACACTCGAGCAGCAGCTTCACGGTGATCATCGAGAACCATCGTGCACAGGAGCACAGATAACCCTAGCAATGCCGCCAACCGTCCACACAGCAGGATCGTGAACCAGTCCGGCATAACCTCCGCCATTAGAGCCTTGTCTCGAGCTCTTGCAAGCGGAATCAGAGGAGAAGGAAGAAGAAGAAGAAACAAGGACATGTGTGAGGAAGAAGAGAGGAGCACCACGGTCATTTTTATAGCTCGAGATCAGTGTACGGTGGGCAAAGTCCACCAGCGCTGCTCATCGCTCGATCGCCGGTGTTTGGAGGCGAATCTGCGACCAGTGCCGATAGCGCACTAGCCCGCGAGGTGAGTGCACGCTAGCCCTAGCAGCTAGCATGCCGTGCACTACCACAGTACGGCCTAGATGCCCTATGTGCTAGATGTCGCCGGTGGGGGAAGCGTGAGAAAGCGCTCGCGAGAGAGGAAGAGAGGATAGCCCGAGGTGGAAGAAGAGACTAACAGTGGGCCCTAGGTCCACCTGTCAGCTATAGGGAGCTCTATGCACTCGAGTGCGACCAGCATAATTTACCGTAACCAAAAGTAGAAATCTCTCAGTTTCCCTAGCCGAAGGTTTCTTCGCGCCGCGCTAGTACCCCATTGCAGTTTAGCAATTAGCTGTCCACTCACTATAACCATCTCATATCGCATGAGCAGGATATTTGTTTTTTAGATTATTATTGCATGATAGCAGGAGTAATATTTTTTTCCTTAGCAAATCTCGAGGACGAGATTTTTCTTAAGGGGGTAGTGTTGTAACACCCCCAAAAATTTAATCATGTTTTACTAATTAACATTTTTGCCAGGAAATTAAATTTTTATTTGTGGATTATCTCTTGTTTGAGGATCACTTCTTTCTTCTGAGTTGTGGAGTTTTCCCTCCAAATAGAAACTTTTCAAACATAATTGTTGGACTTGAATAACTCCTCAAGAACATTTATTTGCTTTTATATTTGATCTGTGGACATATTTCTATAATTATTTTTCCTGAGATTTAATTATTCTGAAATGGTTTCTCATTATTTTAAGAGCTTCTTTTGCACTACAACCTTTTGATATCTTCATTTAAAAATTCTACAAAAATTCTTAGATGACAAGTGGTGTTTCTACATCACTTTTATGCAAAAACCTCTCTTAGTCATTTGGAGATTTTGAGCTTTAGCTCAAGTTTTCAAATCTGGTCCAATTTGTAGTTTGCACTACAACCTATCTAAATATTACTTTAAAAATCCCATAAAAATTTGGAGATGTCAGTAGATGTATATAATTCATTTCTATGCAAAAACCCATTTGTGTTCTTTGGAACATTTGAGCAAACCATCCTCTTTTGCATTCCGGTCTAGTTTGAGATTTTGTACTGCAACCCCTTTCTATCTTCCTCTATTGCCCATGAAATTTTTCCTGCTATTAGTAGCTGCTAACAAACCCTTAAGTCCAGGAGTCCAGGAGTTTTCTGCTATTAGTACTTGCATTAGGGAATTTTTGCTTTTGACAAACTAACCATACCATCTTCTTATGCAGCTATAGAGACACTAACCTGGAGATTTAGGCCACTAGAGGAGATGTCTAGATGCCCTTGGCATTTCATCAAACAGGTTAGGTGTGTGGCCAGATTTGGTATGTTCTTAAGCTTTCATTATGAAAGTGCTTAACTAGCTTAATCAGCATGTCCACTAGATCCCTTGAAACCACATTAGTGACACTGTTAAGTTTGTGGTGCACCAGAGCTCTGCAAATGTGTCTGTCATTTAGTCGAGCACCTTCGGTGCGTGTCCAGAGTGTGAGCAAGGCGCGCATATAGCAGCCGCGCAACCGAGTCGCCACGTCTGCCTACCCCGCATCCCTGACCCCTGCCAACTCGAGGGGACACGTCCCCGACCCCTCCAGCCTTGCAAAGACACTGCAGCCGCCCCTGCCTCTGCACAGCGCCGCCGGAGAGCACCTCCCTTGGCGGCTAGACAGCGGCAACAGCCTATCCCCACCGCCGCAACGCAGCCCAAGCCACCCTCGCTCGCCAGCTGCCCTCTAGAACAGGCCGAGCTCACCCGCGAGCTCGTTTGCTAGAGCTTGTCGCTGCCACGTCGCCTTGCTAGCAACAGAACCGCAGTTCACCGGTCTTATCCTCGGTCGTCGATGGAACCGACCTCGATCCGCCTATAAATAGGAGCTCTATGCCCCAGCCGAGGCATGAGCCCTCCCTGGACCCTTAGACCTCTTTCCCCCCCTCGCACCAAATAGCCGGAGCCTCCGGTATTGCTCCACTCTAAATGCAGTGCCGCCTCCAGCTTCCGGCAAAACTCAGGTGAACCCGAGCATTAGCCGTCCCACCCTGGCCTTACTAGCTCCAACAGAACCTCTAGACCCCTTTCCCCTTTGGTAATTAGCGTTGTAGCAGCCGTAGGCCGGTGTCGTGCTTGCCGGAGCTCCCTGTCCGCCATGGATGGAGGGGTGCTCACCCCTGAGCTCCTCGATGGTTCTTTTTCCCTCCAAAGGATGAGGCCCTCTCTCTTGAGCACGCCGATGTGGACAAGTCCGGGAGAGGCTCCTCCTAGCGCCAGCAATCGTCGCTATAGTTGGCCTCTGCCTCTGGCCAGGCGCGCGCGTGAGGTGGGGGACAAACTTGACAAGTGGGTCCCACTTGTCGGTGTCACAACCCAACCGCTAGTGGTGCTCGACCCTGAGTACGTCTTCCTGGCAAGTAAGCGTATTCACCACCAAACCGTTTTCTTTTCTAATTAATGTAAAAATTAGAAATTGACCAGACTTTGACTGGCTCTAACTTTTAAAATAAAACCCTAATGGAATTGATTCTTTTTCCCACCTCTCCCAAATTCCACCTAGTTTATTTTCATATTTATTTGAAAATTATCCAAGACAACCTTTTGTGCTGTTTTTGAATTGTGTGGTAATTAGAATGTTTTCAAATAGGAATTTGGAGTGAAGATAAAGTTTTGGAGTGCACCTCATTTGCATACACATTAAAGGAAAGCATTCTGAACCCTGGTATAATATTGGTTGTGTGTTGTTTTGAAGTGGCTACAACCCCAAGTTGACATGAAGTATGTGTTATTTCATGAGATAATGTGATCATGTTAATTTACAAGTGCATGATGAAAATTCCTTGATGTTGGAATTGATATGCTTCAGACAGTAGTCACCCTCGTATGCCGCTCATGCCTAACAGAAGGAAATGGGAGAAGTCTCTGTCTCAAGTAGACACGAGCTTACTGCTGACATCTCATTGGAGCGAGAATGGCCAGTAAGGCATGAAAGGGTATCATGAGTGGTGATTCTGTCTAATGTCGTGAAATATGTTTGTTGTACTAACCATGCAGAGAATACATAACCTCCCGAGTCGACCATAGATCGAATCTTGTGCCAGTAACCCCCATACTTGTTTCGTACTACCACTTGTCCCTATAGTAGGTAGGGTACGGTTCAGTAAGTTGTCAACCCCTTTCTTAGCACACACCGAACAGAGAGGCCATAGTGAAAGATACCAATGGCCCATGGTAGGCATATCTCTTGGTCCAGGGGCATGGGTGTTTCCGGTTGGAGCTGATGGTGTAGCTCCCCTAGTTTGCACGCATTATAAATTTTGTGATCCCATGCTAATCGAGGTTGTGGCCTCCCCACTTAGAGTTTTGCTTAACGAGTGTCGTGGGTGATTCCAAGCACCGATAAGTTAAGCTGGTGTGTGTAGGACAGGTGTGTTTTCAATTCAAAGACCATAAGAGGAATTAGTCCCGGTGGACTAAAGGAATCCGTTACTCGTAGGTAAAGAGTACACCCTCTGCAGAGTTAATATCTATTCGAATAGTCGTGTCCACGGTTGAGGACAACAGTCTAGAATGGGTCAAGTGTCGGTCTTAGTGTGTGTCTTCGGAGGAAAACTTCGAAACCAGAATATTTATCATGACGAGTGATGAATCAAGGTTTTGATTATTATTATGGTGGACTAACCATTTATATTTCTTTGAATTATTGGATACCCTTGGGAAGGTTCTACCTCCGGGATACTCATTATGATTATTATATAAGCCCTCTATGTGGCATCGCTCAGACGCCCGACTATGGCATGCTTGTTATTTAGTTTCCTTCTAAGCCTTTTAGGTGGCGTCGCTCAGACGCCCGACTATGGCATGCTTGTTATTTATTTTCCTTATAAGCCCTTTATGTGGCGTCGCTCAGACGCCCGACTGTGGCATGCTTGTTATTTATTTTCCTTACAAGCCCTTTATGTGGCGTCGCTCAGATGCCTGACTGTGGCATGCTTGCTATTTATTTTCCTTATAAGCCCTTTATGTGGCGTCGCTCAGACGCCCGACTAAGGCATGCCTTATATTTTTATCCTTTCGAGGCATCGCTTTGGACAACCGAGCGGTTTATTTTCATGCTCTGATTGCTTATTCCTGTTTAACATGAATGACCTGCCTGCGTGCGTCACGAATTTTATTTTGTGACTGACTAAGTGATCGTGGAATATTTCAGTGCCTGATTATCACTTACTATGTTATGCCTGTTTTCATAATGTTTGCGAGTACATTCAAAGTGGAGAGGAGCATTATGACGACAACCCCGGAACCTAGGCATCGAAGATTCCAGGCACGCGAAGGTAGGAGTTAACCAGGTCAGCTGTTCCTGTGGGAAATGGAGTCCCATAGACGCTGATGACCCCGAACCGCTTCCGCCACCAACCACTTGAAACCTTTTGTTGTACTCATAGACCATGATGGTCTTGTACTACATTTTTTCTGTATTTTGCTTGGAATTTTTGTATCAAGTTTGTGTATCGTCAGCTAACAGTAATACTGGGGCTGATGAGCACAAGGGCCATTTACTAGGAAATTAATATCCCGGAAAACCGGTCCTGACGCGTACCCAACAAAGAGGAGCTCAAGAACTTGATCTTGACAAAAGCTCATGACTCTCTGTACTCCATCCATCCTAGAGGAACCAAGCTGTATCAAGACCTCAAGGAAAGGTTCTGGTGGCATGGCATGAGATGGGAGATAGGCACCTTTGTCGCCAAGTGTGATATATGCCACAGACTCAAAGCTGAGCACTAGCGACCCACTGGGCGGTTGCAACCTCTCAAGGTTCCTGAATGGAAGTGGGACAAAGTCAGGATGGATTTCATCACCGGATTACCAAGGTCAAGCAAGGGACATGATTCTATTTGGGTCATTGTCGACCACCTGACTAAGGTAGCTCATTTTATTCTCGTCAAGAGCACCTATGACAGTAACAAGCTAGCTAGCCTCTACATCGAACGTATCGTGAGCCTTCACCGAATTCCTAATGAGATTGTGTCAGATCGAGGAACCCAATTCACCTCGAGGTTCTGGAAGATGTTTCAAGGAGCCATGGGCACCAAGCTCTCCTTCAGCACTGCTTTTCACCCCCAGACAGACCGACAGACAGAATGAGTAAATCAGATACTCAAAGGTATGCTCCGTGCTTGTGTTTTGGCGTATGGAGTCAAGTTGGAAGATTACCTACCGTTCGCCGAGTTCTCCTACAACAACAGCGACCAGTCGAGTCTTTAGATGGCACCATTTGAGGTGTTGTATGGACGCAAGTGTCATACTCCCCTCAACTGGTCAGAGACTGGGGAAGGGTTAGTCATTGGACCAGACATCCTCCGCGAAGTAGAAGAGCAAGTTAACCTTGTCCGAGAGCACCTCGAGACCGCCAAGTCAAGACAAAAGAGATGCGCCGACTCCCACCGCCGATAAGTGAGTTTCTGTGTCGGTGACCACGTCTACCTCTGAGTCACGCCTCTCAAGGGAACCAAGCATTTCCATGTCAAAGGGAAGCTTGCACCAAGATACATCGACCCCTTCAAGATCACCACTACGCGCGGAGAAGTATCCTATCAGCTATAGCTACCTTTCGAGCTAGCGGATGTGCACAACATCTTTCATGTGTCACAACTCCGGAAGTGTCTCCAAGTTCCCAACCGCCCCGACTTATACAAGGACATCGACCATCAAGCCATCGATCTTCAGCCAGACCTCACTTATCGTGAGAGGCCAGTCCGCATTCTGAATGAGGCAAAACGTTGCACCCAAAGCCGCACAATCAAGTACTTCAAGGTCCAATAGAGAAACCACATTGAAGCTGAAGCAACCTGGGAGAGTGAAGACTATCTTAGATTCGAGTTCCCTTATGTTTTTAGCACTTATCCTAGGAATCTCGGGGACGAGATTCTTGTAAGGGGGTAGGTCTGTCACACCCTGTGTTTGTATCACCTTGTTATTCCTGGATTTATAAAATTTGGAGCCAATTAAAACTTTTTCACTGCTTGTTGCTTGTTTGAATTGTTGCTTGCTTGCTTGTTGATTGTTGTGTATGGCACTCTTAGATTATATCCCTCTCCATATTTATCTTCCTTGACCAAACTTATTGCCCAATAATCATGCCATGTGAGTAGTGCCCAAAACAATTTTTATCAAATTTTATTTTGACCAAAAAGGATTTATTGAAATTAGGTTTTCAAAACTCCCTGAGTTGAGGTTTGCACTGCAAGTCCTCAAATTGGGTGGATCCTTCTTCCCAAAGACTTTCTAAAACCAAAAAATATTAGTTTTAAATATTATTTTAATATTTTAATTAAAGGATTTTTCTTAAGACCAGAAATCGTTTTTCATAGGGAAAAATTATTTAAATGCTTTCAAAATATTTGACAAAATTTAGGGAAACTCACTGGACATATATTTTCGATATATATGACTTTCAACACATGGTGATGTTCAAAATAATGGGCAAAACCCCTTAAAACCCTTTCTGTCCAAATCAAGCTTTTGGAATATTTCTATAAGAAATATTCTCAATAAATTCCCTGAAAATTCTAGCAAGTCAACACTATCATAGATGATGATTTTGCAAAGGTTCATCTCAATCCAAGTTGAGTTGGTACATCAACTATCCCAAAACCCTCCTTGTCTAGATTAAAATTTGAACAACTTTACATTGTGAAGTTTGTTCCATTGCAGCCAAACTTTGTGGATGTGTTCTAGTCACCAAATAATGATGCTACACTAAGGGGTGCATCAAGGGGATTAACTTAGCACAACTGGATCTACAGAAACCCGATTATGTTGGTTTCTAGGGTTCACAAAGTTTCTATTGTCAACTTTGCTCCTTTGAGCTCAAATCTGGTGATCCATCTCATTTTTACCCACCATTTGATCCTGTTAAGTATTACAGTAAGTGGGTAAATTTATGTTGCCCAAACATCCATCAGACACCTTCTAGTGAAAATGGTAAAGTTAGTGTTTTCACCATTTTTACTATTTCCCTTGCCTCCAAAATTTTACCCCAGGTATCTAGGGTTCCTTTTCACCTCCAGTAATTTTCCCTAGCAAAGGTTCAATGGTGTAAGTGGGGAAAATCCCATATTTACCCCTCTGCTCCACCATGACAACATCATTTCTACCCTCTCCCCACTCCATTTCTTTTCTCCCTAGCCTCCCCTAGCTCCTAGAGCAGCTCCAGATCGTCCAGGAGCTAGTAGACATGCAGGGGCGCGTCCAGAGCATGCAAGCATGCCATGGCATGCCAAAGGCATGCTCTAGAGCACGCTACAGTGCATGCCCGCACTATAGCAGGTTCCCTCGACGTCCACAACACTCCAAAGTGTTGGCCCCCTCCTATCTCTCCCTCCTCCGACCCCTCTCGCTCATGCTCGACGCCACCCGAGCCGGCAAACGCATGATATCACATGCGCGGGCGCTAGGGCCTACCTCCGCCCTCTCTCTCTCCCTCCCGCTGGTCCTAGGCAATGCCCAGGAGCTCCCCTGGCCCGTCTCCACAGGCCCCCGAGGCCTGTAGCCCACACCTACGTCGTCGTCGGCGCAAGCGTCCATGTTGGACTAGGGGCTGGCTCTTTAAGCCACCCAAGGCCTCTCCTTCCCTCTGTTGACACTCCTTCCCGACTAGAGCGGCCTTGCACCACTAGCTCGTCCTCCCCAAGGCTCGTGCACAAGATCAGCCGAAGCTCCGCCGCGGCGGGACCACCGTCGTTCTCCGCGTACCTCCCCTCTCCAGCCCCCATTCCAGTCCCATTGGGTTCCCCTCAACTCGCTGACCCGTTCCCCTCCTTTTCTGCCTTCGTTTGATGCGTGGGGTGACCGATGCTTCCTCCACCCAAAGTTCCTCCATCGTGGGTGCTCGCCGCCGGCGACTCCGGCCACCTCCGGCGCTCCTTCGACCCCCAGGCGACCGGCGGCTCGACCCCGAGCCCAACACCGTGTTCGCCCACCATCGTCGTGCCATACATCGTCGCTGGTGAGGGTCTCTCCTCTCTACCTCAAGGTGGGAGAAGGATCCGACAGGGGGCCCCACCTATCGGCCTCTGATCTCCCCCTCCCGCACTCTCTCTCTCGGTGGCCACTCGGCCCTGCCTGTCAGGTTTGAAAACTGACACGCACAGGCACACCTACGCGCCCGGCCGGGTTGGCCTCTGGGCTGGCCCAGCAGCTAGCCGGCTCTGGCCCAGGCTCAGTGCCCCTTTTCCCTTTTTCCATTTTCTAACAACATCCAAAAAATCCACAGATCAGAAAATAAATCTAATGCCCAATGTTCTTCCACCAAAAATCTTGAAATATTATGTAGAATTTAATAATACTATTTGTAAAAAATTCTGAAAATATGTTATGCACTATTTTATTTTCAAACATGTTTTTGGCACCTTTTTGCCTCTGTGAAAAAGTTTTCAAAAATGTTTTTCATAGCAAAACCTTAAACATATATGTTTAGTATAGTTTTTAGTATTTGTCAGAGTAGGGTAGCATTTTAACAATACCTTTGTGTGCTTTGTTTTTGTGTGATGCTTATTATTATCGTTATTTATCGCAACGACAGATTGCGCTATTGACGAGGGAGTTGGACCCGAAGATTTCGAAGACCCCGAAGACTTTGTTGAGCCACGCACGCAACCCTTTGACCATGTTAAGAAACCATTTTCATTGCATGTCATATAGCGATTTATTTTTTATATACCTAATCATGTGGAGTAGTCACCACTTCGGTGGGTTGCTTTTGACACTTTTACCATTGACACTTGCATCGTGCATGACCCTACAACCTTATGAGGGTTATGTGGGTGGGTGTAGATAGGATGCTAGTAGATGCTACGCAAGTGGGATCGGGTTTATGCATGGTGATGGAAATAAAGAGATGATTTCAAAGACTTTTCAAAAACCCGTCAGGTGCCACTAATGCCCGAGGGAGATGATGATGAGTTGGGTGGCCACTTGAGATAGAAGTGGTGTACCAGAACAAGTTGAGGGTGTGTTTTCGAAATAGGAGAGTTTTATGGTCTCCTGACCATCCCAGCCTTACATGTGCAACCACGATACCCCTTCTGGGATGGGGCTCTGTTGATTACTTTTGTAGGTACTCGCAAGGAGCCCGCATTACTAGTGGCAGGAGTGGCGTGGTCACTCTCGATATGGGTTCGCGCCGGTATGGACGATCATGCGCTGTCTTCACAGGCATCGAGCACACCGTTGGTCCTTTCATGGATGCTATGAGTGATGCACATCATGTGGGCTGGGTACCAATCGAGTGGATTCTTTGTTTAGTATCACTAGGGGAAAGGCATTGTTCGGGTGCTTACCTCAGGTATGTTATATACCGCGAGTCATGGATTGTAACATCCCAAACTTTGGAATGTTATAATAAATATAGAATGATTGTTTGTTTGCTTGAATGATTGAAAGTGAGTGAAATTTGAAACTTTTTGAAACTTTTGAAAGTTTATTGAGAGGGAATGAAATGACTTTCCCAAAACTTTCAATCTGCATTTTGATCACCAGGAATTCAAATTCATTTCATCACAAAACCCTAGAGTGAAGATGACATGACTTCTTCCATTTAAAGAAATGAAAAGGGATTTGAAAATGATTTGAATTTCCATTTTGAAAATATTTCAAATTCAGAAAACTTTATGCAACTCAATGATTTTCATGAGAGAGGATAATATGACTTCCTCAAATTTTAAGAAATATGAGTTGGAAGTTTAAAAGAAGAAATTGAAAGAGCTTTTGAAAACCTCTGGATTATTTTGAAAATCCATTTCATATTGGTCCCTATCCAAAATTTTCAAAGAATTCAAAACCCTGACAAAATTTGAGAGGAGTAACATGACACTCCAAGACAGGGGGTAATTTTTGAAGTTTTTGAATCATCAAACCCAAAAAGTTATTTGAAAAATATTTGCAAAAGTAAATAAAGCCAATTAAGGCATTTTCTGAAAAATGGTTTTTTTAAGTATTCAAATACCAGAATAAAAATGTTCATTAAATTGCATTTATTATTCTGTTAATTTTGATATATAATACTCCTATATTTAGAGAATATTTGAATGCTTTAAAGGTTTTTGTAACGCTCCGGAAAAACATTAAATAGAAACGGTAACGGTTTATAATAAAACCGGCCGGCCCAATGACATTAAATGCCGAGACCGTTACCGGTCGGTCAACCGACGCATTCCTCCCTCCCTCACTCTCTCGGGCAAGTGGAGCCCACCCCGTCCGACCCCGAGATCCCAGCGCTCATCCCTCTCCTCCATCCCCTCCCCTAATCCCTCGTCGGCGCCATGACCGGACCCCTCCCCTCCTTCCGTTTCGGTCGCCCCGACCCCTCCTATAAATAGACCGAGGCTCCCACCCTCCATTCCACCCTTTTCCCCCTCGTCCGAGCTCCTCTCCTCGCCGGACTCCATCGCCGGAGTTCTCGGTAGCCGCCGCGACTCTTCCCTCCTAGCGCCCGTCTCTGACCGCCCCTTCGCCACCCGAGCCCTCTGACGACCTCCCCGCGCCCGTGCGCACCGCCCCATCCCCCTGCCCGTGCTTCACCGCCCCTGGAACACCGTCCCCGACGACCTCGCCGGAGCCCCACCTCCACCGAGCCGCCCCGGAGCTCGTGCCGCTCTCTCCTGTCGCCCTCGAGCCTCGCCGACGCCACCATCGTCATCGCCACGATCGCGCACATCGACTGGGCCCTTTCCCCGACACCGAAATCCATCGGAGCACCGTCCCCGTCCACACCCGAGCCGCCGCCGTCACCGGAGTCATCGCCGGCCTCCACCACCACCACGGTGAGCCTCCCTCTCCCTCTCCTCCATCCGATCTCGAACGAACGGCCCAGATTAGAAGTAACTTACCTCTTCGGTTCTTTTAAAAGAACCGGCCGGTTTTTTCTTTTCTAATTTTAGACCGAAACGTTTTCTTTAGTTGTCGGTCATTCGCCCGAATCTCTGGAACACGCACACCCTTAGACCAACCAGAGAGCGACACGTCACCCCCTGTCCGTCAGAATTGTTTTTTTTCTTTTTCTGTTTTAATTTCAAAAACAGAATAGTTTCTGATTTGTTTTGCTTATATCTTTTATGTTTTTAAGTATTTTTAATTGATTCTTTCTGCATTGTGTCACAAATTTCATATAGTTTCTGTGGATATCAAATTTGGCTATGTTTGAACATTTAAATTTGAATTTAAACAGATTGGATTTAAATTTTGTTTTCTGAATATCTTGAGTTCTAAAATGAATTTTTGATTGATTCTTTTTCCTACTTGTCACTAGTGATCATAGCTATCATTAGGTAGAGTTTGAGAATTTTTATAATAATTTGAAATAGTATTTTCAAACCAAACAGAATCTGTTTAGTTTCCTATTAGTTTAATTAAATTGATTTACTTTGTTTTATTTTCAAAATCTGAATATGATTTACATTATGTTTTAGATTTCATTTAGTTTTGTTGTTCCAAACCTTAGTAATTTACTTGCTGTTAACAAAGTTAAATTTGTTTAGTTTATAAATTTTGTTGTAGGGATCTATACCCTCTTTTAAATAGGTATAGTTTATTTAAAACAAATTTGTTAGTAACAATTCTTTTAACTAAAGTTTTATATAATTAGATTCTGTTTTCAAATAAAATTTGTAGTAATTCCATTCTGTTAAGTAATGTTTTGTTAATAAGATAATTTAGTTTTGCTCTATTATGATAGGAAAACTATATCCTCAATCATTAGGTAATGTCTTATAAAACAATTTAGTTTTTCATAGAAATTTTTTTCACAAAGTTTTAGATGACTTAATTCTGTTTTATAATAAAGATTTTATTTAATTACTTTCTGTTAACTAAGTTGTTTCATAATTTGTTTTCTCTTAGTTTATGGTTGTGCTTGTAGTTAAGTTCATTAGGCAAACACTTATGTTGTTTAGAATATTGTTTGCATAGTTTT
Organism: Hordeum marinum; assembly: GCA_022496015.1. Taxonomy (NCBI): domain Eukaryota; kingdom Viridiplantae; phylum Streptophyta; class Magnoliopsida; order Poales; family Poaceae; genus Hordeum; species Hordeum marinum. The sequence continues at coordinate 187,652,753 of CM039674.1, read as the reverse complement.
ACTTGTTCTTCAAAAGTAATTAATTTTGCTAACAAAATATTTACTAAAATCCTTTTATTATATTTTACTTTGTTTTGGGTTTTGTGTTACTTTTGAATTTGTTGGAGTTTTGTGTTTCAACTTTGTCTTAAGTATTTCTTTCATCAACCTTGTTGATTTTGTTTCTTGTGTTACCTTCTGATTGTTAGAATTGATTGCTAGTATGATTGCTTATATGTATGCAATGCTTGATTATAGATTTCATCGGAGAGTGACGAATAGTCTATCAAGTTATTTCTGAGAGCGATCTTTATCTTCATCAACAGTACAGGCAAGTTCACCTTGACCATCTATTTCATACCTATGTTTTTATTGCATGTAGTGACATCATTCAACATATCCCTCCCGTAGTGTTATTGAAATTCTTGTAGTTGAGTAGAATGCATGACGTAGGAACCCACCACTTGTTACTAAAGCCCCGGGAACGCTAGTTAGTGCCATGCTATGCTAAAGTAGACGGGGTCTGGTATGAGTGTTCGTGAGTGGTGTGAAGAAGGACTCCACGTCAAAACGACGACTTCATGAAGACATCTTTAAGTCCTTCATCTTCAAGACCTCAAGACTTCAAGACTCGAGAAGACAAGTTTTCAATACACACTACTGGGTGAAGGATGGTTGATTGGGCACCCTGGAGAAACCAGTGAGTGGCCGGGATGCATGGAGAAGCGCCATGACATCTTGCGGAAAGCTTCACCCAGACTCAAAGAGAAGGATGAATACTTCATGCCCGGAAGCTTACCTGTGTAGCCACAAGTCATTATGGGCTCTGGCTTGGTTGATCTTTGTTGTGACTCTGCTGGGCAGTGCTACGAGATGTAGTCAAAGTTAGGATTGGGATGGGCAATGTCGGACAGTCAGGGAAGCACTCTGAAAGACCATGTTTCTTTCATCCTGTTCTCAAACACCAGGCAGTGCGAGGACTTACCAGGAGGGAAAGAATCTTGTGGGTAAAGTACACAACACTCTGCAGAGTTAAACCTAATCGATTAGCCGTGTCCCCGGTTACGGACAATATGAGCTTCTAGACTTGGATCTATCTCTGAACTCTCAACACTGGACTGATAACTAATTGTGGGCAACTTATGATACTTATGGGCATTGAGACATTGGTTGGCGGAACCATGTCATGATAGGTAACTCTAGAGTGAAATTCCTGATATTCTTTTTGTTGTAGGAAAATAAAATCAGCTTTTACGCAAAAAAACTCAGACACAGAGCCACAAAGCCTTTGCATATAGAATAGTCTTTATTTTTTTTTGTTCTACTATGGTGATCTTGCCAGTACATTCAATGTACTGACCTACACGGCTGCAACGTCTTATGTTGCAGATACTCTTCTACGACGGGTAAGAGTACGATTCAGGGTTACGGTCCGCACTCAACTTGCCGTTGGTGTTATTGGGACTCCACTCCCGTTGACTATATCCGCTGCTATTTTAAGGTATATATCAGTTTTACGCTATTTACATGTGATTGCACTTTGATATATACATTGATGTACTGTGTGTGCCAGCATACTGATCCAGGGATGGCATAGAAAACACAGAGGCTTGACTCGTTTTGAGTCGGGTCGCTACAGAAATGGTATCAGAGCACATGTTGACTGTAGGACGTGACCCTAGAAACTGGAAAGCCTTAGGAAATGATTTCTCGAAAACTTTGTTTTCAAAAGACCTTCTACTTCTCATCCCTTCTGAGTTTTATCAAAGAGTTAGAAAATTACCCTTTTTCCCTTGACCACACGAAGGATCAACTAAAGCCCTCCAAGAAGGACAAGATATCAAAACAACTGATGGTCCTTTCCAAGTATAGAAGATTTCACCATGCATTAGAAGAATTGAAGCTATACAAGTTGAATACTATACAGATCTGAAGAAATTGAAGACCATGAAGAATTTCCAAGATATTATGCCCTAGAAGACCAAACCCCTGTTGTATACTTACGTTAGATACGATGATTTTTGTGAGCTGTCATTTGTGTGTAATTTTCGACAGCCACAAAAAAATCTATTTTCAAAACCATTGTTTGTATTGTGTGTATCTCCTCCTTTCTCTCTACCATCTCATCCCAAAACCTTGGCCCAATAGATGATGAATGAAGCTGGACTCATGTATTCTGGATCGATGACTCGGTTGGAGACAGAAGTATGGATTCACAATATGGAGAATCACTTTAGGAGCAACTCGATAGCACAGAAGTATAAGGTTCAATATGCTCTCCAGCACTTTACCCAAAGTGCCGCAACTTGGTGGAAAATGCATCATGCCATACAAGGATTTAATGGAGCAAAGAATTGGGAAGAACTCAAGAAGACTCTGTTAAGATCCCGTCTCATTCAGAAGCATTGTGTTATCCCGATGAAGAAGACCCGAGCATGTAAAATCTGTGGAGAAATAGGACACACCCAGGAAGAACACAAGAAAGGATGCCCTCATTGTGAAGAAAATCACCGAGCTGAGGAATGCCCAACTAGTAGGGTGACTTGTTTCTTGTGTGAAGGGACTATGCATTACCCGGCTCAATGCCAAATGTACCCCAAGGTACAAGAAGTCATCAAGCAACAAAAGGAAGCCATGAAGGAAGCCTTCAGAGGAGAATTTGGAGAATTTGTGATGAAGAAAGATATTGAAGACCCTGATGGAGAAGGATTAACCAGGTTTTACTCAAATGCCTGCTATACATGAGGAGAAGAAGGACATTTCTCACAGGACTGTACGAAGGAAAGAAAAGAGTATCTGGGAAACTTCCCGATAGAAGAAGTGGAGTTTGATCCACAGGAAATTGAAGCTTTGATCGGAACAAAGAACCTTAGGAAGAGACAAGCCCCTGAACAAAAGGACCTGAGTCATATTAGATGTTACAAGTGTAAGGATATGGGCCACTATGCCGATAAGTGCCCAAGAAAGAAATCAAGAACCCAAGGAGCAAGCACCAACATCAAGAAGCCCCGAGATTTGTCAGAAATCATCTGTTTTCGGTGCAAGAAGACATGACACTACTCCTATACCTGTCCAGAGAAGAATGCTAAGCATGAGTAGTTTGAGTTCGGAAGTAATAAATGTAATAGGTAGCACTCTTATCCTTTGAGGTTATGTAATGGATAATCCATTTGTTTTAAGGATGACAATACTCTCTAAAGATGTTGGAAAGTGAAATTGAAGTTTGATTTTGAATAACATGGATGTTTACCCAAGTCGAGACATATGTCAATTCTGAGTACCTTTTCTGACACACGCAGATGACCACCCTTTATGAGTCTTTCCTCAAAGGCCCGGAAACAATCATGACCCTGACCAATGATCATGACTACCCAAGGATCCTGAAGGATATGATGAAGCACATCCATCTTGAAGGAGATGCAGTCTACAAAGGCTACCCATTCATGGATAATGGAGAGAAACTTTGGTATGTGGAGGTACACCTTCACCGTGCAAAGGGAGTTTGCCCAAAGACTACTGGATGATACTTTTACATATCTCGTGTACCACAAGCTATTTTCTTTGACGCGGGTCGTGAAGCTGTCATGGAAGCCATACGCCATATTGGAGAAATACTTGAAGCAAGACTCCTCATACTCAGGAATACCTGCAAGAGGTGCACATGGAGATGATGGAGATGAAGCTCAAGTCCACCCTGATCAAGGAGAAGATGGGTGATTTCAAGGAGCACATCGCAAAGTTCCAGTGGTACTAAAATATCTCCAAGAGGGGATAAAGGAATAAATTTGGGAGTGAAACTGACCCATACCAAAGTATGTGGATGGCAACACTTGTAATAAAGTATTTTGGAATTTTAAGAAGAGATTGAAGTTATGTAACGGAAGTCTTAGTGTTTGTAATAAAAGTCATGAGATCAATGGAATTTATGATGCCATGACTCTCCTGTGTTAAATTATATGAGTTGCCATTCTAAGAGCAATAGTCTCCGACCAATTTTCGAGGATACGAGAGAAAATTTTGGTCAAAATAGACCTGAGTGCATTTCATTTTAAGTGTGGTAGTGACCACAGGTACCTCCCGGTTAAGGAATTTGGATCAGTGAATACGGATGAAGAGAATGTGGAACCATATCCAAACTGTGTGGATGATAACCTTTGTGACATAGAGTTTTCGAAGCTGGAATGCTGAGAAACGGAATGATTGAGATGAAACCATACCCAAAGTTAAACACACCAATGGAAAGGAAAATGGATTTCGTAGAGAGGAACTTAGACAAGAATAAGTCTGTGAATTGTTACCTCAAGGGTATGGTGTAGTGAACTGAAGGTAACGTTGGGATGTGGAACGATAGTAACCCCAAGAGTGAGTTAAAGTTGTCCAAGTATTCAAGTGAACCCACAACTCACTGACCTCAGGATTGATAAGGATCAAGCCCCACCTTTGTGAAGGCAGAGACTTGGAAGAAGCTACGACTGATCAGCAAAACGTTTTTCTTAGGAGTATACGAAAACCTGAGAGTTGTGAAGAAACGATAGATGTTTTTGCTTAGCTTGCAGAATAAATGGATTTATCCGAACTTTGTTCGTTGACAAGAGAAATTTTCTGCAACGCTTGTGAGGAAGCCCAAGTGTTAGAATACGAGATCCACTAAACCTTATACAAGGTAATGATTTCAGTGCGGCATGGCTTGGCCACCATGACGACTTACTCTTATCATTCTCTTGCTATTCGGATTGGTAAATATGAGTGACTTACCCATAGTAAAGAGACGACGTTCTTTGAAGCTTTTGTTTAAAGCCTTAGAATGGTAGGATGAAACCCTTGTACATGACAGTTGCTGTCACACGTAGGAATTTTTACGGTGAGGAATGAAGCCAAGACCCATTTCACTGCAGGATAACCACTAATGGTAGACCACCATGAGATCTTCAATAAGTTATTTAGAATGATCACGAGACCTATCAGTTAATAAGACCCAGTATCAGAGGAAATATATGTTGTTATCAGGACACAAGACTTTGATATAACGGAAGAGCATCACTGAAGGAGATATCGTGAAGAAGGTGAACAGACAGATGTACCCAGAGGACTGCCAAGATTTTGAGAGACCAGTAACTCTCATTTCAAGTGTGGTAGACCCACATTTCCAGGTCAATGGAGTTTTGTTGGAAGACCCCCTCACCTTCTTGGTCAATGGATTTGTTAGAAGACCCCAAACCCTAACCTTTCTTTCTAGCCCTTCCGAATCTCGAGGACGAGATTCATTTTAAGTGTGGTAGATTTGTAACATCCCAAACTTTGGAATGTTATAATAAATATAGAATGATTGTTTGTTTGCTTGAATGATTGAAAGTGAGTGAAATTTGAAACTTTTTGAAACTTTTGAAAGTTTATTGAGAGGGAATGAAATGACTTTACCAAAACTTTCAATCTGCATTTTGATCACCAGGAATTCAAATTCATTTCATCACAAAACCCTAGAGTGAACATGACATGACTTCTTCCATTTAAAGAAATGAAAAGGGATTTGAAAATGATTTGAATTTCCATTTTGAAAATATTTCAAATTCAGAAAACTTTATGCAACTCAATGATTTTCATGAGAGAGGATAATATGACTTCCTCAAATTTTAAGAAATATGAGTTGGAAGTTTAAAAGAAGGAATTGAAAGAGCTTTTGAAAACCTCTGGATTATTTTGAAAATCCATTTCATATTGGTCCCTATCCAAAATTTTCAAAGAATTCAAAACCCTGACAAAATTTGAGAGGAGTAACATGACACTCCAAGACAGGGGGTAATTTTTGAAGTTTTTGAATCATCAAACCCAAAAAGTTATTTGAAAAATATTTGCAAAAGTAAATAAAGCCAATTAAGGCATTTTCTGAAAAATGGTTTTTTTAAGATATTCAAATGCGAGAATAAAAATGTTCATTAAATTGCATTTATTATTCTGTTAATTTTGATATATAATACTCCTATATTTAGGGAATATTTGAATGCTTTAAAGGTTTTTGTAACGCTCCGGAAAAACATTAAATAGAAACGGTAACGGTTTATAATAAAACCGGCCGGCCCAATGACATTAAATGCCGAGACCGTTACCGATCGGTCAACCAACGCATTCCTCCCTCCCTCACTCTCTCGGGCAAGTGGAGCCCACCCCGTCTGACCCCGAGATCCCAGCGCTCATCCCTCTCCTCCATCCCCTCCCCTAATCCCTCGCCGGCGCCATGACCGGACCCCTCCCCTCCTTCCGTTTCGGTCGCCCCGACCCCTCCTATAAATAGACCGAGGCTCCCACCCTCCATTCCACCCTTTTCCCCCTCGTCCGAGCTCCTCTCCTCGCCGGACTCCATCGCCGGAGTTCTCGGTAGCCGCCGCGCCTCTTCCCTCCTAGCGCCCGTCTGTGACCGCCCCTTCGCCACCCGAGCCCTCTGACGACCTCCCCGCGCCCGTGCGCACCGCCCCATCCCCCTGCCCGTGCTTCACCGCCCCTGGAACGCCGTCCCCGACGACCTCGCCGGAGCCCCACCTCCACCGAGCCGCCCCGGAGCTCGTGCCGCTCGCTCCTGTCGCCCTCGAGCCTCGCCGACGCCACCATCGTCATCGCCACAATCGCGCACATCGACTGGGCCCTTTCCCCGACACCGAAATCCACCGGAGCACCGTCCCCGTCCACACCCGAGCCGCCACCGTCACCAGAGTCATCGCCGGCCTCCACCACCACCGCGGTGAGCCTCCCTCTCCCTCTCCTCCATCCGATCTCGAACGAACGGCCCAGATTAGAAGTAACTTACCTCTTCGGTTCTTTTAAAAGAACCGGCCGGTTTTTTCTTTTCTAATTTTAGACCGAAACGTTTTCTTTAGTTGTCGGTCATTCGCCCGAATCTCTGGAACACGCACACCCTTAGACCAACCACAGAGCGACATGTCACCCCCTGTCCGTCAGAATTGTTTTTTTTCTTTTTCTGTTTCAATTTCAAAAACAGAATAGTTTTCGATTTGTTTTGCTTATATCTTTTATGTTTTTCAGTATTTTTAATTGATTCTTTATGCATTGTGTCACAAATTTCATATAGTTTCTGTGGATATCAAATTTGGCTATGTTTGAACATTTAAATTTGAATTTAAACAGATTGGATTTAAATTTTGTTTTCTGAATATCTTGAGTTCTAAAATGAATTTTTGATTGATTCTTTTTCCTACTTGTCACTAGTGATCATAGCTATCATTAGGTAGAGTTTGAGAATTTTTATAATAATTTTAAATAGTATTTTCAAACCAAACAGAATCTGTTTAGTTTCCTATTAGTTTAATTAAATTGATTTACTTTGTTTTATTTTGAAAATCTGAATATGATTTACATTATGTTTTAGATTTTATTTAGTTTTGTTGTTCCAAACCTTAGTAATTTACTTGCTGTTAACAAAGTTAAATTCTTTTAGTTTATAAATTTTGTTGTAGGGATCTATACCCTCTTTTAAATAGGGATAGTTTATTTAAAACAAATTTGTTAGTAACAATTCTTTTAACTAAAGTTTTATATAATTAGATTCTGTTTTCAAATAAAATTTGTAGTAATTCCATTCTGTTAAGTAATGTTTTGTTAATAAGATAATTTAGTTTTGCTCTATTATGATAGGAAAACTATATCCTCAATCATTAGGTAATGTCTTATAAAACAATTTAGTTTTTCATAGAAATTTTTTTCACAAAGTTTTAGATGACTTAATTCTGTTTTATAATAAAGATTTTATTTAATTACTTTCTGTTAACTAAGTTGTTTCATAATTTGTTTTCTCTTAGTTTATGGTTGTGCTTGTAGTTAAGTTCATTAGGCAAACACTTATGTTGTTTAGAATATTGTTTGCATAGTTTTACTTGTTCTTCAAAAGTAATTAATTTTGCTAACAAAATATTTACTAAAATCCTTTTATTATATTTTACTTTGTTTTGGGTTTTGTGTTACTTTTGAATTTGTTGGAGTTTTGTGTTTCAACTTTGTCTTAAGTATTTCTTTCATCAACCTTGTTGATTTTGTTTCTTGTGTTACCTTCTGATTGTTAGAATTGATTGCTAGTATGATTGCTTATATGTATGCAATGCTTGATTATAGATTTCATCGGAGAGTGACGAATAGTCTATCAAGTTATTTCTGAGAGCGATCTTTATCTTCATCAACAGTACAGGCAAGTTCACCTTGACCATCTATTTCATACCTATGTTTTTATTGCATGTAGTGACATCATTCAACATATCCCTCCCGTAGTGTTATTGAAATTCTTGTAGTTGAGTAGAATGCATGACGTAGGAACCCACCACTTGTTACTAAAGCCCCGGGAACGCTAGTTAGTGCCATGCTATGCTAAAGTAGACGGGGTCTGGTATGAGTGTTCGTGAGTGGTGTGAAGAAGGACTCCACGTCAAAACGACGACTTCATGAAGACATCTTTAAGTCCTTCATCTTCAAGACCTCAAGACTTCAAGACTCGAGAAGACAAGTTTTCAATACACACTACTGGGTGAAGGATGGTTGATTGGGCACCCTGGAGAAACCAGTGAGTGGCCGGGATGCATGGAGAAGCGCCATGACATCTTGCGGAAAGCTTCACCCAGACTCAAAGAGAAGGATGAATACTTCATGCCCGGAAGCTTACCTGTGTAGCCACAAGTCATTATGGGCTCTGGCTTGGTTGATCTTTGTTGTGACTCTGCTGGGCAGTGCTACGAGATGTAGTCAAAGTTAGGATTGGGATGGGCAATGTCGGACAGTCAGGGAAGCACTCTGAAAGACCATGTTTCTTTCATCCTGTTCTCAAACACCAGGCAGTGCGAGGACTTACCAGGAGGGAAAGAATCTTGTGGGTAAAGTACACAACACTCTGCAGAGTTAAACCTAATCGATTAGCCGTGTCCCCGGTTACGGACAATATGAGCTTCTAGACTTGGATCTATCTCTGAACTCTCAACACTGGACTGATAACTAATTGTGGGCAACTTATGATACTTATGGGCATTGAGACATTGGTTGGCAGAACCATGTCATGATAGGTAACTCTAGAGTGAAATTCCTGATATTCTTTTTGTTGTAGGAAAATAAAATCAGCTTTTACGCAAAAAACTCAGACACAGAGCCACAAAGCCTTTGCATATAGAATAGTCTTTATTTTTTTCTGTTCTACTATGGTGATCTTGCCAGTACATTCAATGTACTGACCTACACGGCTGCAACGTCTTATGTTGCAGATACTCTTCTACGACGGGTAAGAGTACGATTCAGGGTTACAGTCCGCACTCAACTTGCCGTTGGTGTTATTGGGACTCCACTCCCGTTGACTGTATCTGCTGCTATTTTAAGGTATATATCAGTTTTACGCTATTTACATGTGATTGCACTTTGATATATACATTGATGTACTGTGTGTGCCAGCATACTGATCCAGGGATGGCATAGAAAACACAGAGGCTTGACTCGTTTTGAGTCGGGTCGCTACATGGATGACACGGAAGTTCCTCGTGTCTTGTGGGTAAAGTGTGCAACCTCTGCAGAGTGTAAAACTATTCGACTAGCCGTGTCCGCGGTCATGGACAGTTGGAGGTCCCTCTTAAACTGCGTCTGGATGTTTTCGCAAAAAATTGGTGTGTGTGGGTGTGTGGATGTCACAGAGATGACACTTGAGGGAAGTCGGAAGACTTGATGTGATGATTGAACATGATATGTTCAACCCCTGCTAATGATGATATCTATAACTTGTTCACATGGGTATCTGCCAACTGTTGATGCATGCTTACCTAGTTACTTGATCATGTCATTGCATTCAAAATTAGCTTTTCTGCAAATTACCTACTTAGTGCTATATCATGCATCATTGTTACTTGTTCCACAACTTGGGTTGCTTGCGAGTACATTCAAAGTACTCATTGGCTTGTCACTGGTTATTTAATTGGTCAGGCATGGAAGAACAAGAGTACGTTGAAGAGTTCGTTGGTAACTAACATGGGAACTAGGACGCTTCCCACTCAGAATGCCTATAGGTTTAAGGCAGATGGAAATGGGTTCATCCTTTCGATCAAGATTTCCGCTGCTTGTTCTGTTTAAGTGTTTGGCCCTTGTGGCCCTATCTTTGTAAGACCAGACCTTCATGGTCTTTATTTGTGTAAGACACTAAATGTGGATGTAAGACTCTTGTTATTCAGCTTCTATGTGTTCAATGAACATTGATCTCTGGGATCACTGTACACGTGCATTCGGTGATCATGACTTATGTGTCGGGGTGCCCATAGTAATATGCTCGATAATGTCGATGAACTCCTTGCTCTTGTGCTTCAAGATGATAGACTCATCAACACACAATCACTCTCTCACAGATTTGGTTGTGGTGGAAGATATTGATTTGGTGGAACGCAATTTGGGTATGCTAGAGATCAAAATTCGTATGGTAGGAACAGAAAGGCATGATCTCGACACATGAGTATGTGTCTCTCTCTCAGAAAATCAGTTGGTATGAGTGGGGATCTGTTCTGAGTGCTTATCTTGCGAGTGAGTGGTGGTGCAGGGGTATATATAGGCATCTCCAATAATCCAACTGTTACACCTTATGTGACCAACTTGGTGACACCTATATGTGAATCTCAGTGGTACCGAGTTGCTCCAAAGGTGAGACTGATATATAAATCTCCGTTGCACCGATTATGTGACCAATGGTCAGATTGCCAAACTCGGTGACGCTAATTCAACAAACTTGGCAGGACCGATTTTGTGAAATTGGGTAATAGAATGTTGACAACCCAAACTCGATAGCACCGAACAAGAATTGGTTGCACCAAAATGCTAGGGTTTGGCTTAGGTATGTCTGAGATTGAGAATTGGTGACACCGAGTGGAAAGTGTTGGTTGCAATGATTTTGGATATTTGGCTTTAAATAGACTTTTGTGGAAGAGCTTGTGGGTGTTTTGGTGGCTATCCGTTGTGCACGTATGAGCATTTTGCTCACCAATAGTACCTTACCCCCTTTTAATAGTATTGGCTTTCCTATGGACTCATAGTGATTTCTCACAAAGTAAAATGTAGAGTCCTCTTGTTTGAAGCTTTTCCTATCTATTACCTTGCATCTTGGGGTATTCCACAATACTTTTTCCATCCCATCTCTCTATATGGACTTTATTTGAAATATAATATGAAAGTATTAGTCCAAGAGACAATGTATGTTGTCATGAATTATCAAAACCACTAAGGGGGCACATTGTGCTTTCAATCTCTCCCATTTTGGTAATTGATGACAACATACAATCAGAGCTTCAAATAAATATATGCATGTATGTAATGAAGACTTTGAGAGACATATGACTTAGACTTGCTCCCACAAAACGTGTGCAATCCCTTTGAAAGATAGTTCCTTTGGAATGCATGGTCACACACGTAGTAAAAGGGATATATTTATTCATGTGTATCTTGGCTATATGCATCAAATTTATATGAATGAGGTGTATCCTTGATCAAGACTTCACTCTTGCAAACAATATGTGCAAGAAGCAAGAGATCATCTGGATCAAAGATATGATGCATATACTTACCTTGAGTTCTTGAGAATTCTAGTAATAGAAATACACTTGAGAAAACAATGTTAGAAAACACAAAAGTATTCTGCCAATCAAAAGCAATATAACTAAAAATTACCAAGATCTAGAGAACATATATAAGACAATATTCCTCAGAATTAATATGCCTCCAAGAGCATTTAGAACTTTCTCCCCTAGATATGAAATATCAGGTCAACCTCTCCCCCTGAATCTTAGCATGTAAATATTGGGATTGGATAGGGTGAGAGAAGTCTAAAAGGACTAGTCAAATGAAATAAACACATCTCTCCCCAAAACATATTTTCTCCCCCTACTTTGGTATTCTCACCTTGTCTATATAGGCATAAGCTTTGATATTCTCCTCTCCCCCTAAATTATATCTCCCCCTTTGCAGAAGCATGTATCTCCCCCTTTAGCTTTGAAGCTTTGGTATGTATCCCCTTTTAGCATTAATTGCCAAAAAGGTCATACATAGGGTCAGATATAGGGACCATTGATTAAGAAGGGATCCTTGAGACCAAGGGTCACAGAATGTAGGGTTCACATAATATCATAATGGACTAAACTGAGAACTTGTAGAATTTCTCCCCCTTTGAGTTAGGGATCCGTGACTTGATTTCTCATATTTTTTTAAATAAAATAAAGGTATCATCGAAGGATTGAAAATATTGTAATAGAATCACAAAGATTTACAGATATGAACACAGACTGAAAATCAATATCAAATCGCTGGCTCCGAGACAAACTAGTCGGTGATACTGATATGGTGTTATGCGGCTCATTCGCTGAATCGATATAATCGAGTCATTTGAATTGGAGGCTCCGAGACTAAAAAAAAACTTGCCAATGTTTGAGAAACTTGCAAATTTATTTGAAAATTTGTAACAAGGTGTCAAAACGATTTTGTAAAGGAAATGCAAAAGATTTGTACAAAGAGATATCAACTAGAGAAGATTTGAATGGTTCCAAGTAAACTTGCAAAATAGAGAATGAACGAAACACGATTCTTAGCTAGATGATGGGCGGTGATTAGGTCACCTATCTTAGAGTATATTGACTTAGAAGCCAATCAAGAATACTTGAACATAGGTCATACTCATTGCTAAGCTCAAAATGGGGTTACCATTTTCCGATTAAGCATTTTAATGTCTTCACATCTCTTGAGTTGCTTTATATCATGTCTTGGAGTGAAGTCTTTTTCAAGGATATGAGTACATACCTTTGAGTGATGTTGTTGAGATAGCTTGTTGGAGAACTTGATGAGGATTCTCGAGGTTCATGAAGATCATCTTGAGTGTGGAGCAATCCTTGTTGTTTTCATTCACTTTTCACCTACATGGGTTAGTCATGCAAGGAAGAACATGATATATCCAAGTGACATAATACCAATTGTAAGTTGATACCAATTGAGAAATATATGTCAAGGATATGTTTTGTTATCTTCTTCTTTTCATCATCAAAGAGAAGTTGTGGATACTTGGTCATGACAAGATTGCTTCAGATATGAGTTGTTGGCAATCTTGTGGAGTGTTGTTCTTCTAAGTACCTAAAAAAGGGTTAGATGAAAGACAAGGGAGCATAGCTAGAATTCCAAGATATATGATATTCATGGTAGTAATAGCATGGAATGAACAATAAATCTCATCCCCTTGCATGCATCCGAGTGAGCTTAGATCAAGTTTGAAGCATCAATGATGTTCAAATCACTCCTCGAGTGAGAAAACACTTTTCATCAAGTGGATTAGTAAAGATATCAGCCAATTGCTTGTTAGTACGAATATGCTTAAGATTAATATATCCTTTGGCAACATGATCATGAATGAAATGATGTCGAACTTGAATATGTTTGGTTTGAGAATGTTGCACAGGACTATGACTAATCTTAATAGCCTGTCATTGTCACAAAGTAATGACACATTTTTAACATAGATTCCATCATCTTTAAGCATTGTGTCACCCATAGTAATGGCGCACAACATGATCTAGCAGGAATATATTCAGGTTCGGCGATAGATAGAGATACCAATTTTTGTTTCTTGGAGGACCAAGACACAAGAGATCTACCAAGAAATTGACATGTACACGAGGTGGATTTCCTATCAACCTTGTCAACGGCATATTCTGAGTCGGAGTAGCCAACATGATTAAAAGAAGATCACTTGGGTTACCAAATGCCAAAGTTTGGTGTATGTATCAATTATCTCACAATGCATTTCACAGCCTTAAGATGACACTCTTTAGGTGCAGATTGATATCGGGCACACATGCACACACTAAGCATAATAATGGGATGATAGGCACATAGATATAGAAATGAACCAATCACTGATCGATAAACCTTTTGATCAACCGGTTCACCCTCCTTAGTGAGATTCTTGTGTCTGCTAGTGGGCATTGGAGTTTTCATACCTTTGCACTCTTGCATGTTGAACTTCTTGATAAAGTCCTTAGTGTACTTGGTTTGAGAGATGAATGTTTCTTCTCTCGTTTACTTGATTTGTAGACCAAGGAAGAATTTCAGCTCACACATCATGGACATCTCATATTTCTCTGACATAAACCTTCCAAATTTCCCACTAAATTGTGGGTTAGTAGATCCAAAGATAATATCATCCACATAATTTGGCACACAAATAATTCACCATTTACTCTCTTAGATAATAAGGTTGCGTCACTTTTACAAATTTAATAACCTTTTTCAATGAGAAACTTCGTTAGGCATTTATACCAAGCGCGAGGAGCTTGCTTAAGACCATATAAAGCTTTGCGAAGTTTGTAAACGTCGTCAGGTTTCTTAGGATTTACAAATCCAAGAGGTTGTTTAACATAGACCTATTCTTCAATTTCAACATTTAAAAATGCACTTTCAATGTCCATTTGATAAAGTGTGATATCATGGTGATTGGCATAAGCAAGAAGAATACGAATAGCTTCTAGTCTAGCAACAGGGGCGTAGTTCTCACCCTAGTCCATACCTTCGAGTTGCATATATCCTTGGTCTAAGAGGCGAGCCTTGTTGAGTACGACTTGATCGTCTTCATCTTGCTTGTTCCGAAATATCAATTTTGTGCCGATGATGTTTTTCTCGTCCTTATGCTTCTCCACAAGTGTCCACACTTCGTTCCTCTCAAAGTTGTGAAGCTCTTCATGCATATCGTTCACCCAATCCTCGTATTCAAGAGCTTGTTCAACCTTCATGGGTTCAATGCTAGAGATGAAAAATAATGCTCACAAATGTTGGCCAAGCAAGTTTTAGAGCGAGTGATCCTCCTTGTTTGTATGTCACCAAAGATTTGGTTTAGGGGATGGTTCTTTGTCACTTGTTCTCGGACTCGAGGTAGCTTTGGCTTGTTAGATGGTGGAGATTCTTCTTCATCATCTGCTTCATCTCCGTTGTTGTCGAAGTGATCATCTCCTTGAGGTGGTGATGAAGGAGGTTGTGGTGGATCTTCATGGTGTACTTCCTCCTCCCTTCATCTGGTCGTGTACCACTTGTGGATGCTTCCATGTCGTTTTCTCAGTAGCCTTGATCTGAAGTCGGAGCTTCCACTTGGGTTGATGAAGTACTTGCCGATGGGAAAGTCTTGGATAGCTTTCGAAGGATCCTTATCACCTATGTCATTTGGCATTTGTTTGACTTCCAAACCATTAGATTCATCAAACTTCACATCTAAAGTATCTTCAACTTTTCAAGTGAAGTTGTTGTAGACACGGTAGGTGTGAGAGTTCGATCCATAATCAAGTAGGAAACCTTCATGAGATTTGGGAGCAAATTTAGCACGACGATGCTTATCAAGAATGTAACACTTGGAGACGAACACCTTAAAGTATCCAACTTGGGGTTTGTTAATGGTAAGAAGCTCGTATGTCATTTTCCCGAGAAGCTTGTGCAAGTAGAGTCGATTTGTGGCATGACATGCTGTTTCCACAGCTTCTGCCCAAAAGTGTCTTGGCGTCTTGTATTCCACAAGAATCGTTCTTGCCATCTCAATGAGGGTTCGGTTCTTTCTCTCAACAACTCCATTTTGTTGAGGCGTGTACGTAGCCGAGAACTCATGTGAAATGATTTCTTTGTCAAGAAAGGTATCCACGTAGGTGTTCTTGAACTCCGATCGGTTATGCTTCAAACCTTATTGATCTTCACTTCAAATTCATTTTGTGCTTTGCGTGCAAAGTTCTTGAAGATCTTTTGTACCTGCGAATTATCATCAAGAAAGAATACCCACGTAAATCTGGAAAAATCATTAACTATAACTAGACCATAAGAGTTTCCCCCGAGACTCTTGTAAGAATTGGGACCAAGAAGATCCATATGAAGTAACTCGAGTGGTCTCCTAGTGGTCATGATGTTCTTGACTGGATGACTTCCACCTACTTGCTTTCCTGCTTGACAAGCGCTAAAAAGCCTATCTTTGTGAAAGATAACATATTTAACACCAAGAATGTGATCGCCCTTGATAAGGTTATCTAGATTGCACATGCCTACATGTTCGAGCCTTCTATGCCATAGCCAACCTTTAGAAGATTTTGCAATGAGATAAGTATGAGGTTGGGCCTTTTTAGTGAAATCGACAATGTATAGATCACCTCTACGAATACTGGTAAAGACAATTTTATGATTATCAAAGCGAAAAACTTGGCAATCTACTTTGGTAAATAGCACATTGAGACCGAAGTCTGCTAGTCTAGATATGGAAAGGAGATTGTAGCCAAGGGATTCAACAAGCATGGCATTTTGAATAGAGCTAACATGAGATATGGCCACCTTACCAAGGCCAAGTACCTTACCCTTAGAGTTGTCTCCAAAGGTCACATACCTTCAAGGACTTTGATTAGGCATAATCTCTTGGAACATGTATGTTTCTCCAGTCATGTGATTGGTGCATCCACTATCGAGAATCCACTCTTTTCTACCGGACATATAATCCTTGAAGTTTTCCATTAGACTTACATTCCTCATGATCTTTTCATGCTCGATGTCGAACAACCCATCTTCATCATAGTAGCCATGTTCCTCGTTGTTATCATTTGGTGGAATCTCCTCGTCATAGAAACCAAGAGACTCGTTCGAATCGTAACCATGACAATATTCAAGTTTATGAATGCGAATGGCTTCAATAACAATGTTGTTGACAGTTGTGACATCTCTTTTAGCACGCATAAGATCACGAAGCTCAAATAGGTATTCATCAAAGTTTGGATCACTAGGCATCATTTTGTGAAAGGCAACAGTTTATGAAGAATCTCATCAAGATTACTTAATGTAAGATTTGGAATCCACAAAGTATATGCACATGCAATGTTCTTCAATTAATAAAGCATGAATCTTGGTAAACCTCTAACAATTAGATTGACAGTTCTAAGGTTACCAAGCTTGTCAATTCCTCTTCGTGTGTGGGAAGCAATTCATCAATGGGGAGCATATAGGGATTTTCAATATGTTGTCTGAAATGGAATTTGTCAAATAGATCAATCATCACATTCTTCCATCTACTATAGTACTCTCCATCAACAATGGGCACTCTACAATATAAACTCTCCACACTAGATACATCCATCTTCCACAATGGTGATGAAACCGAAGCAATGGAAACCTTGCTCTGATACCAATTGTGGGATGACTAGAAGAATATGTCTAGAGGGGGGAGAATAGACTACAAGTAGGAATTTAAAATCTACACAAGGGCAAAGTTAAGTGTTGGTTGATTTTAGCAATTATAGCAAGTCTAGCACACCCTACACATGCAAGTCATCAAGTATAGCAGCGGAAAGTAAAGGCATTGCGCATGGAAGTAAAGAGTACATATAGGGAGATCAAACACATGAAGGACACAAAGATTTTTCCCATGGTTCCGATAGGCGGTGCTATCATACATCCATGTTTATGGAGTCTTCAACCCACGGAGAGTAATGGTCACGAGAGTCCATAGAGGGCTCCACCCATAAGAGTCCATGAAGTAGCAACCTTGACTATTCCATAACGACTTCTGTCCATGATGGACTAGCGTCACTTTGGGTAGATCTTCATGAAGTAGGCTATATTCTTGCACTTACAAACTTCTTGTTTCACTCCACAACACGAAGTAGGAGGCTCCCAAGCGACACCTAACCAATCTAGGAGGCACCACCCTCCAAAAGGTAATACGATAGATAATGTCGATGAACTCCTTGCTCTTGTGCTTCAAGATGATAGGCTCCTCAACACACAATCACTTTATCATAGGTTTGTCTATGGTGGAAGAGATAGATTTGGTGGAAAGCAATTTGGGGAGGCTAGAGATTAGGATTCATATGGTAGGAATGGAATAACATGATCTCAACATATGACTAGGTTCCTCTCTCTTAGGAAATCAGTTGGTATGTGTGGGGATCCGTTCTGAGTGCTTATCTTGCGAGTGAGTGGTGGTGGAAGGGTGTATATAGGCATCTCCAAAAATCCAACCGTTACACCTTAAGTGACCAACTCGGTGATACTAATATGTGAATCTCGGTGGTACCGAGTTGCTCCAAAGGTAGCAACTTTTGAATCTCAGTGAGACCGATATATAAATCTCCGTTGCACCGATTAGGTGACCAACGGTGAGATTGCCAAACTCGATGACGCCGATTCAAAAAACTCGGTGGGACCGATTTTGTGAAATTGGGTAATAGAATGTTGGAAACCCAAACTCGGTGGCACCGAACCAGAATCGGTTGCACCAAAATGCTAGGGCTTGGCTTAGGCCTGTCTGATACTGAGAATCGGTGGCACCGAGTGGAAAGTGTTGGTTGCACCGATTATGGATATTTGGCTTTAAACAGACTTTTGTGGAAGAACTTGTGGGTGTTTTTTGTGACTATCACTTGTGCACGTATGAGCATTTTGTTCACCAACAGTACCTTACCCCCTTTTAATAGTATTGGCTTTCCTATGGACTCGAAGTGATTTCTCGCAAAGTAAAATGTAGAGTCCTCTTGCTTGAAGCTTTGCCAATCTAGTTCCTTGCGTCTTGGGGTATTCCATAATCCTTTTTCCATCCCATCTCTCTCCATGGACTTTATCTGAAATATACTAGATGAAAGTATTAGTCCAAGAGACAATGTATTTTGTCATGAATTATCAAAACCACATAGGGAGTATATTGTGCTTTCAAAACTCTGTCAAGAAGAAGCAATTCGGAAGCAACAACCAAGACACGGTACACCACAACATATGCATGAAATGATGCACAAACCAATATAATGCATGTCCATTTAATTATGCAAGGCACAACAATCAACTACAAAACATTAAGTGAAGCTCAGTATGCAACGAGTTGCATATTGACGAAAATCCACATTCGAATATTTAGTTCACTCTTGTTTAGGTACACAACAATATTAAATGTTGATGAACATGCCAAGAAGTGAAGCATAAGTAAACTATCTATCTAGGCATCCTAAATGGGGTCAGAAGCAACTTATAGTATTTCGAAAATGACCCCATAATTTGATTTCGAAATTGGTCCAGATCTTAACTAACCATACTGTATATTTTTTAAACTACAGAATAAAGTATACCATCCAATTCTACACATAATTCTAGTCGATTTACATATATGAAACAGCTCAAACGGAGCTACGGTCTAGAAGTTATGACACACACAAGATGAACATGACATGAATGCAAAATGCATGAATATGACAACCACAAGCACTTCAAAACATGTATTCAACATTATAATATGATACTGCATGAAATTCTAAGAAAGTTTCATATATGGCATGCCCAAAACGGAGCTACGGTTCAACTACAAAGACCCATACAGGTTATAGGTATAATCTGCCCCAAAATAGCAACATCGCATATTGAAACCCACAAATTAACAAGCTATAGCCACCTAAAATTCACACCAAGGACATGGTGGTGAAGCCTACATGATGCTCACCAATTCATCTATTCATAGCAAGTTGATTAGAAGAATGGATCAATAGGAAATGAGCTCACAAGAAGACATATTGAACTAAGCACTTTTCAGACTTAGTGAAAATACCAGTTTTTTTATAATAGAATAGTCTTATCATGAATGCATATTGTCAGCAGTAGAACTATAAGCTACAGGGCATATATTTGCATGAAACTTAATATCATGCTAGAGGACATTATGTACATTGCACTAACCCAAAAGGGTTGTAGATCACTAGGAAAACACATGGCAAGAAAACAACAAAATATTACAGATTCCAGACTTACAAATATCTATACCCCTCAAAACAGCACTATGCTTAAGCTTGTACTCATGATGAAATCTAAAAATAAACACAAGATTCATGGCATTTAAAACCTATCAACAACAAGTAGACATGGCATACTTCAACAAAATCCAAAGACTCAACTACAAGGAGGCATTGATTGCTTAATACGAGCACCACAAAATAGAACTTGACTTTAACATATTTCAGTTTTAACGCGATAGCAACTTTAGAGCAAGAAATTGACATGATAATCAAGTCCTACCTAGCAACCAGAGGCATGGCATCGAAGTACACATCTCAATTCTCATGAAGACACCATATCCAAAATACCTACGGTTTGGTGGCAATCATCCACACAACATTGAATAAAATAACAGATATACACCTAACAATGAGATGCACTTCTGCAAAAGATTTTTGAGCATGAAGATGATCTCTAAAATACATGCAAGTGACACTATCATGAAGAGAACAATCTGTAGATCAATTCTCATATATAACTTTGGGACCCCGACTCATAAGTCGAGATCACCGATTGCACGTGTACAGTGATCCCAGAGATCAATGCTCACTGAACACACAGAAGCTGAATAAAAGAGTCTTACATCCACATTAAGCGTCTTACACAAATAATGACCACGAAGGTCTCAGTCTTACAAGGATAGGGCCACTCAGGCCAAACACTAAGTCTAGAACAAGCAGAGGAAATCTTCGTCGAAAGCGTGAACCCAAGCCATCTGCCTTAATCTACAGGCATTCTGGCTGGGAAGCGTCCTAGTTCGCATGTTCGTCTCCAACGAACTCTTCAACAAACTCCTGTTCTTCCATGCCTGGCCAATTATATAACTAGTGGCAAGCCAATGAGTACTTTGAATGTAGTCGCAAGCAACCCAAGAGTGGAACGAGGCAATAATGATGCATGATATAGCACTATAGGTAACCTGCGGAAAGCTGATTTTGTATGCAAGTGACATGATCAAGTAATAGTAAGTATGCATCAAAAAATAACCAAGCATTCATGATAACACATTGCCGACACCATCACGGTATCAATTGAACACATTCTGCTCACACCAAGTCACCGGACTTAGTTCATTTTTCATGCCCAGCCATCGGACTGGCTCACATGACCTCTTGTCACTAACACACCCATACTCACTCCAATATTTTACGAAAACATTCGGACGTAGTCTAAGAAGGACCTCCAACTATCCATGATCGCGGACGCGGCTATTCGAATAGTTTTACACTCTCTCCAGAGGTTGCACACTTTACCCACAAGACTCGGGGAACTTCCGTGTCATCCACGACTCGCGGTATATACATACCCGAGGTAAGCACCCGAACAATGCCTTCCCCCGACAATACTAAACAAAGAGTCCACTCGATTGGTACCCAGCCCTCATGACGTACATCACACGAGCCTTGCTCAAACCATACCATCCATGAGGGGACCAACGGTGTGCCCGGTGCCTGTAAAGACAGCACATGATTGTACATCTGGTACGACCTCGTATCGAGAGTGACCACGCCACTCCCGCCACTAGTAATGCGGGCTCCTTGCCAGCACCCACCAAGGTAATCAACAAAGTCCTGTCCCATAAGGGGTATCGTGGTCGTGCATGTAAGGTTGGGACGGTCAGCAGACCTTAAATCTAATACATTTTCGAAAACACACCCCATTTGTTCCGGTACACCACTTCTTTCTCAAGTGGTCACCCAACTCATCATCATCTCCCTCGGGCATTAGTGACACCCGACGGGGTTTTCGAAAGAGTATTGAAAACACACACCTCTCGGTATCACCGTGCATAAGTCCCATCCCACTTGCATAGCATCTACTAGGAACCTATATACTCCCACCCGCACAACCCTCATAAGGTGGTAGGGTCGTGCTCGATGAAAGTATCAACGGAAAGCACCGGAGGCATACCACCGAAGGGGAAACCACCACATCATATGATCGATAATGCCGGAAGTAAAGTGCTATATGACATGCAAGTTAAAATAGTTTCTTGACATGGTCAAAGGGCTGCTTGCCTGGCTCGACAAATTCCCGGGGTCTTCGAAGTCTTCGAGTCCAACTTCTCCGTCAACAGCGCAATCTATCGATGCGGAAATAGCGACAATAAATAAACAAGCATGCAAACAGACCACTCAATCTACCTATCAAAAATGTTCACCTATTCTATTAACTCTCTAAAGTCATATTAAAAATATCTACAATAATTTACCTGTGAAGACTATTTTAGAAACACAATAACAGAGGCTAAAAAGGTGCTTTTAATAGGTTTTAAATAAAACTAGTGATAAAAACTCTTTCAATAAATTGCACAGATGACACTATTAAATTCTATACAATATTCTAAAATTTATGGTGGAGAAAATAATTGCATTGGGCAATTATTTAGTCCTGTGGGATTTTTGCAAAACCCACCAGAAAATAAAAAGGGAAAAAGGGCACCAGATCCTGAGCCAGGGCGGCCAGGGGCTGGGCCGATCCATCTGGTCAGCCGGCCGGCCACGCGCGCAGTCAGGTTCAAACCTGACGCGTGGGGCCCGACTGCCAGCGACTCAGGGGAGAGGAGAGAGGTCGCGGGCGAGGGGAGGAGAGGCTGACAAGGGGGACCACCTGTCAGGTCTGTCTTCCTCCTCACGTCTGAGAGGGGAGGAGCTCACCGACAGCGAGGGAGGCCATGGCGAGGGACGGAACGGCTCGGGGAGGACCCGCCGGTCCTCCGGAGGTGGAGTGGAAGGCGGAGAAGGACGGGGTCGCCGGCGACGAGGAGGCTGCGGCGGAGGAGCTTCGGGACCGTCCTCAAACGCCCGTCCCAGCCTGCAATAATCACGATAGAGAGGGGGAATCGGGTCAGGAGGGCACGGGAGTACCAGAGGGAGGAGAATGGGGACCGGAGTGGCGCCATACCCGGAGATCGACGGCGGAGCTGCCGCGGCGAGCTTTGGCTCGATCCCGAGCACAGAGAGAGAGGGAAGGGCTCAGGCTTCGTAGGAAGCCTATTGGGGTGGAGAGAGAGAGAGATCAGAAGGGAGAGAAAGCCTCCGGGGGTGCCTTTTATAGGCGAGCCCGGTCCACCGAGGGCGCCATGCACCGGTGAGCACGGGGTGCTCACCACAGGCCACGGGAGGGAGAGGGGAGGCCCTGGGGGTCTTCCTGGGGTCAGTCCACGCTAGGGGGAGAGAGGAGAGAGGAGGGGAGGCGCGCGCGTGTGAGCTCTCGCATTTGCCAGCTTGGGCGGCGGCTGGCACACGCGGAGGAGGGGGAAGGAGAGAGAGGGAGGAGGGGGCCGACCGCCTGCAGGGCGGCAGACGTCGAGGCCGATCACATGGACAGGCAGGGGCGGCCCAATGCCGCCTGACGGCGCCGGGCAGGGGCGGCTACAGTGCAGGAGCGCACTGTAGCGCGCTCCAGAGCACCCTCATGGCATGCAAGGGCATTCTTTAAGCCCCCCTGCGTGTCTTCTTGTGTCCAAAGGCATTAGGAGATGCCCCAACGGCTAGGAGAGGCTAGGGGGGTCTATGGGGTAGCCCTGGGGTAGAAGAAATGGAGAGGAGAGGTAAGAAAGGATGCTGCCAGGTAGAAAATAGGGGGTTTTACCCCATCTCACCATGGCCAGAGGGCTCAGGATTTTTACTGGAGGTGCAAGGCACCTACGAGAGGTTGTGGTAAAAAGTAGGGGCCAAGGGTAAAAAGTGAAAGGGTGGAAATGCCATTTTTCCATTTCTGGCAGAAGGTGTTTGATGTTGATTTGGGTGATCAAATGAACCTGAATTAGCTTGAGATTTGATAGAGTCAAGAGGTTATTAAAGGCAAGTATGATCACCAAGTTTGAGCTTAAGAGAAGAAAGTTCATAATGGGACTTAGGGAAAACCTAGAATTTGGCAGAATCTGATTTCTATAGATTCAAAGGTGTTAGGCTTAAACCCTTGATGCACCACTTAGTGGATCATCACTAATTGGTCATTAGAGCATGCCCACAAAGTTTGAGGTCAAGGGAAGACACTTCACAATGTAAGGTTGTCAAAATTTGAATCTGGACAGAAATGGATTTGGGTTGGTTTGATGAAGCAAACCAACTTGGATGGGGATGAAACTTTGCAAGATGATCACTTGTGATAGTGTTGACTTGCTAGAATTTCCCTGGATTTTATTGAGAATATTTCTTATAGAATCATTCCAAAAGTTCAATCTGAACAGAAAGGGTGTTGGTTTTTTCCCATGTTATGATCAAGCCCTTGTGTTGAAACTCATATATATGGAAAATATATGTCCACTGAGTCTCTCTAAATTTTCTCAAATATTTCCCAAGCATTTAAATAATTTTCCCTTAGGAAAAGCCATTTCTACTCTTAAGAATAAGCCTTTAAATAAAATATGAAAATAATCTTTAAAAATAATATTTGGTGGTTTTGAGAAGTCATATAAATAGTAGGTTTCAAATAAAGCATTTGGGAAGAAAAGATCCACCTAAATTGACGACTTGTAGTTCAAACCTCAGTTTAGGGGTTTTAGTGAACTTAAATTGAATAAATCCTTTTTGGTGAAAATAAATTTTGATAAAAAATATTTTTGAGCAATATTCACATGGCATGATCATAGGGCAAGGAATTTGGATCAAGGAAGATGAAGGTGGAGTGGAGTAGAACCTAATAGTGCCAAACATGATCATCCAAGCCATTAAACAAGCATTCATTCCAAAAAGTTTTAGTTGGCTCCAAATTTTTATAAAACCAAACACAACATTGTGCCAAAATACAGGGTGTGACAATAAAACTCCGTCATCGGATGCACGGTTTATGAGAAGCAAGGTTCACAAAATGCCATCATGATAATGAAAACTGGGGACTTGGCCAAAACTTGCCCAAATCTAAGAAGTGGGATGGGATGGACCTGGGATGTGGTGAGGCAGGCGAGTCAGGGTCCGTTTGGCTCGGATCGTGCGGGATCCAGGGATGGGAAGGTCCTGACGGTGGAGGCAGAGGGCCAGCCATGGCAACTGCTATGACGGGGCACCAAGGCTCGCCAGAGCGGGCGAGGAGGCGAGGGGCCGAGACAATCCAGGCGGAGGCAGACCTTGGTGGGGGCGGTGAGGAGACCTCGATGCCGGCCGGGCTGGAGCTGGCGGTGGAGGTGCTCGTGGGGTGGTGCGACACGACAGGCGGCGACATTGGCGCGCACGGCGAGGTAGCTCTAACTCCCGTGCGCGAGGTGGAGGAGTAGCACGGCGGCAGAGGACGGTGGGTGCTAGAGTTGGAGCTCCCGTGCAGCGCGAGGCAACGGCCGACGGTAGGGAGCAGGCGCGGTTTTGGTCTCCTTGGGCCCGGATGGTCTCGGGCGGGCCTCGCGCGGGCCTGGTGGGCCGTGGTGGGACACGGCAGGCTCGGGGACAGGTGGCGCGTGCGGGTTGGCTAGAGGACGGCGGCTGGCGGCAGCGCTGGCTATCCAGCCGGTGACAAGTGGCGGCGGGGTAATTGTCCGGCGTAGAATGCAAGGAGGAGGGAGGTGTATGCCATTTTTCGGAGGGGAGGCCTTCCTTTTATAGGTTGGGGGCTTGGGTTGGAGTTTTGGGTTGTTTTTGAGCCTTCGATCACGATCGGACGGCTCTGAACGTGGGACAGGCTAGGTGGTTGGGTTCGGCTGTGTAGAGTGGTTGTGGGATGAGGAGAGATGGGAGTTTGTGGCCCGTGATACGAGTTTTAGAAACCCTAGAATGTCCGTTAATAAACCGATGACCACACTGCTACAGTTGATCGTTCGGTTATCAAACGGACTTTGATTGAGATGAAACTTGGCACGCGGTCTACCTACAATGTAACAAGACCGCATGCATACTTCCGACCCAAACCAAGAATATTTTTCACGCACTTAAAAACGATATATTTTTAACGATGCGGTGGGCACGTGCGTGTGGTTGGTCTCGAAATGATCGTTGATGAGAACGGAGAGAATCGACGACTATGAATGGATGCAAGTTTTTAAAACGAGTTACAATGCTATGCAGATGATGCGAATGATGTGATGATGAATGCGACAACCGAAGGAATCACATTGCAAGAATGGAATAAAAGAGGAATCTTCTAGAGCGTCGGTCCCGGACTATTACAACTCTCCTCCACTAACAAGAGATCTCATCCCGAGATCTTAGAATGAGAAGGGGAAGAGAAAGAGAAAAGGCAGAGGTAAAATTTAGTTGCTTCTTTGACAAACAAGTGAAACCAATGAAACATGAAGGTTGGAAACATATGAAGAATGACATGAGGAACTAGCAAGAATTCACAAGAAATTTCGGCAGCACTTCGGTAGAAAAGAGAGTTAAAACTTGATAAGATGGAGAGAACTTGAAAACATGGCACAACACTCTGTTTAAATGGATAAGCAAGGAAAGAACAAGATGTTGATAACACGAGATGATGATTTGAAGAGAGCAACATCACAACACCTCCGGAACAAAGGAATAGAAGCTAGATCGTTGAAAGGAAATGACAACTTCTACCACTATTGAATTTGAAAAGCATAGGTTGAATGGTGTTTATGAAAAAAGAACAACGAAAGAATTAGCTTGTTGTGGGCTTACAATAAACATCTCAATTATGAGGTGACAACCGGCCGCTAATAGAAACAAAGATTGCTTGGGGGCAACATGATATGCAAACTTCTTACACCAAGAGGAGAAGGATAAAAGTTGGATCGTTTCTGAGCACCGAAAATAGCAACAATCTTTAGGAATGGCTTTAGGTGACACCCAATCCAAGATAGCTCCGAGTAAGAAAAGATGGGTTTAGATATTTCATTCTTGACAAATTCTCTTCGAGACTCCTCATGAATCCAGAATGATATACCAACATCTCAAAAGACAATGGAGAAAGAATTGCACTTTGAAATGCAAGAGAAATAATACTTGACGTCCTCCAACAAGA
Organism: Hordeum marinum; assembly: GCA_022496015.1. NCBI lineage: Eukaryota > Viridiplantae > Streptophyta > Magnoliopsida > Poales > Poaceae > Hordeum > Hordeum marinum. The sequence goes on along the minus strand of CM039674.1, from coordinate 187,626,041 downwards.
ATCTTGAAGGACACTTCAAAAATGAATTGCATCTTTAACGAGCCACCATGAAGTACCTCCATATACAAAAGAATGATCAAAAGAATTGAAGGTTGGAAAGAATAAGATTACGGCCACTTACAGATTTAGATAGAACTTCGTGAAGAGATACTTGAGAAAACTCGGAACTCCGGAAAACAAAAGATACACAAATAATGATCGATAATTTCATATCATGAACAGCTCTGAATGAAGGACTGAAATCACCAAAATAAGAAATATGTTATGCTTATCCTTCATCAATTTAAATTGATGACAAGCAACGGATTTTGCACACCACTTATTCTTATTGCAAATAATTGAAGAGAGAGAGAGATCATAAACTTGAAGAAGTCTTGAACGGGAACACGGCTAAGAATTTGACACGAATAAGGATACCACGAATGAGTGGAAATACAAGAGAACGAACAGATCATGATCTGTGTAATTGAAAACTTGAACGAAGCACCTGAATAATTGAGATACAAACGAAGGGACAACAATTGAGAAGAATTTGAGAACGAACGTTGAAAGCTGAGAGGGAGTAAATCTTCTGAAATGAGGGCCTTCGGAGGATCGAGAAACGAAAACAACTCTGAAATGGTCCGGATAGATGGAATTTGTCAGGACCCCGATCCTAAGCCATAAGAATCCAATCTGTAACACATCACATCACTTTGCGGTCTCCCGCACGGTTATCTCCACGACTACCACCTTACCTGGACCGGGACCGTTTGCGTCTTTTGACTCACGTATGTGAATGTGTCGCTAGCATTCAAATGACAAAGAACCCGGGCTGACATGACTAGTCATAGAACCCAAGTGGCACATCCATACAGGGACAGGCATACATAACCCAGCAATGCAGGTGTCGATCTCTAGCATGTGTAGACGAGTCATAGCAAGCTACAAGGATCCATTACGCTGTGGGACATAAATGTCATCACTACATGTAGACGAGTCGTAGCAGGCTATAGGGACTCCATTACATTGTCAGACATTTCCCCGAAGGGACAGACACAACAACAAAGAAGGATATATGCCAGTCAATCAATGTGTCTGGAGCAGTAGCAAGCTACCAAGGCTCGGTGGAAGCACAAAGAGGCAGTTCCCCGTAAAGAGTACTACTAAAGGCACACAACTAGGTGTCGAATCCCATACATACCGTTGCATGTCACACGTATGCACGACATGCCCGATATGCAAAAATACAACTATGGCATCACAACAAAACCATACAACATTAAAAATTTATTTAGAATGGTCGGAAGAGCCAATACCATAAGATGTTACAAACAGGGGTCACAAGACCCAACATCCAGAGCATTCAAACAAACAAGTGGAAGTTATACATGTCTGGGTACAGACATCTACAAAAGTGGCAAGAGGAGCCTGAAAAGCTACAATGACCCCACCAAAGGAACCAGACCTCTGTCTGGGATTTCCAAGCTAATCCGGTCAACATCGAACTTCACGTCGTAAACACCACAAATGAGACTGACGTCTCCTCTTCAAAAACATAAATGAAGCAAACGTGAGTACAGGAGTACTCAGCAAGACTACAAGTGGAATTTAATGCAGTATCAATGAAGGGGATTGTGGAGTTTAATGCAGCAAGCCAGCTTTGATTCTTGGCTAACCTATACTACGACTACAAGTTCTTTCTTTGAGGTGGGATAGTGCACACGAGTCCACATATTCACCAATCAATACACCACTATGGATCCACTTCCGTCTCCCTACGAGAAGGCCATCCATAACACTGACAATTATCTTGCGCATTTTAGAGTATTCACTTCAAGTTATCTATGAACCACATAAGTTCTCCAAGTAGTCCATATCCGAGGACATGGCCATTTGAACAGATTATTTCACCTTGCAGGGGGTTTAGTTCTTCACACACGCTCTCGCCACTTAGCACCATATGCACGTCATGCATCTCGGCAACCTTCAAGAGGAAGCACTGGCGTGGGCGTTGGCCATGACCGTCAATCACACAAGACCCTAGTCCAGGTTTATCACCTATTTGAGACTGAACCCGCACGGAAGTCCGGCCGAAGTTTCCACTACGGCCTCAAACGAGGTGCGCAGGGTTCCCAGGCCCACCGTTCGGGTGCCACTTGGTACATCGTGCCACTGTGCATCTACCGCATCATAGCCCAGGCCGTCGGGCAGCGCTATGCATGGCCGCCAACACTTCTCCTACAAACACCAGAAACTAGTTGCGACTCCTGGACAAAGGACTAGGCGATTAATAAGCCGAGAGGGGTCGAGTTACCGGAACCCAATGTGTGGTAGTATCTTGTCTTGGATAACATACACATAACTTAGTTCTTAAGGACGGTCCCAATGAGACAACCTGCCATGTACTCCTACATGACCTCTCATTGCTACCTTTACCAAATCGTGTTCACACACTTAGCTCTCACACCGTAGGACATGAACACTACCATTCCGATTCATCACCCGGATGGATCAGACCCGACACGACACGACTCTAAGCATAGCAGGCACACTAAGTAAGTAAGCATGGATGAGTAAGCACAACAAGGCTCAAGCAGTTGCCACTTACGCTAAGTGGTTTCAACTATTTACTGTGGCAAAGACAGGTCAGGCAAAGGAATGGGTTCAACTACCGAGAACATGTAACAGTTAAATCGTGATTGTCCTAATGCAATAAAAGAGAGTAGGAGCAAGAGAGTGGGATCATATCAGTATGCTCAAGGGGTTTTAGCTTGCCTGACAGTCCTTAAGATATCACTTCTCTTCGTTAGTGTCCACGTTCACATCGTCAGAACCATCGTCTACCGAGAGGGAACAAACACCGGCATACAGGAAGAAGGAACACATTCAATGTGATGCAACACACATCATGTATGAGATGGCATGTTAAGGTACTGAATTGACCTGGAGTGATAATTAGCCAAGTTAATTGAAGTGGAATTCAAAAAAGTTTGAATTCTTACTCCAAATGATATTTCATATATTGTCCTAATCATAAAATGTCCTATTTGGTGAGGTTAACTTGTTCAAACATGCATGATCATGGCATAAACAGGTTCATTGGATTTTACTGATCATTTTTCATATATAAATTATTTTTATCTGAGTTATAGATTATTTTCTCTGATTTTTAGAAGTTTAAAGCATTTTCTGGAATTTATTTAAATCCTAAAATGAAACTATTGCATCAGCTAAACATCAGCATGACGTCATCCTGGTCAGCTGGCCGATTCAGGTCAAACTGACCTGTGGGGCCCACATGTCATTGACTCATTGCTGATAACAGGGTTAAATTAGCTTACCTAATTAATTAAAAGTTTAATTTAGCGGGTGGTTCCCAGTGTCATGGGGTCAGGGTTTTAATTAGGGCGTCATTAGCAGCTAATGATGTTGCCACGTCGGCTTCGTCGGAGGGAGGCCGCCGGCGGCGAGTCGAGACGGCAAGGATCGCCGGAAATCCTCCTCCGATGACCATTTGGCCGGCGGAAGGCACGTACGGCTAGCTGGGGTTCGCACGCATCCATCTAGGGCAACGGGAGGACGCGGGGAAACCGGACTCGATGACCACGGCGACTTTGGCTGCGTCCGGGGTTCGGGTCTGGCAGTTGCGCTAGCTGGAGGACGACCGCGACGAGGGAAACAAGGGGGAAAGAGTCAGCGGATCAGAGCGGACTCAAGGAGGTGGTCGATGAGCTCGAGGAGTTCCTGGTGAAGGCGAATCGGGCGTCATTGTCCAGCGACCGTGGATGAGGAAGATGGCCGTGACTTCGTCTTCTGGCCTCCATGGCTTGGGCACGTCGGGGAGGGATCAGGGTGCATCCGATGGATGCCTCAGGTCATGGCAGCGAGGCACGCGAGCAGCGGTGGCTGCGGCAAATGGCACCGGCGGCAGCGCTCAGGTGAGCTCGAGGGCGATCGCTGGAGAGAAGGGCAGGGAACGGAGGGAGAGGGGAATGGAGCCAGGGGGTCTTGGCATCCTCGAGGAGACGCTAGAAAGCCCGTCCATGCCACGGTGAAGCAGGAGGTGGAGGCCACGTCAGCTTCGTTAGAGGGAGGCCGCCGGCGGCGAGCCGAGACGGCGGGGATCGCAGGAAATCCTCCTCCGATGACCATTTGGCCGACAGAAGGCACGTACGGCCAGCTGGGGTTCGCACGCATCCATCTAGGGCAACGGGAGGACGCGGGAAAGCCGGAGTCGATCGCGACGGTCGGGGTTTGGGTCTGGCGTTTGCACTAGCTAGAGGACGATCGCCACGAGGAAAACAAGGGGGAAAGAGTCAGCGGCTCACAACAAACTCAAGGAGGTGGTCGACGACCTCGGGGAGGTCCTGGCAACGGCGAATCGGGCGTCGTTGTCCGGTGAACGTGGACGAGGTAGATGGCCGTGGCTTCGTCTTCTGGCCTCCATGGCTTGGGCACGTTGGGAGGGCTCACGGTGCATCCGATGGATGCCTCTAGTCATGGCAGCGAGGCACGCGAGCAGAAGTGGCTGCGGCAAATGGCGCTGGTGGCAGCGCTCGGGTGAGCTCGATGGTGATCGCTAGAGAGAAGGACAGGGACCGGAGGGAGAGGGGAATGGAGCCAGGGGGTCTGGGCATCCTCGACGCGACACTAGAAAGCCTGCCAGTGCCACGACGAAGTAGGAGGTGGAGGCCTCCCGGCTCAGCATGCTCGGCTTCGCCTCTGCCTACTGGCAGAGGTTGAAGACGACCGCTCTCCAGGGTGGGCTGGGCCTCCCACATGGGCCTGGCTAGGTAGGTCCGCTCCCCTCTGCTTTCCTTTTTATTTCTTGTTTTCTATTTTTCTGACATTTGTTTCATTTTTGTTTAGGTAAAATCCATAGAGCTAGAAATTCTAAAATAATTTCTTGGGTTTATGAATATTATTTCCATGACACACAATAATTATCAGAATTTTTGGAATAACCAAAATATTTATAATGCTTATTAATTGATTCTCTAGCATTTAAGCATTATTTTATAATGCTATAGTGGTTGTGAAAAAATAGAATATTCCCTGATATGTTGTTTCCAACATTTATCCGAGAGGGGGAACATTTTTAAGAGCATTCTGGAAAACATTAAAAATTCAATTGTTGGAGTTTTATTTATTTGATGAGGTACTAGGGTTTGACATCCCCATTTCAAATTCAAAATAAAATAAACATGATGCCAGGATGCACATGCCATGATAAGCAATGACTAATCTAGGGCTGTGACAACTCACCCCCACCAAACAAGAATCTCGCCCCGAGATTCAAGCGTAGGGTAAGAGGGCAAGGGGACACTAACTACCACAATCTTCACGATCCAATTGCTCTTCTCGAAGATGTTGATTCATTGCATCATGGTGATCTTGGTATCTTTGCCTTTGGGATCTTCATCCAACAAAAGATAACAGAAATAGGAAGCTCTACAAGAATCGATTTTTACGAAGGCCGAGCGACTCATGGCCAACTCATAGAATGAGACATAATAACATCTCTCGAGATGGGACAAAAAAACATATGTCAAGAACAATGAATGAAGCAGATGACGGAGGTTCAATTGGTAGGCAAAAATTCCATGCTAAAACAGATGGTGAAGAGGTTTGAAAGTAGCGAGGAGTTAATTTCCATAATACCATTACGGGGCACCTTAGGGGAGGTGACTCGTAGGATTATCCCTTAGGAGGCAAAAAGAATTACTTTTGATACATAGATCATTGAAACTCTTCATACTAGCCTAAGGCAATCCACAACGATCATTTGAAGGGATTCGAAAGAATGGCATACTCAGACCAAAAAGGAAACTAGAGTTATAGAGCAGCTCGATAAACGGAAGGCACATTTCGATTAATACCGAGGGTATAACCCATTGTTTGAGCATGCTCTCAAGAACTTGATCATCTCCATATTCATCAGAATTTTTACCAACATCCGTGCCAAGGATTCCTGGCAACACCTCATACTACCATGATGCATGATGATGGAGGATGCAGATGCAAAGGAAGACAACACTTTCTCAAATTTCACCTTAGCTATGCCCAGGAAACGAAATCTGGAGGATCGACCGAGAGACATTTTGCAATCCACTTCTAATGTTCTCCTTGATGTACTAGCATAACCCCAATTAAGTGTCAGGTGTTCTGACTAGAACATCAAGTAGAGGTCGGACTTTGGGATCTCAAAGGGTCCATAAGGAACAACTACTAAAATAAGTCATACGGAGTCCTCATGGGGAAGGTGGCCAGGTTGCTGAAACAAGATATTATCATAGTGGGTCTTCCGGATAGGTATGTTGGCCACAACACCCCTTTGCCGGTTACAGTGAGACCAATATTATAATTCTTGGGAAATGTTCCAACCATCTTATCTGCCTAAGATTCAAATATGGTTGGTGTCAAGATATTCCAGACTCAGCATGTCTGAAAGTGAAAGGTTGCAACACAAATCGAAGAGATGACGTTGCGAGATTCTCAAGAAATGAACTACAGAAGCCAACTCCAAAACATGAGCTGGGTTGCAAGACACAAGTGAACACGACGTCCAAAACAAGCATGATCACATGGCCTTTGAACAGAACACTTCTGAGTTCGGGTTAGGAACCATCATTACGGATTAGCGAAGCTCTTACATAAGTCTGGATTAGCTCTTAAGAAAGAACTTCTTTTCCTTGAACAACTCAATCAGTGGCTTAGGTGCTAGGAGATACATATGGAATGGAGGTTGCAAATCTACCGAACCATAGAATACTTCACACATGCATGATTGATTTGAGATGATTCCAGAGGAAGCAAGATAACTTTCCCCAGGTCACGGTGGCAACTTGCACTAAATGCGCGTGAATCTGGAGTAGGTCACTTCTTACACCAAACATATACTTCCTGTACGGATCACAAAGATATTGCGTAAAAAAGTTTCCAACACTAGCTTCATGTTCATCATGAGTCGTGGAAGAGATGAAGATATTGTCTATGGGCTCAACAACAATTCATCAAGATACCCCTATAGATGGAATTCCACAACTTATGAGAACAAGGCGATAGCATTGGTCAGACCGAAATATATAACGGTGTATGCTCAAGGATACATCCACGAGTAAAACAACATTAGAGCAATCTTTGGTCCTGATTTTGATTTGATGATAGCCCATACTCAAATCAATGGTTGTACAAGACAATAGGTGCAACAATTGATCACGAGGATCGATCGATGAAGATATCATCTTTCTTCTACACACACAAGCACAAAGACACAAGATATCCCTTTAACATGAGCTAAGTTAGATCAAGCTTCTATCTTCCAACTGTCTAAGTTGTTGTTTAGCTTAACCAACTAGTCCAGGGTTATCCAACAAAGAGTCTTGGAGGAGGGGTGATTTATAGAAAACCATCTTGATCACGAGCTCAACATGACGGTCAAGGAACATCTTGGTAATACTTCCAAGAAGATACTCGGAAAATCACGATCCACCGATATGTTATCAAGCTCGAGAGCAAGCTTGCTTTTCAAAGCAAGACGATATGATCAACAGAGCAAAGGATTGACACAAACGTAACTCATTGACCGAAAAGTGCACCATGGAAAATGGACTAGGTAGCACGATCACTCCTAGAGTGGTGATTCAATAACCAACACACCAAGATTGAAATTATTGTCCATTAACTATCAAACAACAAAGTTGCTAGGAGTATTGATTACACACATCACGATTCACTTCTCGGTATTCTGGTTTCAACAACACAGAGACCGGGGAATGAATGATGATGGCGAGAAGTATCACTACATCAAGATTTCATAACAGGGAGTATAGTTGTCTTGATAATCTTGACATGAAGAGGGTAATACCTCAAGGTAGAGCAGAGCAAAAGATGGATTGGCATTTTGATTTGCAGATTACAACTGCTTTGACCCAATCCAAGAAATGGATGAGGTATGGGAGTTTGCTTCTCCTAGCCATTGTGAAATAGAATGGCTTGACAGACCACAAGAATACTCGACATCGATAACACAATGCATGACATACTCTTGACTATCCATTGATAGATAAAGGTCAGAATACAATTGAAGGAGGGCAACTCAAGAGCACCTGATTTTTCCTGAGTTGTAGATGCATGGATTGAATATGTCAAACGGAGTTCAACATGTTTCTTCCGGATAATCCATGTAGAAATGGAAGAATTAGCAGACTCACAACTATGGAATGGAGAACTCATTAATAGCACTCATGTTGTCATTTTTCATTCTCAACGAACTTCTACCATAACTGATCCATGGTAGTGGAAGAATGATATACCACAAACCTTGAGGACTATAACAAGGCTACTAAGTATCCTAAAGGAACAAGCAAAATACTATCAACAGGAGGGAGCAGAATGATTCTTGGGTTCAAGAACCCAGATATAGAATACCTATTGACTACATAGAATCACAGCATGCCTTTGATAATGATGGCCAGAATTGTCACACTGGGAACAGAAGACACAAGTAAACTGTTAGGTGGTTCACTAAAACAACATGGTTTCCTAAACACCTTCATCAAACACGTAGAGGTAATAGAGTACCTCAACTCAAAATTAGTGTGCTTTGTCTGGCCTGAAAGACATTGAACTAAGATGAAGAGTTTTGCAATTGCATCAGATAATTTAGAAACCTTGGATAACTCGGACAGCATAACGGCTGTACGGGCATGAAATATGAGGCAACCTGTACCAGAAACTAACAACATGACAATGAATTCTTAAGGACACATTGATCCAGGAAGAAAACAACTTTCCTATAGGTCTCCAACATAGTAACTCGTCATCCTAATAGATAGATGAGAAGGCCTAGTTCTTAATCCCCGTAGAATAAATAAGAGGGTGACTCAGAATTAGAATGACACAAGGAAAGGAGTAAAAAGAGCCTTACGTTCCCTTCCACAATCAATTCCCTTATATAACTAAAGCAGTTCTAGACTCAACATCGACCAGTTTGGCTTGGTAATCCTACAGGCAGTAAGGCTCTGATACCAAAGCTGTTAGGACCCTGATCCTAAGCCATAAGAATCCAGTCTATAACACATCACATCACTTTGCGGTCTCATGCACGGTTATCTCCACGGCTACCACCTTACCTGGGCTGGGACCGGTTGCGTCTTTTGACTCACGAATGTGAATGTGTCGCTAGCATTCAAATGACAAAGAACCCGGGCCGACATGACTAGTCATAGAACCCAAGTGGCACATCTGTATAGGGATAGGCATACGTAACCCAGCAATGCAGGTGTCGATTTCTAGCGTGTGTAGACGAGTCATAGCAAGCTACAAGGACTCCATTATGCCGTGGGACATAAATGTCATCAATGCACGTAGACGAGTCATAGTAGACTATAGGGACTCCATTACACTACGAGACATTTCCCCGAAGGGACAGACACAACAGCAAAGAAGGATACATGCCATTCAATCAATGTCTACGGAGCAATAGCAAGCTACCAAGGCTCGGTGGAAGCACAAAGAGGCAGTTCCCTGTAAGGAGTACTACTAAAGGCACACAACTAGGTGTCGAATCCCATACATAGCATTGCACATCACATGTATGCACGACATGCCCGGTATGCATAGATACAACTATGGCATCACAACATAACCATACAACATGACAACATTTATTTAGAAGGCTCGGACGAGCCAATAAAATAAGATGTTACAAACAGGGGTCACAAGACCCAACATTCAGAGCAACCAATCAAACAAGCGGAAGTTAAACATGTCTGGGTACAGACATGTACAAAAGCGGCTAGAGGAGCCTAAAAAGCTACAACGACCCTACCCATAGGAACCAGACCTCTGTCTGGGATTTCCAAGCTAATCCGGTGAACATCGAACTTCACGTTGTAACGATCACTAATAAGACTGACGTCTCCTCTACAAAAACAAAAATTAAGCAAATGTGAGTACAAGGCAACTCAGCAAGACTTACATCAGAACTAAATACATATGCATTAGTATGAATGAAGGGGGTTGTGGAGTTTATAGCAGCAAGCCAGCTTTGACTCTTGGCTAACCTGTACTACGACTACAAGTGCTTTCTTTGAGGTGGGACAGCACACACGAGTCAACATATTCACCAATCAATACACCACTATGGATGCACTTCCGTCTCCCTAGGAGAAGGCCATCCATAGCACTCATGCTTATCTTGCGCATTTTAGAGTATTCACTTCAAGTTATCTATGAACCACATAAGTTCTCCGAGTAGTCCATATCCGAGGACGCAGCTATTCGAACAGATTATTTAACCCTGCAGGGGGTATACTTCTTCACACACGCTCTCTCCACATAGCACCATATGCATGTCATGCATCTCGGCAACCTTCAAGCGGAAGCACTGGCGTGGGCGTCGGCCACGACCGTCAATCACACAAGACCCTAGTCCAGGTTTATCACCTATTTGAGACTGAACCCGCACAGAAGTCCAGCCGAAGTTTCCACTACGGCCTCAAACGATGTGCGCAGGGTTCCCAGGCCCACCGTTCGGGTGCCACTTGGTACATCGTGCCACTATGCATCTACCGCATTATAGCCCAAGCCGTCGGGCAGCGCTATGCATGGCCGCCAACACTTCTCCTACAAACACCAGAAACTAGTTGCGACTCCTGGACAAAGGACTAGGCGATTAATAAGCCGAGAGGGGTCGAGTTACCGGAACCCAATGTGTGGTAGTATCTTGTCTTGGATAACATACACATAACTTAGTTCTTAAGGACGGTCCCAATGAGACAACCCGCCATGTACTCCTACACGACCTCTCATTGCTACCTTTACCAAATCGTGTTCACACACTTAGCTCTCACACCGTAGGACATGAACACTACCATTCCAATTCATCACCCGGATGGATCAGACCCGACCCGACACGACTCTAAGCATAGCAGACACAGTAAGTAAGTAAGCATGGATGAGTAAGCACAACAAGGCTCAAGCAGTTGCTACTCATGCTAAGTGGTTTCAACTATTTACTTTGGAAAAGATAGGTCATGCAAAGGAATGGGTTCAACTACCGAGAACTTGATACAGTTGAATTGTGATTGTCCTAATGCTATAAAAGAGAGCAGGAGCAAGAGAGTGAGATCATATCAATATGCTCAAGGGGGTTTTGCTTGCCTGACAGTCCTAAAGATATCACTTCTCTTTGTTAGTGTCAATGTTCACATCGTCGGAACCATTGTCTACCGAGAGGGAACAAACACCGGCAAACAGGAACAAGGAACACATTCAATGTGATGCAACAGACACGATGCATGACATGGCATGTTAAGGTACTGAATTGACCTAGAGTGATAATTAGCCAAGTTAATTGAAGTGGAATTCAAACAAGTTTGAATTCCTACTCCAACTGATATTTCATATATCGTCCTAATCATAAAATGTCCTATTTGATGAGGTTAACTTGTTCAAACATGCATGATCATGGCATAAACAGGTTCATTGGATTTTACTGATCATTTTTCATATATAAATTATTTTCATCTGAGTTATAGATTATTTTCTCTGATTTTTAGAAGTTTAAAGCATTTTTTGGAATTTATTTAAATCCTAAAATGTAATTATTGCATCAGCTAAATGTCAGCATGACATCATCCTGGTCAGCTGGCCGATTCAGGTCAAATTGACCTGTGGGGCCCGCATGTCATTGACTCATTGCAAATAACAGGGATTAATTAGCTTACCTAATTAATTAAAAGTTTAATTTAGCGGGTGGGTCCCAGTGTCAGCGGGTCAGGGTTTTAATTAGGGCGTCATTAGCAGCTAATGATGGTGCCACGTCGGCTTCGTCGGAGGGAGGCCGCCGGCGGCGAGTCGAGACGGCAAGGATCGCCGGAAATCCTCCTACGATGACCATTTGGCTGGTGGAAGGCACGTACAGCCAGCTAGTGTTCGCGCGCATCCATCTAGGGCAACGGGAGGACGCGGGGACGCCGGACTCGATGACCACGGCAACTTTGGCTGCGACCGGGGTTCGGGTCTGGCAGTTGCGCAAGCTGGAGGGTGACCGCGACGAGGGAAACAAGGGGGAAAGAGTCAGCGGATCAGAGCGGACTCAAGGAGGTGGTCGACGAGCACGGGGAGTTCCTGGTGAAGGCGAATAGGGCGTCATTGTCCAGCGACCGTGGATGAGGAAGATGGCCGTGACTTCGTCTTCTGGCCTCCATGGCTTGGGCACGTTGGAGAGGGATCAGGGTGCATCCGATGGATGCCTCAGGTCATGGCAGCGAGGCACGCGAGCAGCGGTGGCTGCGGCAAATGGCACCGCCGGTAGCGCTCACGTGAGCTCGAGGGTGATCGCTGGAGAGAAGGACAGGGACCGGAGGGAGAGGGGAATGGATCCAGGGGGGTCTTGGCATCCTCGAGGAGACGCTAGAAAGCCCGTCCGTGCCACGGCGAAGCAGGAGGTGGAGGCCTCCTGGCTCAGCGTGCTTGGCTTTGCCTCTGCCTACTGGCAGAGGTTGAAGACGACCCCTCACCAGGGTGGGCTGGGCCTCCCACATGGGCCTGGCTAGGTAGGTGCCCTCCCCTCTGCTTTCCTTTTTATTTCCTGTTTTCTATTTTTCTAACATTTGTTTCATTTTTTTAGGTAAAATCCCTAGAGCTAGAAATTCTGAAATAATTTATTGGGTTTATGAATATTATTTCCATGCCACACAATAATTATTAGAATTTTTGGAATAACCAAAATATTTATAATGCTTATTAATTGATTCTGTAGCATTTAAGGATTATTTTAAAATGCTATAGTGGTTGTGAAAAATAGAATATCCCCTGATATGTTGTTGCCAACATTTATCCGAGATTGGGAACATTTTTAAGAGCATTTGGGAAAACATTAAAAATTCAATTGTTGGAGTTTTATTTATTTGATGAGGTGCTAGGGTTTGACATCCCATTTCAAATTCAAATGAAATTAAACATGATGCTAGGATGCACATGCCATGATAAGCAATGACTAATCTAGGGTTGTGTCAGAATTACTCATGATCGAAAACATTTTAAGAGGATATCGGAAGCTAAAACCATGAATCTTCAATATAATGAGCAAGATTTAAGAGAAACTTTCCTTTGGTCTTCAATGCTGAGAGTGATGGCTAGAAACACCACCAAGAATTACTAAGAACTTCGGGACAATGAATAAGGAAACGTTGAGCCAATGATGAAAACTAATACGAAGCGATCTTGAATAAGGAATATGACTAATGAAAATCATTCTTACATCATATTTGAGAAGAAGCTGAGGACATCTTCGGAAAGATTACAAGAGCCAGGTGAGATCTTGGAAGAAACCAGTGGGTTATGGGCCCACTGAAAGGAAACCACCATTGAAACAATTAGTTAGACAGAGAGATTGCACCGGTACAAATGAAAATTCGATGAGGTGAGAACCTCAAAATAATTTGAAATGATTATTGATTAAACTTCTGAGATATCTTCAAGCTGACTCATCGGATATGATACAGAAGAAAAGATTGCGGAAGCATCACATTAATAGAAAAAGCACCGGGACGAGAATTTAACCGATGAAGGAAAACGGAGGGAGGGTGGGGAAAACAAAGAAAACTTGGAACAGATGGGATGAACTTCGGAAAGAAATATGAGGACTGATCTTGCAAATATTGAAGAGGATAGAATTATCATGAAGAGAAGCACGGCGGGTGACAAGAATTGATATGACAACTTGATTGAGAAAAGGAATTAGCATTCCCATAGAAATGTGAGAACACTTGTTAGGGAAGATATGAGATCACCAGGTGACATCGAAGCAACTCAAATTACCATACTACAACAAAACAGATGACGATGCTTATGAAATAAGCCAGAACAAATTCATGACAGAGAATTCGCTCGATATTTCCGTGGTAAGGTTCGCATGGGCTCGATCGTACATTGGTTTGTCATATTGAAATGACGCTCAAATATGCTCCCTAGGCATAGAGAACTAGAAGGCTTTACTAAGCATATATGATGACATATATCGAGACTGTCCTCTATAAGAACGACCGTGAACAAACGAATCCACTAGATGTCGAACCCCAACACCACATCACACATTTGTTGAAATATAAGCCTAAGTAACTGTTGGGGAACACGACAGAAAACAAAAATTTCTAGTATAGCGAGCATGCCCAGGACCACTATGGAGACTGCATACAAGGTTTGATCTGATCCGTACCGACTCGAAGCGCAGCGGTAGAAGAGTCGGTGGAGATCATTGGTGTAGATCCCTGCAGCTAGGATTTTACAACCTCCCAACCACGTGGATGTACTCCCTCGTCGGACAGCCCTTCGGGAGGCGGTCGGACAGGCCCCCGGACGATGTCGCGGACAGCCTTTTGGGAGGACCCTCGAAACTCGAACGAAGACTCGGACAGCCCTACGGGAGGACACACGAACAGCCCCTCGGGCAAAAGATCAAAACTATGACCTCTCTATGGGGTTGCACACATACGGTGTCATCTATCCGGCAGGGCTTCGTCGTCTAGAACTAGTTCCTGTCGGAACCCAGACAACCTTTTGGCTCTACGAAAGACTCTTTTCGTGGGAGGGAGAGAGAGAGCTTGCAAAGCAAAGCATGTGTATGAGAGCACAAGGATAAATAGATGGCAGCCCACATCTCCTCTATTTATAGGAAAACCAAGGGTTAGGGTTGGGACTTGAAAATACCAAATCATCCCCACTTTATGTCACACATAAAAAAACATAAGAAGGAAAAAGGGGTGCCATGTGGAGCTCCATGGAGGAGCTCCACCCTTGGCCGGCCAACCCTTGGGGGGGCCCCATGAGGAGCTAACTTGCTCCCCACTCCCTTCTAGAAGCCTTTCTGGAAATATCCAAAAGGTCCTTTTCCATAAATATCCAAAAAGCACTTTCACTATTCACGACGACATTTTTCAGCGTCCGATCGAACTGAAAATATTTATGTGGGCTTAGAACAATTCTAGTACCCCACTAAAATAATTTTTAATGCGATCCGGAACAATTCCGGAATAGTGATTTTCATCTGCGAAAAGCATCTGAAGCGGTTCCGGCAGCTCCGAAACATTTCCGGTTTTTCTTCCAGAAAATTCCCAGAAGTTTCCAAAATGATTCTGGCACCCTCCAAGAATTATCAGGCATGTGCCGAAACAAATTTGACTTAATGGTATCCCCTAGAACTACTTTTTAGTTTTATCGAAACTGTTTCGGTGACCTGTCTGCGGAACTTTTCCGCTGTCCGAAACTTTTCCGGTGTCCGAAACTTTTCGGTGATTTTCTCTCAGACTCCTTGTCTAGTATTCAACAGACAGATGACCCTGAAGCTTGTGACCCTATAGGTTCGGTGAAGCATAGACATGACCTGGAACCCCTTCCGATCAATGATCAACGTTGGAGCCGCGGACACCCATATTGACCCCTATACCCACACGAATGAATATTCGACTGAACCTCTAGTTGCCGTGAGCTATTCCTGTTGCTTCGCGATATGTTACAATTACCCGAGGTGAGACATGTAGGCATCCTCATGGATCAACAACTTGTCCACTATGCCAGTTACCTCGTTGCCGGTATTGTTCTCTTTTCTCGTTCCCGTGTTCCGGCATCCCCGTGATCAAATCACAAAGTGTCTGGCCAGACGATGATGGATACCGTAACACCGAGAGGGCCCAGAGATATCTCTCCATCGTCGGAGGAGCAAATCCCAATCTTGAGCTAACAAGTTACTTGACATACTTTTCCATGAACCCGTAAGCCACCGTAATAGCCACCCATTTACAGATGACGTTTAACAAACCCCAAAGTTGATGAAGCAAGCATGAACAAACTCGATACTCTCATGGTATAAGGAATTTTGCAAACGTTAACCATCTCTGTGTTATTAACCATTAACTTGTGACGAATGTATCTCATAGCATAACATCAATTCGGATCGATTCAACACGAGTGTTCTACCAACATCGCGTCCTCAAAATTGCCGGCATAGCCATGCCCATGATCAGGAAAACAAGACCATCATGCAACACTTGAGCCAGTCTTAGAGGCAAGACTAGGAATACAATTTACCGTTTATTATACCACACGTGCACATGATTTTCCCTCCAAGCCTCGTTTAATTTGTAGACTCGAGAATCATTGCAGTTATAGCATGGAACATAAACATTCATTACAAACTTTGGAGATACAAAATAACTGTTATTACTGCCTCTAGGGCATATCTCCTACAGTAACTACTTGAATTCCCATCTAATTCCTCTATAAATCCCCTGGAGCTAAGGAAACTGAATGATAACAATGTGTCAAGAATCCCCTGGAGCTCTACTCCTCGATAATAGGAGGCACCAAGTACAGAACTCCGTCACATCGGAATCATAGAGGCTCCAAAATACTCGCATGATCCTAAACTTTTTTTGATTGAGAAGAGGGTAGAATAGAAATTCCTAAGTCGTAATTCCTTACCAGAGCACAGAACAGGAGTAAAATGCATCCTACTCTTCGATATAACTAGACTCAAAATAGTTTTTCACTAGACTGGACTCGTCTAAGTCGATCAATCAAGGGAGCTCCTAGGTTAGAACCTGGATCTAATACCAACTTGTAGTGCCCAAGATGCGATCCTATTCATATTTTGGATCGAGGGCCTCAACAGGGATAGAAGTGCATCTCGTCATTTCACAACAATGGATATCAATGTCAGATTTCGGGCTCCGCAAAACCATCAAGGTTCAAACACAGGGGCGTGTGCGAAGATCCCCTGCAGCTTCGCCCTACTTAGCTCGCTACTCAATGGATACTATGACGAACTCGCACGATAATGAGGAAGAAGATGAACACGGTGGTCTGCCCAGTTTCGGGCCGCTGGGAAGCGTAATACCGTACTCCTACTTTGGTGGATTGCCTCTCGGGGAGGTGAGGTGCATGAACTAGTACAGTGGCTTCGGGCCTCGTGAGGGAGTTCTTCTGTGTTCTTGGCTCTCTGCCTTTTCTTTTTTTGTTCCCCCCCTTGATGAAGTCGTCCTAGCCTCTATATATTGCAGTGGCCCGGGTCCTCTTCCCTTATCACAATGGCTGGAAGGGATCCCACAATGGCAAAATTTAAAGGGGGATAGGAGTACATCCACGCCCTGTCCAAAGGTGGTATTCGCATGCAAAGTAGTGGTCGATGATGCAGAGGTGGGCTCGGTGATGACATCCGGCCTGCGGGGCTCGTGGTCATGGTCTCATTGCACTGGAATGGAAACCTTTTGGAGGCGCCTTGGGAACTTGCGTACGTCGTTGCTCCCTTTGGACAAAAGGGGAAACTTCACCGCCTAGCGCGCTGGCGCCCACCAGTCCTTCGTTGCGTCATCTTTGACTCCTGAGGCCGGGAGATGCATAGAGATCTCCGCCGCTCCGAAGGGGGCTGAGGAGGCCCATCCTTGCTGGTCTTGGTGTCATTCTTCCTCGCGAGCCTGGGATCCTCGTGAGGTCCTTGTATTTAGTGGAGCTGTGCCAGGCCATGCTTGGCTGATGAGGTGGGCCATTCCCTGGGCCGCAGGCAGGCAGGTCTGGGTACCCTCATTCCCACAACACCGACAGTAGCCCCCGGGCCCAAGGCTTGCTCGAGTTGTCTTCTAGGAGAAGCCGTCAAAGGTGGCCTAAAGTGCCACGGGCCCCAATTGCATGTGGGCCAGGCTTAACATGCGGCAGACTCTGAGGGGCCATGGCCCATTCACTTTTCCATGCCAGCTTAGCCGTCATCAGGTTTGTTAAATTGCTTGGTGCACACCACCAAGCCGCCTTTGTTCCCCATCGATATCGGCGTCTGTTTTCCCGTCTTCCATGACTCTCCCCCTTTTTGCCTAATCCTTGAGCGCACCGGCCCCCCCTTGCCATGGTTTCCATGAAGGGAGCGGGCAAAGGCCTGAGGGTGCCGACCAACACTTCGGCACCTATGCCCGTGTTGGGCCGGTCTTCGGTGTTGAACAAGGAGGTGTTGGAGAAGGTTCAGCTAGTGGTCGCTGCTGGCTCCAACGAATGGGGGACGACCAAGATCTGGCCGGGCTCGTGGCCCTTGGGCGAGCTTGCGGCCCCTGCCATTTCCCTCCATATCCATGCCCTTCTCTCGGGCGTGCAGTCGCCGTCCTCGGACCTCCTCTCCATTGTGCTATCGTACCATCGGATCCACATGCTCCACATTGATCCTAGCTCCCTTCACCTCCTCTCGGCCCTCCTGTTCCTGTGCGAGGTCTTCATGGGTGTCTTCCCCTCTTTTGCCCTGTTGCGCCACTTCTTCTCCCTCGTGTTGGTATCGGTTGTATAGTGCTTTGGGTGCGTGTCTATGAGAGCAATTGATGTACCGGCCGGAAGGACCCTGGATGTCGGACTCTCTCTAGAGGTAGAAGGGTTCTGGTGACAGTGGGTGTACGTCAATGCAGCTGAGGCCGGCCCCCTGTTTCAACTCACGCGGTCCCCCGCGGTGCCGCACCATGGGTGGTGCGCGAGAAACTTGCCGACCCGTGGAGCGCATGGGTTCTAGCCAGGCTGGCAAGGCTGAGAGAGGCAGACGTGATGATGGCGATGGTGGTTTGGGAGTTTGTACGCTGACGAATCGCCCCCCTTAAATGCCATTCCCGCCAAATGTGGGCCTTCATAGGTCCTTACAGTCACATAATGATCCAGTTCCCGTATCTTTCTCCCGGCGTGTTGTGCGAGGTGCTCCGCCGCCTAACCGGTGGTGAGCTCCGCGAGCTCCCTCATGGTGGCCTTCCTTTGTATAACTAAAAGGGCTGGGAAGCCCTTGTCCTGAAGATGTCGGGTTTCGATGAGTGGGGGTTCCTCCCTCCTAAGGGGTCGCGTCCTCAGGGTGTCACCTTCACGGGGGCCCTGACGCCCTGGGGCCCTGAGGGCACTGCTCTTCCCGTAGTCAAGATGGGATGCCCTTTGCCGCCTGCTTCCCTGGTTCCCGCCTTAGGTCAGCCCGAGATCGAGGGCGGCACCCCGTTGACGATAAGGGCTGCGGCCTCCGCTCTAGAGTGCAAGGTGCCGGTTGTAAATTCATTGTCCCCTGGCCTCCGCTCAGGCTAGAAGAGGAAGGCGCCCGCTCCTCGGTGCCTTGGGCGCCGATGAAGAGGAAGTGGATCACCGTGGATGAGTAAGTGCATGCGTCCCCATGACCTCCCCTTCGGCGCCCTCCTTCTGAGCTTGTGTTTTGCAGGCTCCACCATGGTGAAGGAGGAGCCGAATCAATGCCATCTGCTTCCATGGTCGCTGAGCTTCTTGCGGGCTCGCCTTCTATCGGCCGCGGGGCTCTGCCGGCCAAGTCGCCTGTGGCCATGTGTGCTCGTCCGTCCGGGGGTCACGAGCATGAGGCCCTTGCGACCTTCTTCGCCCGCGGTCTTCATCTCCCCAGTATGGGATAGCGCCCCTCACTGGTGCCCTTCCTTGGAAACATGTCGCGCAGTGAAATTGGGCCCACTTCGCTTTATGACGTGGGGCCCTAGGAGGTGCGTCGTTCTTCCGGTGCGGTTACGAGGGAGCCCCAAGCCCCAGGGAACGTGTTCGGGCCGAATGGTCATTCACATACTTAACCCGTCCACCCTAAGGAAGGTGGAGACCCCGACTGGGCCCTTGAGCTCAGGAGTGACCAGAGCACCGTGTGGTCGGGTTTGCTCCAAACTACCACAGTAGCGCTGTGGAGTCTGGGGGTGGAGCTCTCCAACAATGATGCTCGCTTGGAGAGGGAGCATCAATGCCTTGCATAGAAGTGGCATCATCTTGACGTTGCCGTAAATTTTGGCCACCTGCAGAGCGAGCACGCCCGTGCAAAGGCTGAGGATTCCCTTGCCGCGGTGGTGTAGGCCCCGTGAGTGCGCCCTTGCTGAAGCACAGGAAGCCGACTGCCGGCACAGGGCCTCGGAGGAACATCTCGTAGTAATAATATGTCGGAGTTTGCAACGAAAACTTGGTATATTGACTATATGACCATTAACTAAAATATGTCTATGGTTGACTAATTGGCTGCTCCAAGCCTTTAGTGCCGCCCCTGAAAGGCAGATCCAGGCACGGAAGGCCACACTTGATGGTCTGGCACCCAAGTTCCTCCCTGCCAGTTCGAACCCTCGCGTGCCCTTGGACACGTTAGCGATGGAGGCGCTGGAGCAGAGTCTGGAGCAGGAGAGGCTGGAGGTGAGGTAGAACCAGGTGTCGCTAATCAAGGATTCCCTTGCCTCCCGTGAGGCGAGGTTCCAAGAAGACGTCGACAACAAGGTGGCAGAGGACTGGCGCTCCCTTCTCTAGGACTATCGCGCGAAGCTGAAGCTCCTAGAGTCCCGCTTCTGCAAGCGACATGACCACCTGAAAGGCAAGGTTGATGAACTCTGGAAAAAGTTAGACCAAGAGGAGGGACGCCGGTGAGCCGCGATGGATGCCGAGGCCAACTTAGCTTTTCTTAATAAACAAGTAAAGGGCGTTACTTACCTAGCGGAGAAGGCTTCGAATGAGGCGGACCATGCTCGCGGCCTCCAGCACATGCGTTCCTAGATGTTCCAATCCCCCGAGGGGAGGGCCAACCAGGCCTTGAGCGACATCTGCAGCACGAGCATCTCGAGCCCCTTTAGTTCTGGACGATGCTGGGTCCCTGGGCTTCTTTTCCATGGCTGTGGAGTGCCTTGAGGTGGGTGTGGAGAAGATCCGGGTGCTTGTGGAGGAGAAACGCCAAGACCTCCTGGCGCGGGCGGCTTTGAACATCTTCTGGCACCTCCTTCACCTGGACCCGCACTTTGATTTCGGGGCGGTGCTTGATCCCGTGCCAGAAATAACTCGTGCCGCCCTCCTCGAGAGGGTCAAGGACCATGTGGAAGACCTGATAGCGGAGATATCTTCCGACGAGGATGAGGGCTAGGCTAGAGCCATGAAGCACGAAGCCGTTGGCGGTGGCGATGGAGAGAGTGGCGGTGACTACATGTCCCCTTGAGCAGCCTCCTTGTTTTGCTGACAAGGTTATGCATGTGGCCCAATGGAAACCTTAATATTTTTTTGATAATACCCTTGAATGTGCTTCCGCGTGATGGGGAGTGTGGTGATGTGCTTCCTTTTTCCCGGGATTGCTGCCAATCCGATTGGCGCGCTCGCGAAGGCCTTCTATGTTAGGGAGGTTTTGCAGTAGCTCCAGGGGGGCCCGAACGCCCTGAGGGCTTCTCTTTATTATGAGTGCGGTAGGTTAGGTGCCCTTTGGGCACTCTACGTCTCCAGGCCCCAATCCCGTACAATTCCCTACCACCGTAGTGTACGACTGGATCACGAGGACGCAACTACGAGGCGAGGCCTCGACTCCCTCAATGTTGACTAGATCACCAAGGATAGCATTGAGGGGCGAGTGGTTATATGACCGGTAAGGCTCCTGAGGCACGTTGCTCAAGAACCCCCTTTGATGCTCAAGCAGCTCTACGATGGCAGGTCCCAGTCCCGCACATTTCCCTACCACTGTAGTGTACGACCGGATCACCAAGGACACAACTATGGGGTGAGGCCTCGAGACCCTCGATGCCGACCGGATCACCAAGGACGACATCGAGGGGCGAGTGGCTATATGACCGGTAAGGCTCCTGAGGTGCATTTCTAAGGAGCCCCCTTTGACGCTTGACCGATCCCCATTCCACCCTGCTGGGTTCTTCCTCAGGAGGCACTAGGGCCTCCCGACACACCATGCCACGGTGTCGTGCTGCGTTCTAAGCCCCCGAGTGGGGGTCGGCTGACAAAACACACAAGTCCCAGAGGCGATAGGGCCTTGCTACCCAGCTCTGAGGTGCCCCAGGGAGGGCCGTAGCGCACGTCCTCTTGTGAAACACCGATCCAAAAAAAGGAGAACTCAAGATCGATAAAAAAGAGAGTGCAATGAGAGAAAAGTCCCCGCCCCTTTTTCTTTTAAATATAGAGTTTCGAACTCTTCAAACTTCATTCCAAAAAGTGGCAATTCAAACACAAAAAGAAGCAAGCAAAACGCTGCCTCCGGCATGTAGGCTAGTCTTCGTCTTCCCCCAGCGCTGAGCGTAGGGCATCCATGTTGCATGGGCGTAGCCATTGATGGGTAGTATTGACTTGTCCGCTAGCGTGGAGCTGTGGCTCCCACATTGCGTCGTCGGGGGGCTCCGAGCATATACACCCCACTCATTATTACGTGAGAGTGTCAAGGATTGGTCCAATGGTGCTCAAGGAGCCCCATGCCTCGTGGGCGTGAAGCCCAGTCCAGCCCACAGGCTTTGCGTGACAAAGTAGGGTCGGTTCGGGATGGGCCCTCGAGCGTAGGCAGAACCCCCCACACCCAAGAGCCTATGACCTAGTGCCTTCGTTGTTGTGAGGGTGCAACTCCGCGCGTGGCGTGTCATGCCAGGCGAGGCCTTTCCATTGTGCACGAGGCCAGCACCCCGGGCAGTGCCCCAGCATTCCTCCCTGAGGCTAGCCAAGCCTCGGGACATGGGCGAGTACAGGATCGCCCGCTGTTGATCGAGCAAAAGCAGACCCGGAGACATGGGCATATGTTCCACCCTCAGTCTCCAAGAAAGCGTCACGGTTGGGATCATCTTGCCCGGAGACATGGGCGTGTGTTCCACTCTCCGTCTCCAAGCTGGGGCCACCCGACTAGGGAACGTTGCCGTATGTTCCACACTCCGTTCCTAGGCTAGTGACCATTGATCCCCAGACCCAGATGCCTGCTCAAGGAAACTCCCTACCAGCAAGTGTGCCTCGCAAAGTTGCCTGCGCCAGACATCCTCATGAGGCCAATACCTCAAGTCGCCCTCACGAGGCTACGCATGCCACCCCCTACAAGAGTCGCTCAGGAAGTCACGCATGTGCCCCCTGCAGTCATGGTAGTCAGCATCACTTCCTTCACTGCCCGGGTGCTCGCCAACATGGTCGTTGTAGAGTTGCTTGAGCGCCTGGCGCAGGTGCAGTCGAGCCTCTGGTCCTCCTCCCTGATTCCCGTAGGTGTGCTGAGGGGCGCGAGGGGATGCCCCTCCTGTGCGGGCAGCACCCCCAACCGGTCTCTGCCGGCCCCTGCGGCCAGCTCCCATGCCCCGACGCACCGGGCCATCCCTAGGCGAGTGCAGGTCGTTGCGGACGTCCCGAACGCACCTGTGCGGCCTGAGTGCTGGTCCTGTTGGTTGAGTGAATTCATGGGTGCGAGCCTCGTCGATTTACACCAGTGCCCCGCCGGTGGTGGTGGCACGCCTGGAGGCATGCCTGGCCCAGTCGTTGTGGCGATCATGCGCAACACGGTGGCGCTGTAGCTCGTGCGCAACGAGGAGCATGACATGCTTGTGCGTCGGGTCGTGGCGTTTCCAGAAGGGCAGCGGCACGACCCAGACATGGGGAAGGGCCATGGTGGCAAGGGCATTGAGGGAGTCCTGGATTAAGGGCTCCTCGGATGGCCGACCTTTTTCCCATGGGCCAGACTATATGGGCCACTGAGTTTCCATTGGGTGATCAAGGGCCCCGTCGCCAGGGTGCAAGCTTCAAGGAGCCGTGGCGTGTCCTCCAAGTTCTCAACCATAAATAGGCACGTTTATCTCTTCGGCATGTAACCGACCATGTGTAAACCTTAGGAACCCCCGGTGTCTAGATAAGCTGGAGGGTTTCAGGTTGTAGATATAGAACAACTCATATAGGGTTTAGCTCTTTGATCTCGAGGTAGATCGACTCTATAACCTATACATCACCAATACAATCAAGCAAGATGAAGGGTATTACCTCCATAGGAGGGCCCGGAACTAGGTAAAACCTTGTCCCCTTCGTCTTTTATTACTATCGATTCTATTCTTATAGCTCGTGACCCCCTTCCCGAGATCCACCAGTTTTGACTCCGACATTGGTGCTTTCATTGAGAGTTCCATTGTGAACAACACAGAAATCAATGGCTCACCTCATCGCGAGCAATGAGATCTGCATCCAGGGAACCCTTACCCCCGATTAGACTTTCACAGGCGGCGACATCTTGTCGCACACCGACCTAATCAACCACCTTGGCCAGATCGAAAACTTCCCCCTGGTCATAGAATCAGGTTCGGAACCTTAGAGTTCGTCGCCGATTCATGGGGATTACTCGTCCTTGTGGAACCTTTGACCCTTGAGGAGGAGCCTGTAAGTCCCGATGCCTTGACGCTGAAGACATTGGGCTTCACCCCCAATGGAGTCGTCACCCCCGGGCGATCTAGAACGCCCAATCCGGCCGATGTGATTGGATTCACCATGGCTAGACAGAACACAGAGCCGCTTTCGTGCAGCTCTAGAACTGCCATGCTGCTTATAGCCCCCAGTTGGCTCAGCAACACGAATCCCATCATGACTTCGTTCTTAAAACAGTTGTTCGATCGGATTGAAACCATGCATATGTCGGATGACCAGATTCCGGTCTATGATCGGCTCAGGATTAAACCCGGTGATAGGCAGATTCATGTTCCCACAGTCACCCACCTCGTCGCTACCATGAAGTGCTCGGCGGGGGACTCGTCCCAACAACCGGAATTGAAAAATTTCTACACCTCGGTCTCTGATTACCGAGACTTCATCGACAAACCAGACACCATAGTTTTAAAGCCAGACCATCATCGGTCCAAGAGCTATGACACAATTCTGAGTCTGTGATTCCGAACACCCAATGTGACATGGGGTTGGATTTTTTTCCCACCCGCCACCCAAGACAATGATTCCAGTATCGCACTAAAGCCCGCGTCTTCGGACTTTCGGGACATTAAACAACTACCAGGAGAATCAGTCCATCACTTTTGGGCCAGACTCCTACTCACTAGAAGCAGAGAAAAAGGTCTTAGTGACAAAGAGATAATGGCAACTTTCAGTAATAATTGCCATGATGAAGGGTTTCTTAACGCCCTGGCTCGCCGACACATTCGTTACTTTTCTGAAATATCCGATTTGGTACAAAAAGACTGTGCATGGAAAGTTCTTGGCAATCCGAGCGATTATTTTCAGATCCAACGTTCCCCGAACACCCTAGTGGAGATCAGAAAAAGAGGATAACTCCAAAGCGGCCAGCCAGACTTGAACCCGCCAAAAAAGAAACAGTCCCCTTTCATGGGTCAGTACTGCCGATGGTTTATTGGACAAAACTTGCCCAATACATTCCGTATTGCTGAACATGAGCCTGACTCACAGCCTTAGAGCTTGCTGGGTCGTCAGGCAGGTCGCAAAGAGCGGTGAGTCCATCCTTGAGGTGCTTCATCCGAATAGGCACTCTTCAACGTCGCCTGAATACAATGCCGAAGTTTTGATAGTCTACAAAATGTTCCCCTGGAGGAATAGAAGGAAAAGAACTCTTAGAGAACTCGAACAGCTCTACCATGTGGCAACAACAAGCGCATGAGTAGACGTACCCATCAATTTCGGAGACACTAATCGACCAGCCATTATTTCCGGTCATTTACCAACCGCACTAGTCCTAAACCCTATCGTTGATGGCTACACGTTACATAAGGAGCTAATGGACGACGATAGTGATTTAAAACTAATCTTCGAAGGCACCCTGGAAAAAATGCAGTTCGACCGATCTCGCATTGAGCATAGCAAAATGAATTTCCGGGGAATTATTCCACGGAAAGAGGCGCGTTGTTCAGGACATATCATCCCGGACATAGTGTTCGGCATGCCCGAAAACAACCGATCCAAAGAGCTTCTCTTCCACATCGTGCCTTTCCCAAGTGGTTACCATGCCCTATTGGGATGTGACACCTTCACAAAGTTCCAGGCTATACCCCATTATGGGTACATGAAACTCAAAATGCCAGGACTAAATGGGGTGATCACAATTAGCAGTGATCCGAATATTGCCCTTCGGGCCGAAAATAAAACGGCGGCGCTCGCCCTCGAGGCACTTGCCGAGACCTTCGCTATAGAAGAACTAACCGCATTGCGGTCAATGGTCGACTAGGATGACGTGATCCTCAGCAAAAGGCCCAAGCCCACATCCTTTAAACCCGCAGAAGAAATCGTTAAGTTTGAAGTGCATCCGATGGACCCTAATAGGACAACTTCCATCGGAGCTCAGCTCGATCCCATAGTGGATTAGGCACTGCAAACCTTTCTACGGGAAAACAGGGAGCTCTTCAGATGGCATCCTTCAGATATGCTCGGAATCCCACGGCGGCTCGCAGAACATAGTCTGAACATTATTAAAGGCTTCAAGCCCGTTAAGCAGACTCTGTGCCGCTTCTCCGAACCCAAACGACATGCTATGGGTGAAGAATTAGCCAATATTCTAGAGGCAGGATTCATTCAGGAGATTAGGCACCCCGAATGGTTGGCAAGTCTCGTGATGGTACCAAAGAAAGATAAGTCATGGCGGTTGTGCATCGATTTTAAATACCTCAATAAAGCTTGCCCTAAGGACCCTTTCCCCTTATCGTGCATAGACCAGATCATTGATGCCACAGCCGGACACGATTCATTGTGTTTCCTTGATGCTTATTTCGGATACCATCAGATCAAAATGAAGGAATCTGACCAAGCGGCAACCGCATTCATCGCCCTCTACGGCCCATTTTGCTTAAACATGATGCCCTTTGGACTAAAAAATGCTAGGCTACATACGAGCGCATGATCTAGACTTGTCTCTCGACACAGGTCGATAAGATGGTCGAGGCATATGTGAACGACATGGTAATTAAAACCAAGCATGTTAGCTAGCTGATCGACGACCTACGGTAAACCTTTGCCAGCCTACGTGAGTACGACAAATGACTTAACACGGAAAAGTGTGTATTCGGAGTTCCCTCTGGCAAACTGCTCGGATTCATCATCTCCCACAGAGGAATAAAAGTGAGTCCGGTGAAGATCCATGCTCTATCGGAACTTGCAATTCCCACAGAGCTAAAACATGTCCAGAGGCTTGTGGGTTCTGTCGCGGCGTTAAGCCGCTTTATATCCTGCCTAGGAGAGAAGGCTTTACCACTATATAAGCTGGTAAAATAGACCAATAACTTCGAGTGGACCAGCGAAGCAGCGACTGCGTTATAGGAAATTAAAACACTACTCGCAACAAATCCCATACTCAAAGCACTAGGCACCGGTGAGCCCATGTTATTATACATATCGACCACCAACCAAGTTGTTAGCGGAGTGCCCATCTTTGAACGAGCTGAGGTGGGACACAAATTTCGAACTCAGAAGTCGGTCTATTACATGTCAGAAGTACTAATGGAATGCAAGTTCGGATGCCCGCACTAGCAGAAAATAGCCTACACAATTTTTATGGCATCACGGAAACTCAAACACTACTTCCAAGAGTGTGCGGTAACGGTAGCATCCGAAGTACCCTTGAATGATATAATCAACAGCATGGACGCCACCGGACACAAAGCCAAGTGGGCCAT
Source organism: Hordeum marinum (assembly GCA_022496015.1). NCBI lineage: Eukaryota > Viridiplantae > Streptophyta > Magnoliopsida > Poales > Poaceae > Hordeum > Hordeum marinum. The sequence goes on along the minus strand of CM039674.1, from coordinate 187,598,667 downwards.
TGGCTCCTTCCCTTTGAAATAACCTACAAGCCACGCTGTGCCATCAAATCTCTCGCATTGGAAGATTTCCTGGCTGAATGGACTGAGTCTGAACTTCCCAAGGAATATAGTGCATACTTGTAACAGCCCGGGACCGACGCCCCAAAACATTCCCCTTTTATTTCCGTTCTCGTCCGTGTTTTGTCCGGTTGTCGCATTCATCATTGCATTATTCGCATCATCTGTATAACATCGTCACTCCTTTTCAAAAACTTGCATTCGTTTGTAGTTTCCGATTCTCTCGGTTCTTGCCGTTGCCCATTTCGAGATCAACCACACACGCACGCGCCCGTGGCATCGTTTTAAAAACCGTTTTTAAAGCGCATGAAAAATATTCTCAGATTGGGTCAAAACCTGGCGGGTGATCTTATTTTATTTTAGGTGGACTGCCTTCCAAATTTCGTCGCATTCCGAGTTCATTTGATACCCCAACGGTTAGTCTTGGCAGTGCAATCATCGGTTTATTATCGGACGTTTCAATGTTTCTAAAACTCATGCCACGGGCCACCAATGTCCCCCACTTCTGAGCCCACACCCCCTCTACACATCCCACTAGCCCATCCTAGCCTAACCCTGTGATCGGAGCCGTCCGATCGCGATCGGAAGGTCCAAAAACGGATGAAAATCCCCTAACCTAGCCCCAAACTGCTATTTAAACACCCCTAGCCTACCCTGTCTTGAAATCCCTGCCCCTCCTAACCCCTAGCCACCACCTGCCGTGCAGCCTCTCCTCCCACCTCGTGCCGGCCCTATCAAGCCCATTCGCGGCCTGCTCGAGCCCATCTGGGCCCGAAAGCGCCCGCCGCCGTGCGCAACCACTCGGTCGCCCGAGCTTCTCTCGCTGCAGCAGCCATGGAGCGCCAATGCCCGCAACCACAGTGATCCCCGGCCGCTGGAGACTCCCGTAGCCAAGCTGCTCTGCCACCCGCAGAACTTGATCCGCTCCGTCATGCACCGCCGCCGGCCCTTCACGCAGCTCTGCCCGCGCCGCCCGCTGCTCATCTCGGTTTTGTCGCCCTTGCTGTGGAGCGCCACCGCCACCGGTCGCCTCCCCTACCGCACCACGGACGGATCCGGGCAGCCTCGCCCCAGATCCATGGTCGCCGGTGCTTCCGTTGCTTGCTGTTACCCTGCGTCACTGAGGCCTCGCTCGGTCTGGAGCCATGGTCGGGGGCGTGGAGCTCCTGAGTGCCCGTTGACCAGCCTCCCCCCGCATGGGCCTAGCTCCAGCAGGCCTCCTCAAGGCCCAGCCCAAGGTGAGCCGCCGGCCCCCAGTGCTATTTTGCGCCTGTGCACTGTATAGATATGCTGTGCTTATGAGATTCGGCCCAGGAACATTTTTTTCATTCTACGATTTTTTCATATATGCTGTGAACTATTGTTTTACAAAAAAGTTCCCCTAGATCATGCATTTAATAACTCCATAACTGTGCATCGGATTAAAAAACTTTATATATGTAAAATGACTAGAACTTCGTATAGATTCACAATTTCCAACTCTCGCATGTGATAATTTTTTTAACTTGCTGTTTTCATGTAATTTGCGTAATACCATGTTAAAATGATATATTTTATAACTAATAAACCGTAGCTCCGATGCAAATGTTTCGTATATGTAACTTGACTAGAAAAACATGTAGAATCTCATGCCACACTTTATATCCATGGTTAATAAATATTAAATTGTTTTAGGGAAGATCTGGACCAAATTCATAAGTTGCACATGGGGATGTTTCGGAAATGCTATACGATGCTTCCGTCCTCATTTAAAATGCCTAGATGATGTAGTTTGTTATTGCTTCACCTCTTGTCATGTTTAACAACATTTAATGATGCCGAGTAAATAAACGAGAATCAACTAAATATTTGATCGTGGAGTTTTGTCAATATGCAACTCGTTGCATATTGAACTTCACTTAATGTGTAGTACTTGTTTGTTATTCTTGCCATGCCATGCCTTGCATAATTAAATGGACAGGCATCATATTGGTTTGTGCATCATGTCATGCATATTTTGTGGTGTTTCTCGTGTGTTGATTGTTTGTTCTGAATTGCTTTTTCTCAATAGAGTTTCGAAACCGTTCAGAGTGTGAGGATTCGTTCGACTACGTTGGCTCGTCTTCTTCATGGACTCATTCTTCTTCCAAGCAGGATCTCATGCAAGATGACACCTTTCCTTGGTACCAATACTATCATTGCTATGCTAGTTGTCCCGCTTTTGTCGTTATGTCTCGTTACCTACCACTTGTTTGTCAAGCCTCCCAACATTGCCATGAAAATCCTCTAACCCTCCACCTTCCCAATAGACCTTTGTCTGGCTATGTTGCCGCTTGTTCAGCCCTTCTTATATCGTTTCTAGCTGCAGGTGCAATTGCTTCCATGTGTCAACATGGACATTCTTTTGTTATCGCAATATTATTGATATTTAATCTAATGCACATATATACTTGGTAAAGGTGGAAGTCTTGGCCTTTTGCTCGGTCATTTGTTCCACTTTTGCCGCCCCTTGTTACTTGTGAACTAGTGTTATGTTCCATAATTGAGTTCCCCTAACATGCTTGGGGTTGTTATGGGGACCCCCTTGATCTTCGTTTTGGGATAAGACTCGTCTGGTAAGGCCCAACATTGGTTTTACCAGTTGTCTAATAACTAAAAATTGCATAGGGACCCGCCACCACCCGCAGGTCTTTAAACAAAAACCCGGGCCAATGCTCCTCATGAGTGTTGGTCCACCTACCTAGCAGTCGGCGGTGCCACCTCGGGGCAACTCGAGGAATTTTCAGTCTACCGTCCACTTCGCATAGATGGTGATGCCAGTGGATAGAGAGCGCACGGCTCTAGGTACAGATCTAGGTCACTGGGAGGCCTTGCTGGATTTGTTTTTCCTTTCTCGAATGTGTTGTGTGAGGAACTCCGATATTCTTCGGGCTATCTTGAGGTGTTGGATTTCCTTTGGAATTGCCTAGGACGATCACAAGATCCGTGGTTGAGGTTATTCCCACGGCGTGTGGTTAATTTGTGATGGATGAGTTGGAGCACCCCTGTACGGTTAAATCTTTCGAAAAGCCGTGCTCGCTCTTATGTGGCAAACTTGGAAACTTTGTTTAACACCTGGTCATAGCAAACTTGAAGTAAACTCAAACAAAATACACCAACCGTGTGTGTAACCATGATTGTCTCTTCTCGTGAGTCCTTATTCGGGAGAGAACACGGTGGGGTTATGTTTGTCGTAAGTAGGTGTTTAGGATCAGTTTGTGATCATTACTAGTTCACGTTCGTTATTGGTAGACCATCATACTTTGCTTTCTGTATTCACAAGTTAGACACTCAAATAAATGCTTAGTCGCTTGCTGCAGCCTCACCACTTAACCATACCCCACCCATTAAGCGTTGCTAGTCTTGATACCCTTGCAAATGAGATTGCTGAGTCCCTGTAGCTCACAGATTACTACAACAACCGTTGTAGGTACAGGTAATGCGATGATTTGACGTGAGCGCAATGCTTATTTGTTTGGAGTTCTTCTTCTCCTCCTTCATCTATTTGGGATGGGTTCCGGGCGGCAGCCTGGGATAGCAAGGATGGATGTCGTTCTATCGTTTGATTTCGTCCGTAGTCAGACCCTGCTCTTCTTTATGATGTTTGAATATGTTGTTGTATTGATGTGATCTTGATGTAGCTTGTAGCTAGTGTAAGCCATTTCCATATACTAATCTCTTCTATACATGTACTTGTAATGATATCCATTCTTGCAACACGACGAGATGTGCTTCTATCCCTGTTGAGGCCCTCGTGCCAAAATAAGGATAGGATCGCATCTTGGGCGTGACAATACTCCCATTGGACAATTTACTTTGATGGATCCAAAACCTTGGCCGAATTGGGGGCCGGAGTTATCCTCACATCCCCCATAGGCAACAACATGCGATACATGTTGCAGATCATGTATGCCGACTCCAACAATACAGCCGAATACGAAGCCCTTTTGCATGGTCTTCGGATGGCAGTATCAATGCGCATACGATGGCTAGATGTACGGGGAGACTCCGACCTGGCCATCTCCCAAATCAATGGCGAATTCGAGGGGTTGGAATTCCACCACGTCGCTCGCGACAACAACCAAGCCACCCACGTATTTGCCTGCATGGGGGCTAAGTACGACCCCGTCCCAAGAAACACCTTCTTGGAGCGGCTCTTTAAGCCATCTGTGGTTTGGCAGGACGGTCACAAGAGTTCCGATCTCGATACTGCGCAAGAGGTTATTTCCTCTATAAATGAACCAGACAATCAAATCATCGGCGGCTCAGTAATGGAAGAAACGCCTTAGGCCCATGAAGTCATGGCGCTAATCACGCCATGGGCAGAGCCCTTCCTCGCCAACCTTCTTCGCAAGGAACTCCTCGATGATAAGACAGAGGCGCGACGCATAGTTCAGTGATCCAAGGCCTACAAAGTACATGAGGGTGAGTTATACAAGAAAAGCACCTCCAGAATATTACATCAATGCATATCTGAGGAAGAAGTATGGGAACTCCTAGCCGAAGTCCATGCAGGTATGGGCGCCCACCACGCCGTGGCGGGAGCCTTAGTTAGCAAGGCCTTCCGAGCTGGTTTTTGTTGGCCTATAGCTTGGGCGGACTTCCAATCACTTGTCAAACAATACGTGATTTGTCAACTTTTTGCAAATCAAAGTCACATGCCCCCAACAGCTCTTCGGAGTATTTTGATAACCTGGCCTTTCGCGGTCTGGGCGCTAGACATGGTCTGATCCCTTAAAGGGGGGATGAAGAAAAAGAAATACCTAGTGGTCATGGTTGGCAAGTTCACCAAATGGATAGAGGCAAAGCCTGTTAAATCGCCCAATTCCGAACCAGTAATCGACTTTATCTCCAGTGTGGTACACCATTATGGTGTCTCGCACAGTATAATAACAGACAATGGATCCAACTTGACGGCCCAAGAGCTCAAAGACTACTGCGCAAAATGGGCATAAAGCTCGATTATGCATCAGTATATTATACGCAGACCAATGGACAAGTCGAACGAGCAAATGGCCTAATCATGAGTGGCATTAAGCCATGTTTGGTCCGATATCTTCATGACTCCGACTGTCATTGGGTGGAGGAGCTCGACTCTGTTTTATTGGGCATGCGCACCACGCCAATCATATCAATGGGGTACACACCATTCTTCATGGTCTATGGGGCAGAAGCAGTCCTCCCCTGTGACATTATTCATAATGCACCAAGGGTGCGCATGTACGAGGAAACGGAGGCTAAGTTAGATTGGCAGCATGACCTGGACGCCTAAGGAGGAGAGCACGACATAGCTTGGGCTCGCTCTACTTTTTACCAATAGCAGGCCTGATGTTACTAGAGTAGGGAAGTCAGGGCGAATGCATATAACTTAGGCGAACTCGTCCTATGGCTCCCTGAGAAGAAGAAGCATAAACTCAACCCCAAATGGGAAGGCCCCTCCATAATCGACGAAGTACTCGTGGGAGGAGCTTACCATCTTTGGAGCACGTCGAACAACCGCCTTGAACCAAACCCATGGAACGCAGCTGTCATCGGCACTTCTACGGATAAACCGGTGTCGTCACATTCTCTAGCCCCTTTTCTTTCTTCCCCCTCCCACTTTGCTATTTGGTAGGATTGAATTTTCCCCTTTTCTCCCCATGTTCAGTTTCAACCGCACTTGTACTAAAATTATTGGCTTACACCCTTAAGTGTTGATCCGAACACTATGTGTGGGGGCTTCTTCTAGAAGCCAATGCTTTTATATTACAAGCATTTACCCACACTTATTTTTTACACACGTTTTCTTTGTCGCGTTCAAGTCATCATATGCATCAATTCGAACTAAGACTTTGCCAAGATGGGTTGCCTCGCTCCTGTGTTTGCCCTCTACATTTCACATTGTTTGGCTAGAGGGTAAACGGAGCACCTCTGCGATTGTTACCACCAGGTCATCCGGATACGTACCTCAGACGGGTGAAGCCAAAAGCTAGCTACCTTACATAGGCAATTTGTCGGCTGTGACGGAAACACTTAATACGGTGATGGTAACTATCACCATTGCTTGGGCTTCTTCCTTCTTAAAGGCCCTTAGCCACATACTACCATTATGCGGACCTCTACCTACAATCTTCATAGAATCCCGAAGAAAGGTGTCGATAGAGGTAGTATTTTCCTCAGAAGATGTTTCTTATGCTAAGAAGCAATATAACATATCTCCCTGTGTGCTTTTTGTCTGTTCACACCACATGGCCGGATTGCCTTGTTCCCCAAACACAACTCACTCTTTTAGTGTGACAAATCACGAGGAACACTCCCCGCGCTCTTCGCACGGGAGGTAGAAGCCGATGGCCGGTTAAGACAAAGATTACAACACAGATGGAGTAACAACTCGATTGTTCTTACATAAGTATGCATAATTATATATTCAGCTGCTGATCGAGATTATCGATTATACTATCTAGGGAGCAGTCTTCTTGTGAAAGGAGGACGGTAGGCAGCAGAACCAAAGAAGGGAGATACCGTTGGATCTCCAGATTTCGTACCTGTAGGAGCAATACGGAGCAGCTGGTCCAGTCCCTAGGACCGGAGCCGTAGGGGCGTGAGGAAGAGCTGGGGGGCGCTCACCATGTTTTTCGTGGCGATCTTCCACTAGGAGTTCTTTCCGATGGTGAGGAGGAGAAGGATGTGGTCTGAACCACGATTCTATTTGTTTAAATGGGTGTAGCCTCCATTACGGGAGGGCAACATTGTAAAAAGTCGCGGAACCGCTCGCCTCCCCACGAAGCACGAAAATCGAGGAATGTTGTCGGTTGTTATAATGGACCTGAAAAGCTCGTGACACTTGGGATTTCACCGATGAATGGTCGATTGTAGAACAAGAAGGAGTATGGGACTCACCTTGAAGGCCGAAGATTATGAAGATTATCCGGATATACATCGGCGTTGAAGACTAGTCTAGGGGATACTGAGGGAGTCCTGGATTAAGGAGTCCTCGGCCAGACTATATGGGCCACAGAGTGTCCATTGGGTGATCTAGGGACCCGTCGCCAGGGTGGAAGCCTCAAGGAGCCATGGCGTGTCCTCAAAGTTGTCAACTATAAATAGGCATGTTTATCTCTTCGGCATGTAATAGGCATGTTTATCCCTAGGTACCCCTGGCGTCTATATAATCCTGAGGGTTTTAGGTTGTAGATATAGAACAACTCATCTAGGGTTTAGCTCTTTGATCTCGAGGTAGATCGACTATGTAACAGACCAAACTTTATTGTCTTCAAATGTATTGGTTCTAGCCGAAGGAGACTAGAAGGACTCATGAACATATTGGGCTAGTCGAAATCTAACAAAGCACCCATTTAGATGTTCCTAACGTCTATATTATGGCTCAACAGGCAACCCAAGTTTTCTATCTATAGTCAGCCTGCCAAACTGATCCAAATCTGAATTGTTGGGATGTCGTTTATGATGTGCCGCCACATTTTAGACCACCTCGCCTTAGTGAAGATGATTATGAACCTTACATTAACCAAGAGAACATATAAAGGAGAATTCACCCAAGACACATGTCTTTCCAAAAAACGTTTCAAGGTCCGCTCTACTTCACCCCAAAACATTGAGGTAGACAGCGACAGTGAATCTGACTTCACCCCTGAGCCGGAATAAGCAAAGACGAAAGAAGAAGAGGTTACTACTGCGGATAACCTCTCAATGCTTAACCGATGACATAAAGGAGGCCTTCCACATGTTGCTCACGATAGTGATGATGATGCATTTATTAATGATGGTGATGATGATGATGAAGATGATACATTTATTGATACCTAAGCATATATAGATGATGAAGATTATTATTAGTTCATGTCAGGTATACATGATGATACACTCAAATAATATATATACATATTACTGTTCATGTCGTTATTCAAATTTTTATGTTGTACTAATTTTGTTTACTCTTTGTCATGGCAGGTGTTGAAATATGGTGGGCACGGGTCGAGAGTGATCCAGAGCACAGGACTGCTACGGTGGACTCGTCTGAGGTGGAGTCTGCAAGGACTCCTATCCATGAGCCTCGACCCGCCGATCCTTCTTTCCTAGACGCTTCAAGCCACGAGACTCCTGTGCCATACACCTCATCCCGCGAGTCTCATGTGCCAGATGCTTTATCCTACGAGACTCCATAGGCATCCACCGGATGGTATACCTGGCTGGATCTGCATCAGCCGGAGCCGAGTGGCCATGTTGATGGTGACGAGGATTGGCTTTCTGATAGCGTGGACAAGGTGGTTGAGGGCACCATCTACCAGCGTGGGTGTACACGACTCGCGCCCATGCCGGCGACCCACGAGCAGAGGTGGCTGATTAAGCCCGAGTTGCTGAAGTAAGTGCATTTACTCTTTTTAAACCTTTTCCCTTCATGTTTCTTCACATATCTAATGCGTTGGCTTTGTCATACTTCAAGGGGTGGATTCATGCCAAGGATGTCCATAGGCCCAACTCCATCCTTGGTGTGATTTTATGGCATAACTACCCTGGGTTTGTCATGTTGCCAGGCGAGGCTCAGCAAGAAGAGGTAGGATTGAAATGGGAGCACTACTTGGCTACCTCGGCCCCGCCGGAGGAGATGATCTATGGTGTGTTGTGCCACACGAGGGCCGACATGGTGATGAGGAAGTTCTTGGTAATTTGTCCTTTACACAATTAAAAATCGATAATAGCTAGTTATTGTACTAATTAGTGTTGTCTCTTTTGATTGCAGACCTTCTACAGGTGTGAGTAGGGATACGAGGAGGCCACGACAAAGCTTATCGATTACGAGTGCAGGATCCTAGTATAGAACTTACGGCACGAGGCTCGGGTACAGGCTGTTCGAGACTACTACGCCTCGTAGCATCTTAAGAAGGCCAAGTCATTGTCCTGCCGAAATTTCTGGACAATGAGTAGTACATGAAGGTAATTACCTATTCTTAAGGCCTGGTACTTAGTTTCCTTTTCTATGATTTGTAGGCGTAGCTCTCAAATTTATCTTTACTAACTTAGGTGCCCTCGAGATGGTGTGCAGATAAGATGCATTGTTGAGAGGCGTTGGTGAATGAATGGTGCTCTGACCAATGGCGAGTCATCCACGACGATGCCAAGGAACAACGTGCCCAAATGGAAGGTATGCCATGCCATCAAGGCAGCGCCAACATTTATCAGTTCGAGCGGAACTGGGTATGTGGTTTGCTTCATGATTCCTGCAATTCATTCTTGAAGTGCTAGGTTTACCCATTATTAATACTTTGTTCCTCTCTTGTAGGCTCTTCACAATAAGATGGAGGTGCCACAGGTGTACGACCTCTATGCCATGGCCCATACTGCCTCATACAAGAAGGTCAAGGCATTCTCTGAGTCTGACCTCGATAATCCCGAGAACTTCACCAATATCTCCTCCCACCAAAAGCTTGTGAGCTATAGAGATGTGGGAAAGGCGGTGAATGGGGAGGACTTCAACCCGAGCTAGCAACCACTTGATCCAGACCTAGTGATGTTAGCTGGCCACAGGAGGCCCCATGGCTCGATAGCCATTGGAGATGGACATATACGTTCTTCGAGCACTTTCTGGCAGATCAAGGCATGCCAAACAAGCTCCTGTCCTGAGATACCGCCTCATCCATGGGCATTCCATCTTGCCATCGAGGTTACTCGTATGGACTCAGATAGCTTTCCTCAATTACATTGTCTGTGTGAACAAAGATGATTACAATGGTAACGAGGAGTTTTGTTGTAGGCTGCTCTACAGAAAGAGAGAGAGAGAGAGAGACAACCCAGACGCTTCTGGCGGAACAGTACTGACAGGCGACGAAGGAGAAGAGGCATCTGGAGGAGAGGACGGCTAAGTTGTTGGAGGAGGAGACGACACGGAACGATGTGTCTAACCGGGCCATGTACGAGCTCATCGTGGTAAGTTTCTTTTCTTTATATTGGCCAAATCATGCACTACATGTTCTATTCATTAATAACTAATATGATTGACTTGGCAAAACCAAATGTGCAGACTTTGTGCGAGAAGACCGACCAGACCCCTCTGCCGATGCCAGTCATTACCACGGCTCGAACAGTGAGTTTCATTTCAATGTTCATTAGTTACAAGTCTTAACATTTCAGCATCATCATGCTAATGCATATGATCTTTGGTACAACATAACTCCTGAGCCGTATCGCACGACTCGAGCAACCCCGGTGCTTCACCTCCGTGATGACATGGAGGGTAGGCCCTAATATGCCACTTACTTGGCTCATTTTCTCAAACAAAGCCAAAAATAGCACTTAGACAAATGTCAAATTTTACGTAAGTTCCTTTGTTTCCTCTAAAATGACATAGTAAGCTTACTTACCTCCAAAATGACATATTGTACCTAAGTTAGCTCTAAAATGACTTATTGTACCTATGTTATCTCCAAAATAACCTATACTGGGCATTATTTCCTCCACACTGACATAATAAGCTTAGTTAACTCAACAATGACATAATAGACTTGGTAACCTCATAGATGCCATTGACTTAGCTTATTTTCATGCAAATAACACAATAAGATTAGTTAGGTAAAAATTGTTATAATTACCTAGGTTAGCTCTAAAGTAACACAAATAAGCAATAAGAAGAAAAAACAAGAGGAGAAAGAGAAAGAGAAGAAAAAAGCTTCTTCTTCTTCTTCTTGTTCATCTTCTAGATCTTCTTCTTATTCTTGGTAACCTCATAGATGCCATAGACTTAGCTTATTTTCTTGTAAATGACACAATAAGCTTAGTTAGGTAAAAAATGTGGCAATTACCTAGGTTATCTCTAAAATGTCACAAATAAGCAATAAGAAGAAGAAAAACAAGAGGAGAATGAGAAAGAGAAGAAAAAAAGCTTCTTCTTCTTCTAGATCTTCTTCTTCTTCTTCTTCTTCTTCTTCTTGTTCTTCTTCTTGGTAACCTCATACATGCCATAGACTTAGCTTATTTTCTTGCAAAATGACACAATAAGCTTAGTTAGGTAAAAATGTTATAATTACCTAGGTTAGCTCTAAAATGACACAAATAAGCAATAAGAAGAAGAAAAATAGGAGGAGAAAGAGAAAGACAAGAAAAATGCTTCTTCTTCTTCTTCTTCTTCTAGATCTTCTTCTTGGTACCCTCATAGATGCCATAGACTTACCTTATTTTCTTGCAAAATGACACAATAAGCTTAGTTTGGTAAAAAATGGCATAATTACCTAGGTTATCTCTAAAATGGCACAAATAAACAGTAATAAGAAAAAAAAACAGGATAAAGAGAAAGAGAAGAAAAATGCTTCTTCTTCCTCCACCTCTTCTTCTTCTTCTAGATCTTCTTCTTATTCTTATTCTTCTTATTCTTCTAGTATTGTTCTTATAACATTCTTATTTCCCATTTTGCAGATTTAATTCACTTCATGGAAGCTTGCATAGATGGTGTTCTTGTGTTTAATTTCTGTTTTGATTTTGTATCGATGAACATTGTCAAACTTGCTACCTATGGATGAAACTATGCATGTATGGATGAAACTTGCACTTTTGATTTGGTATGTTTATTGGATGATCATATATATGTGCTTGTGATATGGCAGGGATATAGTTTCTATGAATTATATATATATATATCATATATGTGCTTGTGAATATGATTGGATATCACAAAAAACATAATAAAAAGGGCCAAACAGGCACTTTGCCATCTGCCACTGATGACAAAGGGCTCTTTACCGTCTGCCCTGGACGGCAAAGGTGCCACATGGCGGCCACCTGTGAAACCTAGGCTGGGGGACATTTTGTCTCTTTGCCATCCATCATAGACGACAAAGAGGAGGAGGGAGACGGCAAAGATGGGGAGGGAGGCACACGGCAAAGATGGGAAGGGAGGCACACAGCAAAGAAGGGGAGGGTGGCAGACTTCAAAGGCGGGGAGGCTGCAGACGGCAAACGTGGGGTAGGCGGCAGACGACAAAGTGGTGAGGTCCGTTAGCCACCTCTAACAGCGACGCCCTAGTAGTTGCCGTTCATGCCCTTTGCCGTCTGTAAGATTACGGCAAAGGATCTTTGTCGTCCGTTGGGACGAAGTAGACGGCAAAGAACTCCTTTACCGGAGCTAACTGGGCCCAAATTTGTGTCATCCGCTAGCAGACAACAAAGTCCTTTGTCGTCCGTTTTCCATAGCAGACGGCAAACTACCCGATTCCTATAGTGTTGTATGCAAAATTTCAACATTAAAAACATTTTATGATCCAATTCCAAAAATTTCTCCCCAAAACATTACCTTTTTTGGAACGTCGGTACTCTTCGTATACCCTTCTTCTTCCATTGACTCATTTCATCACGACAACTATGCCTACATATGACATGTCAAAGCAATACATTTTTTATATTTTTGGGGTTACTGAAAAATGGGAAGATAAATAGAAATAAACACAGATAAGGTATGTGCAACCGGGTAGGTAATAACCAAGCACTATGCTCCCCTGCAATGTCGCGAGAAAATGCTTTCTGGCCTGCAAGTGTACATGGTTGTCGTAGCACTGTCCTTATAAGTAGAGTTTCAAACCAAAGGGATCTGATAGGAACGCACTACAAACCCCAAAACTACACATTTAATGCAATTATGTATGCACCCACACCTGGGTATTGAAATAGTCTACTATATAAGTTACTAGGAAAACTTAATAAAGTGAGTTACTCCACTAAGAACATAAAGGTAAAAATAGGAATTAAAAGGACTAAGTTAGTGTGGGTGGTTCTTGAGTAGTAAGGCATTCTCAAGGGTTCTATAATCACTACCTCATATACTAACTATTGTATCCTTTATTCACTTGTCAAATGCATAAGGAGGCGGAGCAGGGTACAGACAACCTTCTACTCTAATGTAGACTTCATGCCATGCATGCCACCATCGTAGCCTCCCCCACAGGGTTACAACTCATGATAACTAAGATTTTCCTTGTGGATGCGAACTTTACGTGTTCTCCATTACTCCCCTATCAATTGTGATGGCAAAGAATTGAAGGATTTTACTGTCACCTCAAATTACCTCAACACCCAACCCTTCACAACGACAGTAGTTCCAACATGGACTATCATGACAATTGCGCGAGCGAGGCCTCCTCTCAACACTCGTGAGAATACTAACTCGAATCATGAACAAGAGATATTGGATCACATCAAGAATCGGGTTCAACCATACCTTGAAGAACTTGTAAAACTTCGCAAACAAGTTAATGACACACATATATTAGATAGTCAAGTTACAACCGGACATCAAGCCCGTGAAGGGACGAGGTATTGTGGTGGTGATGATGATGGTGGTGCCAGCGATGGTGGTAATGAAGATGGCATCTGTCGGTTTACTAAAGAATGGGTCCTTTAGCACCCCAACCTATCCACATAGAACAATGACCTCCAGCCTGGGAAGACCTTGTTGAGCGAATGCTAAGGCCCAGGTAGCACAAACTGAAGATCCAGACGACCGACGAGCCTCTTGCCGGTGGTGAAAACCCAATTGTAGATGTGCCCGGCAAGGTCCCGCAGCCACACCGCCACTCCACCTCATCTGGTTGATTATCTACATCGATTAGGTGTCAAGCGGGCAAGTGGTTATGTGAAGCTTGTCGAGACGCGTGGCAGCTCGAAGGATTTATAGTAGCTTTAATGACACCCATCCCCGTGGCATGGTAGAAGAATAAAAGGTACCTGGGTGAATGGCACAGAAGGAGAGAAGATCCTTGCTGGGAGACAGCTGCAGCATGACACCTCGCGGCGAATTTAATTCGCATATCCTAATCCATCAAGATTAGGTATTTCCCATTGTAGCTCAAGCCAGTAGTTTTGGCAGCTATAGTTTCTACTTTTTTTACCCCGTGTATTGACGATTTTAGCCATTGTGGTAGCCCCTTAGCCTATAAATGGAGGTCCATGTCTACCTTTAAAATGCTCTAAACTAGATCCATTTCCACATGTAACCGCACTTCTCGAGCACTCTTGATGGTCTCTTGTTCTCCTGTACTTTGGACACATATAATACTCAACACATAGGACGTAGGGTCACTACAAGGATCTGGGTCTATTACAACAAATATGTTTGTTGCAATTGTCACACCCTTTGTTTGTAGCACATTGATATGTTTGGATTTATAAAATTGGGAACCAACTAAAACTTTTTCAAAGTGCTTGTGCATGTTTGCAATGTTGTTGCTTGCTTGATGATTGTGATTTATGGCACTCCTAGAATCTATTCCACTACATATTCATCTTCCTTATCCCAAACCTCTTGCCCAATGATCATGCCATGTGAATAGTGCCCAAAACTATTTTTATCAAAAAAATTAACCAAAAATGATTTATTCAAATTAGGTTTTCAAAACCCCCTAGATTGAGGTTTGCACTTCAAGTCCTCAAATTAGGTGGATCCTTCTCTCCCAAAGGCTTTATTTCAAACCCACTATCTATAAGACTTCCCAAAACCACAAAATAATATTTTTAAAGATTACCTTTATATTTTATTTAAAGTATTTTCTTAAGGCTAGAAATGGTTATTCATAGGGAAAAATTATTTAAATGCTTTGAAAATATTTGAGAAAATTCAGGGAAACTCAGTGACATATATTTTCCATATATATGAGTTTCACGACAAGGGCATGATAAGATCATAGGCAAAACCCCTCAAAACCCTTTTTGTTCAGATCAAACTTTTGGAATATTGCCATAAGAAATATTCTCAATAAATTCCAGTAAAAATTCAGCAAGTCAACTGTAACATCCCAAAATTTCATTTTGGAATGTTATGATATATATAGCTATGCATCATCATCATTATTGGAATGTAATGAATTTGATGAAATGCTTCTTTTGAAATTCTGAAAGGCCATTTCTATTTTTCCATGTATCTGTTTCATCTATTTGAAAACCTTTGGAAATGTTCAAAGATAGAGAGGAGTAACATGACACTCCACACCAGGGGCATCTTGGTGAAATATTTGAGCAATTAAACCAGGGGGTCATTTGAAAATTTATCTCAAAAGGATTTAAAATCAATTAGGCATTTTCTAAAAATAAATTTCTAAAAGATATTCAATATGACAGAGGGAAAATGTTCATTAAATAGCATTAATTCTCCTGATCATTTATATATATATAATTCCTATGTTTGGAATTGTTTTGAATGCATTCAAAGAGATTTTGCTGCACTGGAAATAGAAAAGGAAGGTTTTTAAAACGAATCGGGCCGGCCCACAGGCTTTAACTCCCGAATTCAATTTGAATCGGTCAACCGACGCGCTAACCTCGCCTTTCCTCTCACTGGCAAGCGGGACCCACTGACCGACAGCGTCATCCACGCGCCCGTCTCCTTCCTCGTGCGCGCCGCCGTCGCCGGAGATCTCTCTCTCCGGATCTCCCTCCTCTCTCCCTCCCCCGACCCCGCACCTGGCCTATAAAAGCCACAGCCCTCGCCGCACTCCATTCCACCCCGAGCCCCCACTCTACCTTGCCAGAACGCCATGCACGACCTTGCCGGAGTTCGGACGCCAACCGAACCCTCCCGAGCTCAAGGCCGTGGCCTCCGTAGTCCCCAGCCCCGTCCGACGCCGCCAATCGATGTCGGAGCTTCGCCGCCGTTGCCTCAGCCCTTGGGACATTGCCCCCGACAACCGCACCATCGCCCCCTACCACCTTCGACCTCCGGCCGCCGTCGACCTCACCGGAACCTCCTCCTCCCCTCTGTAAGCCACCGGACCCTCCTGGACCGTTAGATGTAGATCCAACGCTCTCGATTATAAGATTAAATCAATGAAACGTTTTCCTCTACGCTTCGGTCGTCCGCTCGTTAGCTCTCACACGCACGCCCTCACGGCTAATCACAACCTGACACGTAGCCCCTAAACGATCGATAATAGTTTCTCTTTTTCTGTTTCTATTTTAGAAAACAGAATGTATTCTGTTTTTGTTTTTATCATATCTTTTAAAATATTTGGTGTTTTTAGTTTATTCTTTGTGCATTAGTTCACAAATTTGATGTAGCTTATGCCTCTATGCTTAGATTTCAAATTTGAACTTTAAATTTTTAATCTAATAAAAAAAATTTAAATTACTAAAATCTGTATAACTAGAGTTTAAAAATATATTTTTGAGTGAATCTTTTTGCCACTGTTTAGTATTAGTTAAACCTATCATTCTACATTATTTGAGAATTTTTAGAATGAATTTGGTTACTATTTTTAACAAAAACAGAATCTGTTTAGTTCTAATAGATTTTAATTAAATTGACTTTTAATTAATTTTGAACCTGAATTAGTTTAACTTTTGTTTTTAGATTTCATTAGGTTCTGTTGATTCAACTATAGGTGTATTTTGTTTTCTGTTATAAAATATGTTTTTCAAATTGTTTGATCTCTAGTTTGAATAGGTTCATCTTGTTTTCACCATGTATATTGTTTAGAAGAAGTTTTGTAGTACTTCTTTTAGCACAAAACTTTTATAATGAAATACTTTCTGTTTTCAAATAAAATTTTATATTTACTTTTCTGTTATCTAAATGTCTAGTTGTTCAAAACCAATTTTTTTCTTGACTTATATGTCTTAGTAGGGATTTTGACCCCAATATTTTTATAGTCCTATACTTTAAGTGATTCTTCTTTTGATTGTGCTTTTGTTTGTTGACGCATTTGTTTACCTTGATATTGAATGAATTGTATTGTGTTTATGCTTATGGTGTGCTCTTGTTTGATTCGTTAGATCATCCGAAGTGCGAAGCTTGTTATCTAGAGTCACTTGATTACAAGGATCGTCAGCAAGGCAAGTCACTTTGACCATGTATATCTATGTTTTATTGCATTAGTTCTTCCATCTCCACAATTGCATGCAAAGTAGGTAATCTGGAAACTTGGTTACTTGTTGTAGTATCATGTGGTAGGTACCCCTCAACCCTTTGACACATTGGCCCTGGGAAACGTTGATTTACATTTTGCTATGCTATTAGTAGACGGGGTTGGTTGTGTGATTCATGAGAGTTGTGAGTTAATAATTTCAAAACCTACATGATGATCAAGTCTTCAAGACTCCAAGTTTTCAACTTACCTCTGGGTGGATGATGGTTTAACGGCGCCCTGGAGAAACCAGTAGTTAGCCTAGATGATGCTGGAGAAGTGCCAGTATTCATGCGGAAAGGTCCACCCAGGCACAAAGAGATGGATGGATGCTTCAAGACCCAAGGCTTACCTACACAGCCACAAGCCATTATGGGCTCTGGCTTGGTCGGATATCGTGGTGACCCTGGACAGGCCGTGCTACGAGAAGTAGAAGAACGGTAGGAAAGGATGGGCACCGACAGAGTCTTGGGGAAACCCTTTAGAAGACCATGTTTTGGTCATCCGTTTCTCAAACACCATGAAGTGCGAGAAATTCAACGGAGGAGATCAAATCTTGTGGGGAATGTGTGCAAAACTCTGCAGAGTACCCAAACCTAATCGATTAGCCGTGTCCATGGTCATGGACAGTTTGAGCCAAAGGAACTGAAACTATCTAGAACTCTCAACACAATTAATTATATTGATGTGTGTTATTAATGTCAACTTGGGTATGAGAATTGGTTGGTGGAACCATCTCATTAATCAACCAACATTGTAGTAATTATGCTTTTGCCCTCTCTTGTTGTAGGAAAAATTTGGCTTTATGCAAAAAACTTACTACCCCACCTGCCATATTTGCTTATAGACTAGATGATTAGTTTACTCCCTCTCTTGTGACTTTGCCGGCATATTCAATATGCTGACCTATACGGCTGCAACGTATCATGTTGGAGAGTACTTTTCCGATCAGGAGTGAGGATACGCTCTACGCTCGGTGAGATACCCTTGGAGTCAGATGGACTCAACTACCTTTGGAGCTTCTGCAAGTTTATGGTTTAGTTTATCTCATGAGTTGGCCTTCAGCCACTTTATTGTAATCCTTATTGTAATAAAGGACTCGATATGAGATTTTGATTAATTAATGCTGTGTGATTTCCCTTTGATATATACATTGATGTACCGTGTGTGTACCAGCGTGATCTTGGGATGGTACAGAAACAGCGGAGATTCGACATTTCAGGTTGGGTCGGTACAGAAATGGTATCAGAGCACACACTGACCATAGGACGTAACCTCTAGGATTGGAAAAGCCTTAAGATTTAATTCCCTTTTGTCTTTAAAATACTTATACTCTCATCTACTCGTTTCTGACTTCCCTCCGGTTTATTTCATAATTTATAGATGGCCACCTTCAGCCCAATTTTGATCACGGAGTTTTGTCAGCCTGACGCAACGATGCCCTCTGGCAAGGAGCTGATGAGGATCTTTAGGGACGTGTTGCTTTGCCGAGCATCACCGGGACTCCTATCATGTCTTTTCCACAAGACGGACGCTACAGGATCGAGGTGCACATCCCCGGGAAGACCTTTGGAAATTGTAAGGAACCCATCGACTTCAAGTTTGTGGCACCCAGCTAGATACTTGGGAGAGACATGGCCATTCATCGTGCCCTTGGACGTATTCAGGAGGAATATAGAGGTGGAACCATTTCACCAGGACTCAGCGTGGTTTGTCACAGGGATGCCAATGGAAATATCATAACCACTCCCACTGAAGACACCACCATTTCCTACATCCAGACTTTGGAGACGCACGTCAGGACCTTGGAGCTTCGGGTACGTGCCGACATGAAGACGATCAAGAGGCTGATGAACCGTGAGATTGACCTCAAAGCTGACTTACGGGAAGCCGAGTACGAGCATGAGTATGAGGTGAAGGATTTCTTAGAGAGGATCGATAAGCTGAACACTCGCATTGCAACTCTGGAGGAACAGATGAACATGGGTGAAAATCTTCATCCAGAAGGAGACATGGCTCCTCTGATCAGCAACGATGATGACTATGAGGAGAGCACCACCGGAGGAGGCCCCTTCACCGTGTACTTTTGAGGAGAACTTTAGTTATGCCCCCATGTGTCTTCATTTTTTCGTTGTTAAAGCATAGGTCGATGTTTTGTTTGATTGTAGATTTGTATCTCGATGTTTGAACCTTGAGATGAATAAATGAATGAGTGTTTGGTGTGATATGTTTGTTGCATTGCATATGGGTAGTGAATTTCCCTTTTAGGTCATTGTTCTATTCTAATTCTCACCCCTCTGAAAACAGCAAGATGCTTCCGCGACGTGAGCCCGACTTCACTTTCCTGCCAGAGCTCACACAACTCCTCCAGCAGCAGAACGCCCTGATGCGGCTGTTGATTCAGAATCAGACCAACAACCACAACAACCACCCTCCTCCTCAAGGCGACAACCTCACCCGCTTTCTGAGACTGAATCCCCCAACTTTCTCCAGCAGCACTGAGCCCATTGTGGCAGATGATTGGCTCCGCAAGATGGAGAGGGAACTCAACACCGTAGGATGCACTGAGGCTGAAAAGGTGCGCTTTGCCGCCCATCAGCTGGAGGGACCAGCAGCTTCATGGTGGGAGAACTACACCACCACGTACCCCATTATTGGTGTGACTTGGGAGCAGTTCAAGCAAGATTTCTGCACCGCACATGTCTCAGCTGGAGCCATGAGTCTGAAGAAGCGTGAGTTTTGCAACTTACGCCAGGGGAACCGTTCCGTGGCCCAGTACGTGGATGACATCAGCACGTTGGCTCGTTATGCACCAGGAGATGTGGCCGATGACGCAACCAAGCAGGAGAAGTTCTTGGAAGGACTCAATGATGAGTTGAGCGTGCAGCTGATGGTGCCTACCTTCAGCAACTACCAGGAGCTGGTAGACAAGGCCCTCATCTTGGAGGGGAAGCTACAGCAAATTGAGAACCGCAAGAGGAAGTATGCACAGGGGAAGTCTACCTCTGGAGCTCATCAGAAGCCCCGCTACTCCCCATACCCAGGCAATACCGGATTAGGGACCGGTAAGTATGGAGGACACACTCATCCCGTGCACAACCATGGAGGTCACAACCATGGAGGCCATAACCATGGAGGAAATGGGAATAATCGTCCCAACAATGGCATCTTCAAGAATGGTAATGGAAGTGGTAATGGCAACCAACACCGTCCCGCTCCAGCTCAGAAGGATCTGAACCATATCACCTGTTTCAAGTGTCAGAAGACAGGGCACTATGCCACTGAATGCCCTCAGAACAAGCAAGGAAATGGAAACGGCAACTCAGCAGCCAAGAAGCCCAACCCTTTTCCCCGTGCTCAGGTGAACCACCTCGATGTGGAAGAAGTCTAATATCAGCCCGAGACTGTGGTTGGTAAGTTTTTATTGCATTCACGTCCAGTTATGGTACTTTTTTGATTCTGGTGCAACTCATTCATTCATATCAAGGGTAGTTGTGGAAAAGTATGGTTTACCCACCAGAACCCTTAGTCAGCCCATTAAGGTCAATTCCGCAGGAGGTTTGATGATGGCAGGGATAGGATGCCACGCCCTGAAACTCCATATAGGAAACCATGTTTTTCCTACCGACCTCATCATCTTAGAATCCCAGGGATTGGATGGAATCCTAGGCATGGATTGGATGACCAAGTATGAAGGAAACCTTGATTGCCCCAGCAAGTCTATTTCACTCACCACGCCAGAGAACAAGAGGATTAAGTATGTATCCCGACGCACACAGATGAGTGCTCGGTTAAATTCCCTCACAGGAGTTGTTCAGGAGGAAGTGCCGGTTGTACAAGACTTTCCAGATGTATTCCCGGAGGAATTACCAGGCATGCCACCAGATAGGGAGATTGAGTTTCTGATAGAGCTACTACCAGGAACAACCCCAATTTCCAAGAGACCCTATTGGATGCCCGCAAATGATTTAGTAGAAATCAAGAAGCAGATTAAGGAGCTATTTGATAAGGGATATATTTGCCCAAGTTCATCACCTTGGGGAGCCCCAGTTCTTTTGGTGGAGAAGAAAGACAAAACCTTGAGGATGGTGGTCGATTATCGTGCATTAAACGAGGTGACTATCAAGAATAAGTACCCTCTGCCGATGATTAATGACCTGTTTGACCAGCCAGTACGCGCCAAAGTATTCTCCAAGATCGATCTTCGATTAGGGTATCACCAAATGAAGATTCATGAACAGGATATACCCAAAATAGCTTTCACCACCAGGTATGGCTTGTATGAGTATACAGTCATGTCCTTTGGTTTGACTAATGCTCCTGCCTAATTCATGAATTTGATGAACAAAGTGTTTATGGAATATTTGGACAATTTTGTCGTGGTGTTCATCGATGACATTTTGGTATTCTCCAAGAGCGAGGAAGAACACAAGGAACACTCGCGTTTAGTTCTAGAGAAGCTTAGAGAGCATCAGTTATATGCCAAGTTCAGTAAATGTGAATTCTGGCTGACGGACGTCGGATTCCTTGGACATGTTATTTCCGGAGAAGGAATAGCAATAGAACCCACTAAGATTGAAGCAGTCACTGAGTGGAAGTCACCCACCTCAGTTAAGGAGATCCGCAGTTTTCTCGGACTTGCCGGATATTACCGGATATTCATTGAGAATTTCTCAAAGCTTGCCAAGCCCATGAAAGTGCTGTTGAAGAAAGAGTCTAAGTATATTTGGACTGAGGAATGTGAGGCCAGCTTCCAAGAGTTGAAGAAACGTTTGGTCACAACCCCAGTGTTGATACTGCCAAACATTCGGAAGGATTTCCAGGTTTATTGTGACGCATCGCGTCAAGGACTTGGAGGAGTACTCATGCAGGAGGGACACGTTGTAGCATATGCATCCAGACAGCTACGACCCCATGAGTTGAATTATGCCACCCATGATTTGGAACTAGCAGCCGTAGTGCATGCACTCAAGTCCTGGAGACATTTCCTTATCGGAAATAGTTGTGATGTGTACACTGATCATAAGAGCCTGAAGTATATCTTCACGCAAAAGGAGTTGAACCTCAGACAGAGGAGATGGTTAGAGTTAATCAAGGACTATGACATGAGATTACATTACCATCCAGGAAAGGCAAATGTTGTGGCAGATGCTTTGAGTCGGAAGAGTTATGTGAACACACTCATAGCCGGAGGATTACCCCAGGAGTTAACCAAAGATCTGAGAGAGCTTCGGTTAGAGATAGTTCCAAAAGGATATGTTGCCACAGTAGAGATTCAGTCCACCTTGACCGAAAGAATTCAAGAAGCCCAGAAATCGGACAAGGAGATAGCTGAGATAAAGCAGAGAATGAAGGAAGACAAGGCTAAAGGCTTTTGTGAAGATGAACAGGGTACTCTATGGTTTGAGAACCGAATCTATGTGCCCAATGACCCAGAGGTCAGGAAGTTGATGCTTTAGGAAGCCCATGATTCACCATACTCGATACACCCAGGCAACACCAAGATGTACCTGGATTTGAAGGAAAGTTACCGATGGACAGGTATGAAGAAAGATATTGCTGAACATGTTGCGGCATGTGATGTTTGTCAGCGAGTAAAGGGGGAACATCAGAAACCAGCAGGGTTACTCCAACCTTTGTCGATACCCGAGTGGAAATGGGATAAGCTTGGTATGGACTTCATCACATGACTACCTAGGACCCGTTCAGGATATGATTCCATCTGGGTAGTGGTCGATCACTTGACCAAGGTGGCTCATTTCATTCCAGTGAAAACCACCTATACCAGTGCTAAGTTAGCCAAGATCTATATGACCAGGATCGTATGTCTGCATGGAGTTCCGTGGAGTATCGCGTCAGATAGAGGAACACAGTTTACCTCAAAGTTTTGGCATCAGCTACATGAAACTTTCGGTACAAGGCTGGAGTTCAGTCCAACTTTTCATCTGCAGACCAATGGACAGATTGAGAGAGTCAACCAGATTCTGGAGGACATGTTGAGAGCCTGTGCGCTAGACTATGGGTCCAGTTGGGATGACAACTTACCTTACGCAGAGTTCTCGTACAACAACAGTTATCAGACCAGTCTGAAGATGACCCCTTTTGAAGCTTTATACGGAAGGAGGTGCAGAACACCATTGACGTGGGATGGTGTTGGAGACCGAAATTTTTTTGGTCCCGATCTTATCAGAGATTCTAAAGAGAAAGTCAAACTGAGTCGAGACCGACTCAAGATAGCTCAATCCCGGTAGAAGAGCTATGCTGATACCAAACGCAGGGAGGTGACATATGAAGTAGGGGATCGAGCATATCTTCGTGTGTCCCCACTTCGAGGAATCAAGAGGTTTGGTGTTAAAGGAAAGTTAGCACCCAGATTCATAGCCCCTACAACATTCTGGAACGTAGAGGCGAAGTTGCATACAAGCTGGAATTGCCGGAAGGACTGTCCGGAGTTCATGATGTTTTCCATGTTTCCCAGCTAAAGAAATGCCATGCTGAGATGGCTGATATTCCTTTAAGAGACACAGTGCCCCTAGAGGCCATACAACTTGACAGTGACCTGACCTATGAGGAAAAGCCTGTCAGAATCCTTGAGACTACCAACAGAGTTACCCGAAGCAAGATCATCAAGTTCTGTAAGGTTCTGTGGAGTCACCACACCGAGGAAGAAGCCACCTGGGAACGCGAAGAAGATCTTCGTAGAGACCACCTGCACCTATTTTCTAGCCAACCCGAATATTGAGGGCGAGATTCATCTCAAGGTGGGTAGGTTTGTAACATCCCAAAATTTCATTTTGGAATGTTGTGATATATATAGCTATGCATCATCATCATTGTTGGAATGTAATGATTTTGTTGAAATGCTTCTTTTGAAATTCTGAAAGGCCATTTCTATTTTTCCATGTATCTGTTTCATCTATTTGAAAACCTTTGGAAATGTTCAAAGATAGAGAGAAGTAACATGACACACCACACCAGGGGCATCTTAGCGAAATATTTGAGCAATTAAACCATGGGGTCATTTGAAAATTTATCTCAAAAGGATTTAAAATCAATTAGGCATTTTCTGAAAATAAATTTTTAAAAGATATTCAATATGATAGAGGGAAAATGTTCATTAAATAGCAATAATTCTCCTGATCATTTTGACATATATAATTCCTATGTTTGGAATTGTTTTGAATGCATTAAAAGAGTTTTACTGCACTAGAAATAGAAAAGGAAGGTTTTTAAAACGAATCGGGCCGGCCCATAGGCTTTAACTCCCAAATTCAATTCGAATCGGTCAACCGACACACTAACCTTGCCTTTCCTCTCACTGGCAAGTGGGACCCACTAACCGACGGTGTCATCCGTGCGCCCGTCTCCTTCCTTGCACGCGCCGCCATCGCCGGAGATCTCTCTCTCTCTCCGGATCTCCCACCTCTCTCCCTCCCCCGACCCCGCACGTGGCCTATAAAAGCCACAGACCTCGCCGCGCTCCATTCCATCCGAGCCCCCACTCTACCTCGCCAGAACGCCATGCACGACCTTGCCGGAGCTCGGACTCCATCTGAACCCTCCCGAGCACGAGGTCGTAGCCTCCGTAGTCCCCAACTCCGTCCGACGCCGCAAATCGATGCTGGAGCTTCGCCACCGTCGCCTGAGCCCTTCGGACATTGCCCCCGACCACCCCATCGTCACCCCGACCACCTTCGACCTCTGGCCACCGTCGACCTCGCCGGAACCTCCTCCTCCCCTCTGTAAGCCACCGGACCCCCCTGGACCGTTAGATGTAGATCCAACGCTCCCGATTATAAGATTTAATCAGCGAAACGTTTTCCTCTACGCTTTGGTCGTCCACTCGTTAGCTCTCACGTGCACGCCCTGGCGGCCAATCACAACCTGACACGTAGCCCCTCACCGATCGATAATAGTTTCTCTTTTTCTGTTTCCGTTTTAGAAAACAGAATGTATTCTGTTTTTGTTTTTATCATATCTTTTAAAATATTTGGTGTTTTTAGTTGATTCTTATTGCATTATTTCACAAATTTGATGTAGTTTATGCCTGTCTGATTAGATTTCAAATTTGAACTTTAAATTTTGAATCTAATAAAATTTGTTTAAATTACTAAAATCTGTATAACTAGAGTTTAAAAATATATTTTTGAGTGAATCTTTTTGCCACTGTTTGGTATTAGTTAAACCTATCATTCTACATTATTTGAGAATTTTTAGAATGAATTTGGTTACTGTTTTAACAAAATCAGAATCTGTTTAGTTCTTACTAGATTTTAATTAAATTGACTTTTAATTAATTTTGAACCTGAATTAGTTTAACTTTTGTTTTTAGATTTCATTAGGTTCTGTTGATTCAACTTTAGGTGTATTTACTTTTCTGTTATCTAAATGTCTAGTTGTTCAAAACCAATTTTTTTCTTGACTTGTATGTCTTAGTAGGGATTTTGACCCCAATATTTTTATAGTCCTATACTTTAAGTGATTCTTCTTTTGAATGTGCTTTTGTTTGTTGAAGCATTTGTTTACCTTGCTGTTGAATGAAATGTGTTGTGTTTATGCTAATGGTGTGCTCTTGTTTGGTTTGTTAGATCATTCGGAGTGCGAAGCTTGTTATCTAGAGTCACTTGATTACGAGGATCGTCAGCAAGGCAAGACACTTTGACCATGTATACCTATGTTTTATTGCATTAGTTCTTCCATCTCCCCAATTGCATGCAAAGTAGGTAATCCGGAAACTTGGTTACTTGTTGTAGTATCATGTGGTAGGTACCCCTCAACCCTTTGACACATTGGCCCCGGGAAACGTTGATTTACATTTTGCTATGCTATTAGTAGACGGGGTTGGTTGTGTGATTCATGAGAGTTGTGAGTTAATAATTTCAAGACCTACATGATGATCAAGTCTTCAAGACTTCAAATTTTCAACTTACCTCCGGGTGGATGATGGTTGAACGGTGCCCTGGAGAAACCAGTGGTTAGCCTAGATGATGCCGGAGAAGTGCCAGTATTCAGGCAGAAAGGTCCACCCAGGCACAAAGAGATGGATGGATGCTTCAAGACCCAAGGCTTACCTGCATAGCCGCAAGCCATTATGAGCTCTGGCTTGGTTGGATATCGTGGTGACCCTAGACAGGCGGTGCTACGAGATGTAGAAGAACGTTAGGAAAGGATGGGCACCGACAGAGTCTCGGGGAAACCCTTTAGAACACCATGTTTTGGTCATCCGTTTCTCAAACACCATGAAGTGCGAGAAATCCAACGGAGGCGATCAAATCTTGTGGGGAACGTGTGCAAAACTCTGTAGAGTACCCAAACCTAATCGATTAGCCGTGTCCCCGGTCATGGACAGTTCGAGCCAAAGGAACTGAAACTATCTGGAACTCTCAACAAAATTAATTATATTGATGTGGGTTATTAATGTCAACTAGGCTATGAGAATTGGTTGGTGGAACCATCTCATTAATCAACCAACATTGTAGCAATTATGCTTTTGCCCTCTCTTGTTGTAGGAAAATTTTGGCTTTATGCAAAAAACTTACTACCCCACCTGCCATATTTGCATATAGACTAGATGATTACTTTACTCCGTCTCTTGTGACTTTGCCAGCATATTCAATATGCTGACCTATACGGCTGCAACGTATCATGTTGCAGAGTACTTTTCCGATCAGGAGTGAGGATACGCTCTACGCTCGGTGTGATGCCCTTGGAGTCAGATGGACTCAACTACCTTTGGAGATTCCGCAAGTTTATGGTTTAGTTTATCTCACGAGTTGGCCTTCAGCAACTTTATTGTAATCCTTATTGTAATAAAGGACTCGATATGAGATTTCAATTAATTAATGTTCTGTGATTTCCCTTTGATATATACATTGATGTACCGTGTGTGTACCAGCATGATCTTGGGATGGTACAAAAACACCGGAGATTCGACCTTTCAGGTCGGGTCGCTACATCAACATTATTATAGGTGATGTTTTTGCAAAGTTTCATCTCAATCCAAGTTGGTTTGGTCCATCAAACCATCCCAAAACCCTTTATGTCCAGATTCTAATTTAAACAAGTTTACATAGTGAAGTGTCTCCCCTTGGCCTCAAACTTTTTGGGCATGCTCTAATGACCAAATAGTGATGATACACTAAGTGTGCATCAAGGGTAAAAGCCTAGCATCAATAGATCTACAGAAACCGGATTCTGTAAATTTCTAGGGTTTGACAAACCTCCATTGTCAACTTTTTCCCCTTGGGCTCAAACTTGGTGAATCCTCTCATCTTTACCTAGCATTTGCCCCTGGTAAATATCTCAGTGAGTTGGAAAGCTTATCTTGCCCAAAACCATACCAAACACCTTCTGGTGAAATGGTAAAACCACTATTTCCAACCCTTAACCTTTTAACCTTGCCCCTAGATCTTTACCAGAGCCTCTTGTAGTTACATTTCACCTCCAGTAAGAACCCCAAGCCCTCAAGTCACTGAGAGGTGGGGTAAAAACCCCATTTTAAGCCCTGGACAACATCTTTTATCTCCCTCTTCCCTTTTTCTTCTACACTAAGGCTTCTCCAAAGCCCTCCCAAGCTCCTCCTAGCCCTTGGGCATCTTCTAAACCCCGAAGACACAAGAGGACACATAGGTGGGATTAAAATATTCCCAAGCATGCCATTTGGGCACTTTGGAGCGTGCTATAGTGTGCTCCTGCACTGCAGCCGCCCCTGATCGGTGCCGCCCGACAACCTTGGGCCTCCCCGTGTGTCCCCTTGGTCGGCCTCGACATTCGCGACATGTTAGGCAGTCGGCCCCCTCTCTCCCCTCTCTCCCCTCCCCTCCCTCGTGCCTGCACGACACCGCCCGAACCGGCCAGTGGCCGTGCTTGCACGCGCGCACCCCCGGCCGCCCCCTCCTGGCTGCCTTCCCTTCTCCTGGGCGCGAACCGCTTCCATGAAGCCCCCAGACATGGCCAAGCTCAACCCCGTGGACCGGCGACCCCCTATAAATAGGGCCTCCCCGAGCCCCTGCCCGTCTCTCCTCGCTCCCTCCTTCCCTCCGCTTCCTCCCCATGCCCAGCATGCTCTCCCCCGTGGTCAGGAGCCCTCTCCCGCACAAAACCCTCGCCGCAGTTGACCTCCCCTCCCCTCGTCGGCATTCCACTCTGCCCAGGCGCTCCCCTCGACCTCCCCCCAACGCGTGGGAGCCCCGCGAGCACGCAAACGCCCTCTGTTCCATCTGCCGCGGCCTGGAGCCCCTCCGATGAGCTCTCCCCTGCTCGTGTCAGGAGGAGAGGGATGACAGGTGGGGCCCACCTATCATCCCCTCACGTCCCCCCTCTCTTGCTGGCAGGATGGGCCCGCGAGCAGGTTTAAAATCGAACCTGTCACACGCAACGCCTCGCCTGGGCCGGCTTCCTCCTATGGGCCGGTTTGGCTGGGTGGTTTTGGCCCGTGAGGGCACATCACCCTTTTTCCTTGTTCTTTTCTTTTGCAACTTCCAAAAATTCCACAGATCTGAGTATTTATCCAATGCCCATAATTCTTCCACCTAAATTCTTACAATAATCCATAGAATTTATTAGTGCCATTTGTAAAAATGTTTGAAAATATTTTTTAGTACTAATATAATTTAAAACCTATATTTAGGCACCTTTTTGCCTCTGTTATTTAGTTTCCAAAATATTTTTCACAATAAAACACTAGGAGAATATTTTTAGTATGGCATTTAGTATTTATCAGAGTAGGTTAACATTTTTGATAGTAGTTTGTGCGCTCTGTTTTTGTGTGTTGCTTATTTTTATCGCTTTATTTGGCGATGACAGATTGCGCCGTTGACGAAGAAGTTGGAACCAAAGACTTCGAAGACCCCAAAGACTTTGTTGAGCCAGGCAAGCAGCCCTTTGACCATGTTAAGAAACTTTTTCATGCATGTCATATAGCACTTGTTGTTTTGATGATTGATCATGTGGTGGTGCTCCCCCTTCGGTGTGGTGCCTCCGATGCTTTTACCATTGACACTTGCATCATGCATGACCCTAGCACCTTATGAGGGTTATGCGGGTGGGTCTAGATAGGATGCTAGTAGACACTACGCAATGGGATGGGATTTATGCATAGTGATGGAAAGGAAGCGATTCTTTCAGAGACTTTTCGAAAACCCCGACGGCTGCCACTAATGCCTGAGGGAGATGACGATGATAAGTTGGGTAACCACTTGAGAAAGGAGTGGTGTGCCGGAACAAGATCATAATGTGTTTTCAAAAATGGATTGGTGCAAGTTGCAACCGTCACTCCAACCTTACATGCACAACCACGATACCCCTTATGGGACGGGGCTTTGTTTATTTCCTTGGTGGGTACTGGCAAGGAGCGCACATTACTAGTGGCGGGAGTGGCGTGGTCACTCTCGATATGGGGTCGTACGGGTATCTACGATCATGCACTGTCTTCACAAGCACCGGGCACATCGCTGGTCCCCTCATGGATGGTATGATTAGAGCGAGGCTCGTGTGATGTACATTGTGAGGGTTGGGTACCAAACGAGTGGACTCTTTGTCTAGTATCGCTAGGGGAAAGGCATAGTTCTGGGTGATTACCTTGGGTATGTTAGATACCGTGAGTCGTGGATGACACGGAAGTTCCTCGAGTCTTGTGGGTAAAGTGTGCAACCTCTGCAGAGTGTAAAACTATTCGAATAGCCGTGTCCACGGTCAAGGACAGTTGGACGACCGCTCTTGTGCTACGTCTAAGTGTTTTCTCAAACTGGTGTATGCGTGTTTGTGGATACACGGAGATGGTGCCTGAGCTAAGTTTGATGACTTAGCATGGCAATTGAACTACGCACGATGACTTAGCATGATAAAAGAACATTAGATGTTCAACCCCCACTTACGATGATATCAGCAAATTGTTCATATGGATATCTTCCTATTATTGATGCATGCTTACTAAGTTACTCGATCATGTCATTTGCATTGAAAATTATCTCTCCGCAAAATTACCTACATAGTGCTATATCATGCATCATTGTTACTTTGTTCCACAACTTGGGTTGCTTGCGAGTACATTCAAAGTACTCATTGGCTTGCCATTGGTTATTTAATTGGCTAGGCATGGGAGAACAGGAGTATGTTGAAGTGTTCGTTGGAGAGAAACATGCGGACTAGGATGCTTCCCAATCAGAATGCTTGTAGGTTAAGGCAGATGGCTTGGGTTCACACTTTGGACCAAGAT
This sequence comes from Hordeum marinum, assembly GCA_022496015.1. Lineage (NCBI taxonomy): Eukaryota > Viridiplantae > Streptophyta > Magnoliopsida > Poales > Poaceae > Hordeum > Hordeum marinum. The sequence continues at coordinate 187,568,502 of CM039674.1, read as the reverse complement.
TTCGGTTGCTTGTTCTATTTAAGTGTTTGGCCCTCATGGCCCTATCTATGTAAGACTAGAGCTTCATGGTCTTTATTTGTGTAATACGTTAAATGAGGATGTAAGACTCTTGTTATTCAGCTTCTGTGTGTTCACTGAGCATTGATCTCTGGGATCACTGTCCACGTGCATACGATGATCACGACTTCTGAGTCGAGTCCCCACAGAGCTGGTATCAGAGCCATCCTGACTGTAGGAAGCCCTTAGTTAGCATGGATGTTAGTTAGGATAAAACCGACTTTCAAAACTACACCTAGCATTTGTACTTAGGAATTCTGCACTATTTACCTCTTCTCATCTTCACACAACACTCTACTGACTCTCCTCCTTTCAAACCTTTGTAGATGGCCGTCGTACCCGAAGCCTTCCTGACATCCGGCTTTCCCTTCCTCCTTGGGGATAGCCTGGAGAAGTGCCAGTTTCGCCAACCACCCATTTTCTCTACCACGAGCACTGGGTCGATGCCTTCATGAAGGAGTACCATGTGGATGTGGTCGTGAAGGCGAACGACTTCCCAACTAGTTGCTTCTTTGAAGGACCAGGGATGGAGACCATGATACTCGTAGTCGAGACTGCTCCATGCAAGGCACTCCTACACCTTCTAGACATCACACCAGAGATGGCTGATGAGACGGCTACTCGCTACCTTCCCTTCAGGAAGGATGACCTTGGCGAGAGTTGGACGTTGATTCCAACCAAGGAGGATGGAACCCCACTCAGGTTCCAGACCTACTTCAGCCTCTCCATCGACAGTCTAGTCCATAACCTGATCAAGGAGTTCGTGAAGCTCCACGAGGAACTTCACCACACCCGAGAGCTACTTCGGCAAGTCAAGACGAAGCCAGACAAGATCAAGAAGGATGGAGCCCCGATGGACGACCAGCTGTCACGTATCGAGGAGGAGTAACTGCAACTAGGGATGCACCTACACGTCGTCGTCGCATGAGTGCGAAGGAGTACCGTGACCTCTTCACCGACCCGCCTGCAAAGCGTCATCGTGATGGAACTCCTCGTTCCCCCACCCCTTCGACCAGGAATATTGCCCATTCAGATGATGAACATGAGGAAGATCTAGAGGAGCATGACTATGAGATCGAGCACTCCACCACTTGAGTCCGAGACACCCTAGGGTAGGATCAGTCATGTATCCCTCATGCGAAGTCGAGACGTGTAATGGTTCGTATGAAACCATGTGTGCTTGTTGTTTGTTTTGTTGTTTGTGTCCCGATGCAAGTCGTACTTTTGCCTTAGGCAACATGTAAGTGACTCCATCGTCTATCTTAATATATGTTAGTCCTTCGACCTTTGTTTTAAACACACTTGCACTTGACCAACCCCCTTAGGAGCGCTTTTCCATTATTGCTTTTCCTCTCGTCTATCCCAGTTGTTTGACTTGGCTGCTCCAAACAAGATGGTGATTGCTACCCGCAACAGCTCCTTTACCAACCTTGAAGGCGGCAACTCGAGCAAGAAACAGGGAGTTGGTGGGTCTGCTCACGCTGGAGGACACCAGGAGCAGCCATAAGGCAATATTCCCCTGCCACCACCTCCATCGGAGAACATGATCATAGCTCAGTTTCTCCAAGTTCTCCGAGATGAGCGCCAGGCCAACAATGCTGCTATCCAGCAGATGGCTCAGGCTCTTGTGAACAACCAGCAGCAAGGCAGGAACGGCAATGGCCGCTCCATGTTGTCTGAGTTCATGAGGAATTCGTCCCCAACCTTCGCCGAGACTGCTGAACCATTGGATGTTGATGACTTGATCTGCACTATCGAGGACCTCCTTGCACTGTTCAATTGCAATGAGGATCGTGAGAAGGTGCTTTATGCCTCTCACTTCCTCGGAGGTACCGCCCGAGCTTGGTGGGATGGATTCAAGGTCATGCAACGAGAACGTGTGATCACGTGGAAGGACTTCAAGGAAGGATTCCGCACCGCCCACATTCCTTCAGGGGTCATGGCTATTAAGAAGAGAGAATTCCGAGCGCTGAAGCAAGGAAGAGGCTCTGTTAAGGAGTACCTGCAGAAGTTCAACCTGCTGTCAAGGTATGCACCTGAAGATGTCAGCACAGAGGCTGCCAAGAAGGAATGCTTCATGGACAGACTTCAATAGGTCCTGCAATATCAGCTCATCTTCTACGACTGTCGTACCTTCTTCGACTTGGTAAACAAGGCCCTCATGTTAGAAGACAAGCGTCGTGCCATAGATGACACTCGCAAGTGCATGATGATCAGCAAGGGTAGCTTTAGCAACCAGAAGCCTCGCCCCTGGCAGCCAGCCCCAGCCAAGCCGACCTATCAGTCACAACAGGCCAGACCTCCTGCACCTCATCCGAGCTACCAGCCTCGGCAATATGCCAATCCTAGGCCAGCTTACAACAACAACCACAATAACAACAACGGAGGCAGGAACTACAACAACAACCCTGGACAAGTCGCTTGCTTTGGATGTGGTCAGCCAGGACACATCTCTAGGCTGTGCCCTAACAAGAAGCCAGATGCCCTACGCCCCAATGTGCCCGCTCAAGGTCAAGCCCGTGGAGCGCCACCAAGGAACCCCGCTTCCCGCAACTAGACCAACAATGGCAAGGGTCGTGTGAATCACATCACCGCAAAGGAAGCCCAGGAAGACCTGGACATCATACTGGGTACATTCCTCGTCAACTCAACCCCAGCAACAGAATTGTTTGATTGTGGAGCTTCACATTCTTTTGTCACCCAAAGGTTTGTTCTAGAGAGTGGCATGAAGCCTACGCCCCTGGGTAGTCATATGTTGATACAAACCCCGGGTTCAATCATGAAGTCTAGGATAGGTTGTAAGGGAGTTGAGATCAACATCAACGGGGTAGACTTCCTAGCAGACCTTATCATCCTGAAGTCAGAAGGATTGGATGTGATCCTAGGCATGGACTGGTTAACCAACCACCAAGGCCTGTTACACTGTGCCAAAAGGATTGTCACCGTGACCAATAACCAGGGAGTGGAAGTCAAGTATGTTCCCAACCCCGCCTCCACTCAAGCCCCTCAGACTAACTATCTATCAGGATTGAGTTGGATCAAGTGCCAGTGGTATGTGAGCACCCGGATGTGTTTCCTGATGAGCTGTCCGGAATGCCTCCTGACTGCGACATTGAGTTCATCATTGAGCTTATGCCTAGATCAAGGCCCATCTATAAGAAGGCCTATTGGATGGGATCCGGAGAGTTGGGTTAATTAAAGAAGCAACTGGTAGAGCAGCTTAGAAAAGGATTTATTCTCCCTAGTGCCTCTCCTTGGGGATCGCCTGTTCTATTTGTGTCAAAGAGGGACGAAACTATTAGACTCTGTGTCGATCACCATTCTCTCAACCAAGTCACAATAAAGAACAAGTACCCACTCCCCAAGATTGAAGACCTGTTTGATCAATTGAATGGAGCCAAGGTGTTTTCCAAGATCGACCTCAGGTCTGGGTACTATCAGCTGAAGATCAGGCCTCAGACATCCCGAAGACGGCATTTGTAACCCGGTATGGCCTCTATGAGTACACAGTCATGTCATTCGGGTTAACCAATGCCACTGCCTACTTCATGTACCTCATGAATAAGGTCTTCACGGAGTACTTGGACAAGTTCGTTGTCGTCTTCATTGATGACATACTTGTCTTCTCCAAGTCTGAAGAGGAACATGAGGAACACTTGAGATTGGTTCTAGAAAAGCGTCGAGAGCACCAACTTTATGCCAAGTTCAGCAAGTGTGAATTCTAGCTACATGAAGTTAGATTCTTGGGTCATGTGTTAACCGCTGAAGGATTGTCAGCGGATCCTGCCAACATTGAAGCCGTGACTGAATGGCAAACCCCAACCACCGTGAAGGAAGTCAGGAGATTCCTCGGACTCGTGGGATATTACCGCAAGTTCGTGGAAGGGATCTCAAGCATTGCCCGACCCATGACCCAGCTTTTGAAGAAGGACAAGAAGTTCGAATGGATAGCCAAGTGCCAGGAAAGCTTCTAGGAGCTCAAGAAGAGATTGACCATAGCCTCAGTTTTGGCCACCCCCGGTATTCACAAGGAGTTTGTGATTTATTGTGATGCATGAAGAACCGGGATTGGAGGTGTTCTGATGCAAGAAGGCAGAGTCGTAGCATATCTATCCAGATAGCTATGACCTCATGAAGAGAAATATGCAACTCATGATCTCGAGTTGGCAGTCGTGGTTCATGCCTTGAAGACATGGCGGCATTACATTCTGGGGAAGCGATGTGAGATATTCACAGACCACAAGAGTTTGAAGTACATCTTCAGTCAAAGGTAATTGAACATGAGGCATCGAAGATGGTTGGAGTTGATCAAGGATTGCGACCTTAGTGTTCAGTACCACCCCGGAAAGGCCAACATGGTAGTAGATGCCTTAAGCAGAAAGGCTTGTTCCTTGAATGCTATGATTAAGGAAAGGCTACCCGCCCTGTATGAAGAACTTGCGAGCTTCGGCTTGGAACTTATTGCACCTGGATTCCTCGCCAACCTCGAAGCAAGGCCTACCTTAGTGCATGATATCAAAGAAGCCCAGAAGGGACATGAGAGCATCAAAGGCATCAAGAGGAACATCAAGGCAGGCAAGGCTCCAGGATTCTCGATAGATGAACAAGGAGTTGTATGGTTCAGGAGTCGCATCTGCGTACCCAACAAAGAGGAGCTCAAGAACCTGATCTTACAAGAAGCTCATGACACTCCCTACTCCATTCATCCTAGAGGAACCAAGACGTATCAAGACCTCAAGGCAAGATTCTGGTGGCATGGCATGAAACGGGAGATAGGCATGTTCGTGGCTAAGTGTGACATATGCTAGAGAGTCAAAGCTGAGCACCAGCGAACCGCTGGGCTATTGCAGCCCCTCAAAGTGCCTGAATGGAACTGGGACAAAGTCGGGATGGATTTCATCACCGGTTTACCAAGGTCAAGCGAAGGACATGTTTCCATCTGGGTCATTGTCGACCACCTAACCAAGGTAGCCTACTTCATCCCCGTTAAGACAACCTACAATCGGAACCAATTGGCCAACATCTACATCAACCGGATTGTGAGCCTCCACGGAATTCCTAAGGAGATTGTGTCGGACCGAGGCACCCAGTTCACCTCTAGGTTCTAGAATAGGTTCCAAGCAGCCTTGGGAACCAAGCTTTCCTTCAACAATTCTTTCCACCCTCAGACCGGTGGGCAAACAGAGCGACTAAATCATATACTCGAAGATATGCTCTGCGCCTGTGTTTTAGCATATGGAGCCAAGTGGGGATATTTCTTACCATTCGCGGAGTTCTCCTACAACAACAGCTACCAGGCGAGTCTTGAGATGGCACCATGTCAGGTGTTGTATGGACGCAAGTGTCGTACTCCCCTCAATTGGTCAGAGACCGGAGAAGGATTAGTTTTTGGACTAGACATCCTCCACGAAGCAGAAGATCAAGTTCAACTCATCCGAGAACGACTCGAGACCGCCAAGATTAGGCAGAAGAGCGACACCGACTCTCACCGTCGGGACATGAGTTTCCATGTCGGGGACCATGTCTACCTCCGAGTCACGCCTCTCAAAGGGAACAAGCGTTTCCACGCCAAGGGGAAGCTTGCACCAATATTCATCGGCCCCTTCAAGATCACCAACAGGCGAGGAGAAGTTGCCTACCAGCTAGATCTACCTTCCGAACTATCATATGTGCACAACGTCTTTCATGTGTCACAACTCCGAAAGTGTCTGCAAGTTACCAACCGCCCCGACCTCTACAAGGACATCGACCATCAAGCCATCGATCTTCAGCCAGACCTCACATATCGTGAGAGGCCAGTTCGCACTTTCGATGAAGCCGAGTATTGCACCCGAAGCCGCACCATCAGGTACTTCAAGGTCCAGTGGAGCAACCACACTGAAGCTGTAGCAACCTGGGAGCGTGAAGATTATGTTAGATCTGAGTTCCCTTATCTTTTTAGCGCTTAGCCTAGGAATCTCGAGGATGAGATTCTTGTAAGGGGGGAAGGTCTGTCACACCCTGTGTTTGTAGCACATTTATATGTTTGGATTTATAAAATTGGGAACCAACTAAAACTTTTTCAAAGTGCTTGTGCTTGTTTGCAATGTTGTTGCCTGCTTGATGATTATGATTTATGGCACTCCTAGAATCTATTCCACTTCATATTCATCTTCCTTATCCCAAACCTCTTGCCCAATGATCATGCCATGTGAATAGTGCCCAAAACTATTTTTTTATCAAATTTTGTTTTAACCAAATTAAGTTTTCAAAACCCCCTAGTGCTCAAATTAGGTGGATCCTTTCTTCCCAAAGGCTTGATTTCAAACCCACTATATATAAGACTTCCCAAAACCCCAAAATAATATTTCTTAAAGATTACCTTTATATTTTATTTAAAGGCTTTTTCTTAAGGCTAGAAATGGGTTTTCATAGGGAAAAAATATTTGAAATATTTGAAAATATTTGAGAAAATTTAGGAAAATTCAGTGGACATATATTTTCCATATATGTGAGTTTCAACACAAGGGCATGATTAGATCATAGGCAAAACACCTCAAAACCCTTTCTGTTCAAATCAAACTTTTGGAATATTTCAATAAGAAATATTCTTTATAAATTCCAGGAAATATCCAGCAAGTCAATATTATTATAGGTGATGTTCTTGCAAAGTTTCATCTCAATCCAAGTTGCTTTGGCCCATAAAACCATCCCAAAACCCTTTCTGTCCAGATTCTAATTTAAACAACTTACTATAAATGTCTCCCCTTGGACTCAAACTTTGTGGGAATGCTCTAATGACTAAATATTGATGATACACTAAGTGGTGCATCAAGGGTAAAAGCCTAGCATCAATAGATCTACAGAGACCTGATTCCGTAAATTTCTAGGGTTTGACAAACCTCCATTGTCAACTTTTTCCCCTTGGGCTCAAACTTGGTGAATCCTCTCATCTTTACCTAGCATTTGACCCTAGTAAATATCTCAGTGAGTTGGAAAGCTTATCTTTCCCAAAACCATACCAAACACCTTCTGGTGAAATGGTAAAACCACCATTTCCAACCCTTAACCATTTACCCTTGCCCCTAGATCTTTACCAGAGCCTCTTGTAGTTAAATTTCACCTCCAGTAAGAACCCCAAGCCCTCAAGTCATTGGGAAGTGGGGTAAAACCCCTATTTTCACCCCTAGACAACATATTTTCTCTCCCTCTTCCCTTTTCCTTCTACCATAAGGCTTCTCTAGAGCCCTCCCTAGCTCCTCCTAGCCCTTGGGCATCTTCTAAAGCCCCAATACACAAGAGGACACGCAGGTGGGCTTAAAATATGCCCAGGCATGCCATTTGGGCACTTTGGAGCATGCTACAATGCACTCCCGCATAGTAGCCGCCCCTGTCCGGTGCCGCCCAACAACCTTTGGCCTCCCCCGCATGTCTCCCTGGTTGGCCTCAACGTCCACGACGCAGCAGGCGGTCGGCCCCCTCTCTCCCCTCTCTCTCCTCCACTCCTTCGCGCACGCACGGCACAGCCCGAACCGGCCAGTGGCCGCGCTCGCACGCGTGCACCCTCGCACCCCCCATCCTGTCTGCCTTCCCTTCTCCTGGGTGCAGATCGCGTCCATGAAGCCCCCAGACATGGCCAGGCTCGCCCCCGTGGCCCGTGGTGACGCCCTGGTCCTCATCGGCGCGCCACGTCCATGGTGGACCGGCGACCCCCTATAAATAGGGCCTCCCCGTGCCCCTGCCCCTTTCTCCTCCCTCCTCCTTCCCTCTGCTTCCTCCCCGTGCCTAGCACTCTCTCCCCCGTGGTTGGGAGCCCTCTACCACACCAAACCCTCGCCGCTGTCGAGCTCCCCTCCCCTCGCCAGTGTTCCGATCTGCCCTGGCGCTCCCCTCGACCTCCCCTCGACGCGCGGGAGCCCCGCGAGGACGCCGTCGCCCTCTGTTCCGTCCGCCGTGACCTGGAGCCCCTCCGATGAGCTCTCCCCCGCTCTTGTCGCGAGGAGAGGGATGACAGGTGGGGCCCACCTGTCATCCCGTTGCGGCCCTCCTCTCTCGCCGGTAGGCTGGGCCCACGGGCAGGTTTAAAATCGAACCTGCCGCGCGCGGCACCTTGCCTGGGCTGGCTTCCTCCTGTGGGCTGGTTCGGCTGGGTGGTTTTGGCCCATGAGGGCACAAGACGCTTTTTCCTTTTCCTTTTCTTTTACAACCTCCAAAATTTTCCACACATCTGAGTATTTATCAAATGCCCATAATTCTTCCACCTAAATTCTTAGAATAATCCATAGAATTTATTAGTGCCATTTGTAAAAATGTTTGAAAATATTTTTTACTACTAATATATTTTAAAACCTATATTTAGGCACCTTTTTGCCTCTGTTATTTAGTTTCCAAAATATTTTTCACAACAAAACTCTAGGAGAATATTTTTAGTATGGCATTTATTATTTATCAGAGTAGGTTAACATTTTTATAGTAGTTTGTGTGCTCTGTTTTTGTGTGTTGCTTATTTTTATCGCTTTATTTCGCGACGATAGATTGCAAGGTTGACGAAGAAGTTGGACCCGAAGACTTCGAAGACCAGCGAGACTTTGTTGAGCCAGGCAAGCAACCCTTTGACCATGTTAAGAAACTTTTTCATGCATGTCATATAGCACTTGTTGTTTCGCTGATTGATCATGTGGTGGTGCTCCCCCTTCGGTGGGGTGCCTCCGATGCTTTTACCGTTGACACTTGCATCGTGCATGACCCTACCACCTTATGAGGGTTATCCGCATGGGTGTAGATAGGATGCTAGTAGACGCTACACAATGGGATTGGATTTATGCATAGTGATGGAAAGGAAGCGATTCTTTCAAAGACTTTTCGGAAACCCCGTCGGGTGCCGCTAATGCCCGAGGGAGATGATGATGATAAGTTGGGTAACCACTTGATAAAGAAGTGGTGTCCCGGAACAAGATGAGAATGTGTTTTCAAAAACCGATTGGTGTAAGTTGCGACCGTTACTCCAACCTTACATGCGCATCCACGATACCCCTTATGGGATGGGGCTTTGTTGATTACCTTGGGGGGTACTGGAAAGGTGCCCGCATTACTAGTGGCGGAAGTGGAGTGGTCACTCTCGACACGGGATCATACCGGTATGTACGATCATGCGATGTCTTCATAGGCACCGGGCACACTGTTGGTCCCCTCATGGATGGTATGATTAGAGCGAGGCTCGTGTGATGTACATCGTGAGGACTGGGTACCAAACGAGTGGACTCTTTGTCTAGTATCTCTAGGGGAAAGGCATTGTTTGGGGTGCTTACCTAAGGTATGTTGTATACCGCGAGTCGTGGCTGACACGGAAGTTCCCGAGTCTTGTGGGTAAAGTGTGCAACCTCTGCAGAGTGTAAAACTATTCGAATAGTCGTGTCCACGGTCAAGGACAGTTGGATGACCGCTCTTATGCTACGTGCAAGTGTTTTCTCAGGCTGGTGTGTGCGTCTGTGTGGATACACGGAGATGGTGCTTGATCTAGGTTCGATGACTTAGCATGGAATTGAACTAAGTCCAATGACTTGGCATGATAAATGAACATGAGATGTTCAACGCCCACTTATGATGATACCTGCAAATTGTTCATATGGATATCTGCCCATTATTGATGCATGCTTACTAAGTTACTCGATCTTGTCATTTGCATTCAAAGTTAGCTTTCCGCAAAATTACCTACATAGTGCTATATCATGCATCATTGTTACCTTGTTCCACAACTTGGTTTGCTTGCGAGTACATTCAAAGTACTCATTGGCTTGCCACTGGTTATTTAATTGGCCAGGAATGGGAGAACAGGAGTATGTTGAAGAGTTTGTTGGAGACGAACATGCGAACTAGGACGCTTCCCAGTCAGAATGCCTGTAGGTTAAGGCAGATGGCATGGGGTCATGCTTTCGACCAAGATTTCCGCTGCTTGTTCTATTTAAGTGTTTGGCCCTCGTGGCCCTATCTATGTAAGACTAGACCTTCATGGTCTTTATTTGTGTAAGACGTTAAATGAGGATGTAAGACTCTTGTTATTCAGCTTCTGTGTGTTCACTGAGCATTGATCTCTGGGATCACTGTACCCATGCATTCGGTGATCACGACTTATGAGTCGGGGTCCCCACAGCAATACATGCCAATTTGTGGTTATAAGTATCTATTGGCATGAAGCAAGATTCATTGGCATCCGTTGCAACTAGACCCATGGTAATAGGCTATTGCCACGAAAAAGCAACCGTGGCAATAAAGTGTGCTATTGTAATATCAATTTGGGAAGTTGCCACATATTTTCCTATGACAAAACTCACCAGATGCCACAATTTTATTTGTGGAGATAGCTTTAACGCAACATGTAACGAATCATGGCGACTGATAGCTCCTGACGATGGACATTTGTGATAGAAGAAGAAAGGGTGAGGTGTTCTAAAAGGTTTTAAAGCATCTAAGAAGATTACACACCATTTAGATTGGTGATTATGATATGTTGTGTACCATTTAGATAAGTTATTATGAGATGTTGTGTACCAGGATCCTCCTCCTTAGAATTCATCATTGTGCCCTAGTGTAGATAATATCAGAATTTGGCTCAACTTAAGAAGAAACATAATACTTAAAGCATGCTTAAAATCAAATTAATTAACAAAATTTTAAAAAGTGTGAACTATTAGTCCATTTGTTTGAAAACTGTCACGCCCCCATGCTTATAGAGACATTGCCTTTGAAAATTCGCAACTGTCTACAGGGGACGAGTGGAATGGGAATTGGATTGGAAGGTGATGACTGACGTGTTAAAGATTGCCAATATGACCTCATCACCACAATATTGGATTCTCACTGACATCTAGTTATCACTATTTGGGCTTGCATCCCACAAAATTCCTTTTGCTGGGAGGAATTGCAACAAACTCACCCATGAGATTGCAACGGTAGGTATATGGACAGGGGAACTACTACTAATTGGCAGCGTACCTAGTAGACATGATAGCCTGATGTTTTCGGAGTGTATTCTCCCCTGCACCTTGAGTATTTCTGCTAACTAGGATTCATGTGCCTGTATTTTCATTATAATCATGTGCCTGCTAACTAGGATTTTTAGGACACATGTGGCGAGCTCTTGTAGGGAAGAAAATATGCTTTAAGTAAAAGGTTAGAAGCAGAAATGCAAGCTCCATCAGCATCGCAAATCTCCAATACGAGGTCTTTAGAAACAACCAAAAGGATACAACAGCTACATGGTGGAAAGCAACGCTTTTACGTCCCAATTTTCTTCTTGATAATTAGTTAAACAAGATAGACCAGCAAATTATTTTATATACATGCAGTGCCACTACATGATACTTTAAGCCCACTAGAAATCAAAATAACTAGAATGCTGATAGGCGTGGGCGTTGTATGGGAGAAAAAATGCATATAATTTTACAATTAAATAGTCCAATAAAAATAATAATTAATTTTCAAATGAATAGAGAAAGTTCTGTTGTATATTCATAGTGATTTGTGGGATATACTACACTAAAATGATGATACATCTACTAGAACCTTACCATCAAAAGTAACTATTTATCAAAGCAACATTCCCTGTCAGTAAAGTAGATATCCATGTTGCTCTTGACAATCTCTACTACCATGATAGGCATAATTTGTCGAGTGCAACTTTAAGCAAAGTGGAGCCTTTTCCGATGTTAACACTGAATTAAAAAATGGCACGGGTATTCGGGTATGCTTGTTTACATGCCAGTTTGAGAGTATTCAAGTATGTATGGATATGTGACGAGTATTCTGGTATGTACATCTTGACCATGAGAAGAGCACATACTATTATTATTGCTAGGCAAATCAAATAGTAGAAGGCATGTACCATCGACGTTGGCCTCGTATCTTGCTCTCGTTTCCATTAGTACACATACAAGCTAGCAGCCTGTTGGGTGTATTATTGTGGAAGCCATCTTACATATGGATGGTTTCCTCGTTGATGCTAGCAGATGATGAGGACCCATGGCTCCTATCGAGGGAGGCCTCTTGAATTTTTCATGGGCGTCGGATGGAGGGATGGATGCCGACGGCGTCGGTTGAATCTTCCCATGGCTCTGGCAGCTGCAAGGTCCTCGTGGCTGCCTCCTTGAGCCTAGTGGGAGGAGGGAACATCCCCAAGGACCATGGTTGCCTCGGCGGCGTGATGCCCTCAGGCTAGCGGCAATGACTTGTGGCATGGTATGTGGCGGCTTCGATGGCTAGGCGTGTGTGTGAAGGGATAAGGAGACGACACACACATGGTCGTAGCCGTAATGTACGCGAGTCCAATGGTTGCAATGCGTGATCTGGGGGAGGACTACTCTGACCTATTAGAACCCATAACATTTTTAGTGCAATATAGCTTTACACTCGATACAAATAATATGATATTTTCCTTTTACTCTTCCTTTTCTTTTCTCTATTCTCTTATGTTTTTTAGTAGGGCCTGCGCATTGATTAGAGGATATAAATATGAATGCTTAACCCCAAAAATCTACACGGATTGTATTAATCTTGTCAAAACGATCAATTTTGATCCAAAAACTGTATCAATCCGACATCGTATGCGAAAGTTGCATCTATAATTGTGTGATACTGCACTACATGGCTGGATTATCCTTGTGGTCAGCCAGATAATCCGGCCGATGGCAGGAAGAACGCCCTGGACATATGGTATTGTGGAGCATCCCTCACTCATCCACATGAATCCTACACCATCTCCACAAGACACAAGTGGCCCTATGACAAGAGCTCGCGCATGTGCAATAGAAGCTAAGGTGAACTCCCTCCTCTTTGAGCTTGACATGAATACTAATGGAACTTGGATGCTACCTCACCTCGACACTCTATGCATCATTAGGTACGAGGAAGACAGCCAAGGCCAAGGGGAGCAACCATGAGCAAGCATAGAAGAGGGAGCCAAAGATGTAGCCAAACTGCCAAGCTACTGTCAACCCCGTGCACACAGGCTGCCTAGACCCCATGCGCACGAGGGTAACAGAGTAATAGATGACCCCATGTGCACTGGACCAGAAGACGCCATGCACACAGGTCTCCCAGGAGCTACAACATCCACCCCGTGTGCACGGGCCCATAAGACCCCATGCACACGGGCCTCCCAGGAAGCTACAGCGACGACCCCGTGCGCACGGCCATGTCCCATGCCCACAGGACTGCCTGTGCGCACGAGCCTCCAAGGCCAGCCAACCCACTCAGCCGATTTTGAACCCTCCTCGAACCCTACCTCTCTATGGCTATATCTAGGACCCCTGGCTCATATGTTAGGTTTAGCTATTGCTTTGCACTTGTGAGCATAGCTCCATTACTTCTCTCTCTTGAGGACTTTATCCTCCTTTGGGAGTAGATCAAAGTGATTCCATGGCCCCTTTAGAGTGAAGATCTCCCGTGGATTCAAGGCTCCTCCTCTGGAGTGAGAGAACACAACCACTACTTGTATCGTTTATTGATTTGTGACCTTGTACCTCTCGTGATGATTATGGACCTAGTGCATGTGTGACTTGTGTTTCCTCATGAGTGTTTCTCCTCTTCTTCCCCGTGTTCTTCGTGTTTTCCTCCTACAATTCTTGAAAGATCGAATCCCATGGGTCTTGACCCATATCTTATGGTATCATGAGCCACGTTGATCACGAATTTGGTGTCTCCCCACCATTTTCTAGCCTATATTTGCTTGATTTCATCCTAATCCAAAAATCCCCACAAAATAGCCAACCATTTTTTTTGCAATTGTTGAATCTTGTGAGTTTTTGTTGGTTTCGATCCGTGGAATAGATGCCTAGCAAGTGGATTTAGCTTTCTATCTGAGAGTTTCCCAAAAATTTACCCAAAAACCATCGAATTCATGATCTGCCCGAAATTTTCTCCGCACCGTGTGTCCACGGGCCCTGGCCCCCGTGTGCACGGGCCCCCGCGAAAGTTTCTAGACACCCCGTGCACATGGGCCTCAAAAGACCCCATGCGCATGGGCCCTATAGAACAACCGCAGTTTTTCTGTTTTCAGTCTTTGTCACCCCCATACTTTTTCTTTCCGGTCCATGGCCTTTTCCTTTGTAATTTAGAGTTTGTGGCTTCCGTGTCCTAAGGTGTTTCAGATACTTAGGTGCGGTTGGACGTCATCATCACCACCATTCATCATCACTGGCCTTGACTTCGACTTCAGACACCTTCAACCGTAAGGAAGGACGGTAACTTCGACGACATCTTTGTCCATACCTTGCCATTGCATTGATAGCTCCAACCCTATTTGCGTACCTTACCCATCGAGACTAGCAAGTTGAGAATTGTCGGTCCATGTTACTTGTGCACCATGGTGACACTCATATGCCGCATAGCTAGTTTAGCGCGCACCTCACTTGTTGTCTACTTTGCACCATAAGACTCTCCTGTGAATATCCATCATACTTGTCTCATATCTTGGTTCGAGCATAAAACATATAGAAAATAAAGAGAAACAAAAGCTTTTAAGAAAAGAGAAAGATTCCAAAGAGCTTGTAAGAAATAGCCATAGCATCATATCCTCTCGCATGCATACTAGATACTTGGGATTGAAGATGGCACGGTTACTCTCATATGTTGGTGCACAAGCGTGTATGTAGACCATTAGATCAATCGAGCGAGTTCTCTCTTGTATCCATGCAAGACGAGCCTTGCGGAGATTTCATACTGCTCTTTCCTTGGTTGTGTGGATCCCATTATATCTATTCGTTTGTGTGTTCCTAGTTCCGAGTGCCTTGAAAGCTATTGTTCTATTTGATTTTTCTTGCTATTTTGTAAGTCTTACTCAACATTGGCAAAATCTTGGTTCACATTTGCTCAAATTTTGTGTCACTCATCCTAACCAAGCTACACTTCAAAGCTTTAGTTTGTGTAGGTGTGAGAAGGGCAAACTCAGTACCAATTCTACTATTTCCACGACTTCACATTGAGTGATTGATCCTCTTTCAACCTTCGGAACGGTATTTGGTATTGTGTTTTCTCATTCTACCACTTACATCTACTTGAGTGCCATGGATAGGAACACTATGGTGAACCTGACCTTCGAGGAGTGTGACAACAACGCGAACAACTACCTCACCAAACAACAATTCTTTGGAACACCTTGTGACCAACATACGCAAATCCGAGGAGCAAACGCGGGACCTTCTCACAACCCAAATGGACGAGCTTCGCACCTTGATGGTGAACTGCACATCATCAACTTCTACTTCAACTTGATGGTGCACATCAAGTCGCCACTCCTCCGAGGACTCCTCCAGCGTAAGTCCTCCTCCACGATCTTGACCACAACAATGTGATGCATGTTGCCTCTCTCAAGACTCAAGCAACCCGTTCCATGACAACGAGCCTCGAGGTTAACATTGCGAGTGTGCCACCATCACCAACAGGAGCAAGACGCACATGAGAAAGAACACGTACGTCACCGTGTGGGCAAGACCGGCATCATGAAGAGCAAGCCAATGAGGCACATCACGCGCTTCGCGAATCAGCATATGCCTTGCACGAATGCAACCAACAAGATCGCGATGAACAAGATGCTCTACATCGAGAACGCCAAGAGGAAGCCGCATGACAAGAGGAGCACCAAGAACACCAACAACAGATGTGACCACAACATCAACAAAACCGAAGGCAAGAGGAGCAATACATTGATGAGCTCGCCCCAAGGCAAGGGAAATATCAACATGACAACAATGACCCTCCATGACAAGAAGAGCGACCTCAAGCAAATCCCATTGACCACGTGGATGATCAAGCTCCTAGGCAAGGCCAACGTCAACAAGACAACTATGCTCCTCCACGACAAGGATACAACCACCACAACAAAAATTGAGGAAAATCGCTTTGGCAAGCTCAAGTTCAATATGCCTAAGTTCTCCGGAAGCAACAACCCCGAAGACTATCTCTCTTGGGCACTCACGGTTGACAAGGTATTCCGATCGCACAACTATGAAGAGGACAAGAAGATTGCCATGTCCTCCCTCAAGTTCTAGAACATTTGCTGGGAACAAGTGATTGAGCGAAGAAGAGAAAGAGGTAACCCTCCAGTTACTACTTGGGCACAAAAGAAGGACCGCATGCGAGCTTGATTCAACCCAACACACTACAATCATGATTTCTTCAATAAGTGAAAACTACTCAAAATAGGCACAACGTTGGTGGAAGAGTACTACTAAGAGATGGATATGGGCATGATAAGAGCCAATGTGAAGGGAGATGATGAGCAAACTATGGCACATTTCTTGAATGGTCTCAATTACCAAGTCAAGAAAATTGCAGATTTCCAACCCTACTCCAACTTGATCGAGCTAGTGCATCAAGCCACCAAGGCGGAACGTCAGGTCCAAGAGGACTACAAGTACTCCAGGACCTCCTACAAGACATGCGGTGCAACTACTCAAGCTTCTCCAACCACGACACCTTCCTCTACAAAAACATCAACAACAAAAGATGATAAGTCAAGCTACAAGGACAAGTCGTCCTCGTCATCCGGCACCGCTACTACAACCAAACCAAGAGCGTCATCCTTTACATCAACACCGGATGCCGCGAAAACAAGCTCCATGAAGTGCTTCATGTGCCACAGCCGAGGCGACAAGATGTATGAGTGTCCCACAAGGCGGACCATGATCCTTCGTGATGACTAGTCCTATGAGTCTATGAGTCCCTTTGTGACAATGATACGATCCACGCTCTCATTGTCTCGAAGGTTTTGACACTCCAACAACAACAAGATGAGGACCAACATTGCCACATCGTCGACCCCAATGCCGACATCCAAGGAAGATCCGTCAAGGTTATCAACGATGGAGGAAGTTGCCACAATTTGGAAAGTGAGGAACTTTGCTTCGAGTTGCACTTGGTCAAGAAAAAACATCCTCGCCCCTACAAGGTCCAATGGCTAAGTGACTCCGGCACAATACAAGTCGACCACACCCTGCATGCTTCCTTCAAGATTAGAGATTACGAAGACACCATGGAGTGTGATGTGGTGCCCATGTCCGTTTGCTACCTACTCCTTGGGAGACCTTGGCATTTTGACCGTGGAGTCATACACAATGGGTGCAAAAATCAATATAGCTTCAAGATGATGGGCACCGAATATGTGCTTGACCCTATGTCTCCAAGTCAAGTGACCGCCAACAAGCGAGCTTCATCCCATCATGGAGAGAAAAGTGAGAGAGTGATCCACCTCAAAGCGAGTGAGCGCCACAACCAAAATTGAGTGACTCCACAATGAGGGACAAGAGTGACCTAGTAGTTTTTACCACCAAAAGAGATTTGAGTATTTGAGTGAGAGCCCATCAATTGTCCTTCACTACGTGATAGTGTGCAAGGATGATGTCACCCGGCATAACCCTTCACAACATCTTCCTCTTGTGTTGTCTCAATTGTTGTCGGAATTTCAAGACGTTTTACCCGATGAGCTACCTCCGGGACTATCACCAAAATGAGGGATCGAACACCACATTGACCTCATTCCCGGCGCACCGCTCCATAACAAGGCACCCTACCGCGTTAACCCCGACGAAACAAAGGAGATACAAAGGCAAGTCCAAAAACTCCTAGATAAAGGGCATGTACGTGAAAGTTTGATTCCTTGTGTGGTTCCCGTGATCCTAGTACCTAAGCAAGATCGAAGTATGTGCATGTGTTCTAATTGCCGACCTATAAATGCTATCACCATTAGATATGTACGTACACCCTATCCCTAGCTTAGATGACATGCTAGATGAAGTTAGTGGTGCCACTATCTTTTCCAAAATAGACTTAAAAAGTGGTTACTACCAAATTCGCATCCAAGAAGGTGATGAGTAGAAAACGACTTTCAAAGATAAATTTGGACTCTATGAATGGCTGGTGATGCCATGGGCTTATCTAAAGCACCGGGTAAATTTATGCGAAAGATGCATCATGTCTTGAGCCCCAACATTGGATATTGTTTTGTGGTCTACTTTCATGACATCCTTGTTTTTAGTGACTCTCTAGAACAACACACCACAGATGTTAGGCACGTCTTGCAAACTCTTTGGAAAGAAAAAACTTTATGTGAACATGGACAAATGCATGTTTGGTGTTGAAAAACTTGTTTTCCTAGGATTTGTGGTTTCATCCAAGGGTGTCCATGTTGATGTAACTAAGATTGAGGACATAAAAAATTGGTGAACACCCACCAATTTGCACCAAGTGCGTAGTTTCTTAGGACTAGATGGTTTCTACCTTCGGTTTGTGAAAGACTTTAGCACTATTGCCACTCCCCTACACGCTTTGAGCAAGAAAAATGCACCTTTTGTTTGGGGACCATCCCAAGACACTCTTTGACAAGTTTTATTGTCCAAAGATGCATCGTGATGTAGCACGGTTCACCAACCGATGCTCTACATGCCGCAAAGCTAAGTCAAAACCTCAATCCCATGCTCTTTACATGCCTCTTCCAATACCGTTCCAACCTTGTGAAGACATTAGTATGGATTTTGTGCTTGGTTTGCCACGAACGAAAAATGGCCATCATTCCATTTTTCTCACTATGGATCGCTTTTCCAAAATGGCTCATTTCATTCCTTGTCAAAAGATAGACGATGCTTCAAATATTGCCAATCTCTATTGTAGGGACATCTTACGCGTGCATGGAGTACCCAAGACCATTGTCTCGGAACGCGACGTCAAGTTCTTGAGCTACTTTTGGAAGACCCCTTGTGCCAGGCTTGGTGTCAAGCTACTATTATCTTCCGCATACCACCCACAAACCAATGGCCAAATGGAGGTGACGAACCGGATGCTTGGAACTCTCCTTCGTGTGTTGATCTACAAGAACATCAAGGAATGTGAAGATTGCCTCCGCATTGCTGAGTACGCCTACAATCGCGCATGACCCTTCACCACCAACAAGTCCCCCTTCGAGGTGGTCTATGGCTTCATTCCTTTGTCCCCATTGGACATTCTCACACTACCACTACAAGAGCGTGTCAACATGGATCCAAGTGCAAGGGCAAGCTACATTAATAAGATGCATGCAGATACAAGGAACACCATCGAGCGCCAAGTGCAATGCATCACCGCCAAGCGCAACACCAACAAACATCCCATTGCGTTTAAGCCCGGCGACCTTGTGTGGCTACATCTTCGGAAGGAACATTTTCCCAATCACCACAGGTCCAAGCTACTACCTCGAACTAATTGACTATTTGAGGTGTTGGCACGCTACAACATCAATGCCTACAAGATCGACATCCCACGCGACAAGTACAACATGAGTGACATTCCAACATCACCGACCTCTCCCCATTTCATGGTGATGAATATCTTGATCCAAGGACGGATCTTCCCCAAGGGGGGAGATGATGCGGAGCATCCCTCACTCATCCCCATGAAGCCTACACCATCTCCATAAGACACAAGTGGTCCTATGACAAGACCTTGCGCACGCACAATAGAAGCTAAGGTGAACTCCCTCCCCTTTGAGCTTGACATGAATATTAATGGAACTTGGATGCTACCTCACCTTGACACTCTACGCAGGTACAAGGAAGACATCCAAGGCCAAGGGGAGCAACCACGAGGAAGCACAGAAGATGGAGCCAAAGATACAGCCACAGTGCCAATCTACGGCCGACCCCATGCACACGGGCTGCCTGGACCCCGTACGCACGAGGGTAATGGAGTAACAAAAGTCCACATGCGCACGCGCCCAGAAGACCGCGTGCACACAGGCGTCCCAAGGCTATAGCAGCCACCCCATGCGCACGGGACCATAAGACCCCGTGCACACGGGCCTCCCCAGAAGCTACATCGGCGACCCCGTGCGCATGGTCGTGTACCGTTACCACAGGAACCCCTGCGCATGGGGATCACTTAGGATGGGCACACGGTCCTCCCAGGCCAGCCGACCCACTCGGCCCAGTTCGACCCCGCTTCGACCCCTACCTTTTGCTAGCTATATCTAGGACCCTTGGATCATATGTTAGGGTTAGCTATTGTCTTACACTTGTGATCATAGTTCCATTACTTGTCTCTCGTGAGGAGTTTGTCCTCCTTTGGGATTAGATCCAAGTGATTCCAAGGCCCCTCTAGAGGGAAGATCCCTCGTGGATTCAAGGCTCGTCGTCCGGAGTGAGACAACACTACCGCTACTTTTATCGTTTGTTAATTTAGGACCTTGTACCTCTTGTGATGATTATGGACCTAGTGGATGTGTGATTTGAGTTTGCTCTTGAGTGTTTCTCTTGTTCTTCCCCGTGTTCTTCGTGTTTTCCCCCTCCAATTCGTGAAAGATCGACTCCCACGGGTCTTTCCCCGTATCATATGAGATATCATCCGGGAAGGCAAAAGAAGGTTGAATTCGAAGCCGGATTATCTGGGATATGTCTCGGATGATCTGAGAATCATCTGGATTGAAGTCCGGGCGTCTAGACAAGTTTTTTCTGCTGCACATGTTAGAAAACAGCCCGAAACCGTTTCAAGACTAACCCTAATCGAAAAATGTTTAACACGAAAGTTGTTCATCTCATTGAAATGGTTATATTCTATTTTGTGCTAATGTTCAGCTGAGGTGTTTTTCGGTGTGTGAGAGCCAAAAACTTAACTACTTCCCTAGAATTACCTAAATCTTAGTTCGGTTAATTTTGGAATGATTTTGACGGGATTTATAGTCATTTTCATGTAAACAAAGTCTAGTCACCTCATAAATATGAGAAAGGTGATGGGTGATTGAACAAGACACAATCGAACAAATATTTATACTACTTTTTACCATAGTTTTTACATCTCTCCCTTGTTCTTTATCTCTCGTTCTTCGTCGTTCTTCGCGTTGGAGAGCATCGATGCTCGAGGCTCTAGGGGCGGGCAAACCAATCTAAGGCATCCCATAGCCGTCGTGCATCCAAACAGCTCCCCCAGGTGTGTGGTGTTTCTGGTCTTCAAAAATACCCCAGACTGTCTTGTGTATTGCGCCATTGGTCGGGTCCCCTTTGACGTGAGCTACGGCGCATCACTCTCGGAGTCTAGGGTACACGGTGACGTGTTTGTGTGCTTAGAATTCCCATGCTAATATTTAAAATTTTAAGCATATTTTTGAAATTATTCGCTCTTTTGTAGATAAAAATTATGAAATTATGCGTACATATTGGAAGTAATTGTTCGCACTTTGTTTTGTTGTACTCCTTCAATCAGACCGTGAGAAAAATTATAAAATAAAGAAAAAAACATGATCGATAGGAAACTACGAAGAACATTGTTGCAATATCTTATTTTTCGCAACAATATGTTGTAGGCATTACAATGGATGAACAATTTTCCGCAATATGAAATAGTTATCGCAACACAATGAAGATGCGGCGAAAGGCACCCTATTACAACCAATACCTATTTTGTTGCAATATAAAGCCTTGTTTTGTTACAGTATTTATGAGTACCGCCACATGCTAGAATTGATGCAATATATATGTAAATATTACTACAAAGATTGTACTTTGTTGGAATACCTAATCTTTATTGCAACAAAATGGCCAATTCATGCAACGGGACACAACTATCGCAATATCACTACCATATTACAATGTTGATGCAGCTTGTGGCAACACATTGCTTCTATTGCAACAAAATAAGTGCTTAGCAAACGAAATGAAATTGTGACAATATATAGATCCTATTACCACGACTTGGAATTTTGTTGTCATATAGAATTTTATTGCAACGAAAGATAGATGTAGCAATGAAGTTTGGTGCCATAGACCGGAATCTCTATAGAGGGTGTTACGCTTCCGAGCGGCCCGAACCTGTCTAAACCACCGATCCATTATCACCCTGAGTTGTGCACAGATAACAGTGACCTCCGACCCGAAAAGACCTTACCGAGCGAATGCTATGCCCCAAGAAGCACCAAATGAAGATCAAGACGACCGACGAGCCTCGGGCCGGTTGAGAAAACTGGGGAGTAAACGCGCTAGGAAAGGTCCCGCAGCCATGCTGCCGCTCCACCTCATCATGCTAATTGTCTACGTTGATTAGGTGTCGAGATGGCAGACATTTAGGTGCATCTTGTCGGGGCATGTGGTACATTGGAGGAGTTACATCAGCTTTAATGAGACGCATCACATGGCGCGGAAGAAGAATAAAAGGTAGCTGGGCGAACGACATAAAAGGAGAGACGATCCTTGTCAAAAGACGGCGCCAACATGACACCTAACAACACACTTAATGCGGCTAGCCTAATCTGTCATGGTTAGGTATTTCCCACTATATCTCATGTCAGTAGTTTTGGCAGCTATAGTATCTACTATTTTTTACCCCATGTAATGACCATTTCAGACATTGTGGTAACCCCTTAGCCTATAAAAGGCGGTCCATGGCTACCTTTACAAAGGTCAAAACTCTGTCCATTTGCATGTGTAGCCACAGTTCTCGAGCACTCTTGTTGGGCTATTGCACTTGTACTTTGGACCCATATTGTACTTTCGAGGGCCCCGAACCTATCTAAACCCCTAAGCATACATGGGTTGGTGATGCTCTTTGTTCCAGTGAATCCCTACAGTTGAACCGCGAAGGGGCCCTAGATGTTCCATTGATTGTCGTACCCCGACATCTTTGGCATGCTATGTAAGGGTATCTCATGCGTGAATCTTCGCCAATTTCCGCGCATCTTCATCAACATCTTCATCAACGCCCACGACCCCCAAGAAGGCCAAGGGCATATCAATGGTCAACCCATCCACGTCAAATCTTCCCTCAGAGGCGGCCACGGACGATGGCGGCGGAGGTACGCATCGCACTCATCGTGCTAGTGAGCGTAGATGGAACACAACGCGAAGTACCATGAGCCGTGACCCACACGCCGCCTTCGTGGCAAAGCGAGACGCGCCGGTGATGACCGTGAAGAACGCAGTGGCAACGATAGCTGCAGCAGCAGTGGCAGAAACGTACGTCTGGGTGTCCTTCTCAAGACACCTACAAGCAGCACGTGCAGAATAGTAAGGATCCCGAGAGGCACACGGAGAAGACCCATGTGCGTCACTCTCAGGATGCACAAGGCCAAAATCAAAATCGACCTTGATGAGAAAGGGAAACGTACGTCGTGGTGGGGTGCCACTCCTCTTAAATCTATCAGGAGTAAGAGCTCAACCCACTCCTCGTAGTGTGCCATCCCCAAGACAAAGGAGGAAGCTCTGGCGCAAGGCCAACTTTTGCTGGATTTTCCCCCGAGGCCTAAGAAGATAGAAAACTGGAGGGCAACCATCCAAAGCCTAGTGAGCTTTGCTATCCATGACAAGATGGACATTAAGGGACCTCACGACCACGCCTAACGGACCCCACAGGCCACACTGCCGGGCGTTATGCTGGTGGGACACACACGATGCAATCACCCCTGCAACAAAAATGACAACAAACCCGCCAGGGCGACATGCTGGATGAGATGTCCTATGCATCATCAGATCTACGGCAGACAAAAGATCGATGCCAATTCTTTATGGAAAGGCAGAAGGAAGACGCCCACACCACCATCAAGATGCGATGGGAGACACATCGTCAATCGAATAGCCATGCCGACCTAGTCGTCGATGAGCCTGTGTCCGGGGTACCTAGGATCTTACCTTACGATATAGGTTTCCCCGGCATTCACCCGCGAGCTGTGGCAAATCCTCTAGCCCTCCACCAAAACCTTCAAGATTGATTTTCCGGATAAGTACGACGGCACGGTCAGCCCATCAGAGTTCCTTGGCAGCTACAATATTGCATTGCAAGACGCCGGGGGACACAACTAAAAAGTGTTTACCAACTACTCCCTATGTCCAAAAATATTGACTCAAAAGTGTCCCAACTTTGTACTAAAGCAAGTGCAAAGTTGAGTCACGTTTGAGTCATTTATTTTGGGACGGAGAGAGTACTTGTTGACACCTGATTTGGCACTATGCAAAATGTAGTAAAAGTGGACTCAAACAAAAAGTTTTTTTCTATGAGAAAGTTCATATTGCTGAGTGAAACAACCTTGATGTTTTGGTCATCACCATTCGGCATCATTTCGAGGGCCAAATTACACTTGGATTGTCATGTAGATGTTCTGAGTGATTTTTGGTATATTACGCCTGCAAGAGAACCTCCAATGAAGGAATGTTCTACATGGATTGTCTTCGTATCGTCGAGCTGATTAGTTTTGATATATAAATCATCTCAATCTGAGGTCGTATGCCAAAGTTAGAGCAACCAGAGTGCAGCCCTACCACAAAGCAAAATGAGGCGCAGGAGATCAGACACATGTGTGATGGGTCGCGCGAGTCATTCGGCACTCAATATGTCCTCGTATGGATAAACTTACAACATGAAAAAGTTTCGCATCATAGAGGCGATTGATTTTGATATATAATTCTTCTCAATCCAAGGTCGTATGCGACCTGGAGAGGCAAAACAAAATCAGCCTGGAATTTCACTTGGGACTTCCGAGTGAAAGTTTGTCGACCGAGTGGAACGTTTGCCGTCCGGTCGAGTGAAATTTTTTCTGTCCGGACAAGTACAATCACCATCCGAGTGAAAAGTACCGGTCGATTTAAAGTACCGGCCAAGTGCAGTTGCCGTCTAAGTGAAAATTGTTGTCCGAGTGAAAAGTATCGGTCGCGTGAAAGTGTCGGTCGAGTGAAAGTTCAAAATGGCCTTGGATGGAAAAGTGTTCAACATTAAAGTTGTTTGTAACGACAAAATGGTCAACTTTTCTTTTAAGGTTATTATCATTTAAGATAGTATGCATCCTGCAGGGATGCTACAACACTCGGACAGTCAAGTCTGCTACGTGATCGAGTCTGATTCAAAGTTAAAGATGACCTCGTGGAGTATTCAAGATGAATTTATTAGGAAAAGTGATCAAAATACGGATTGTTGGACTCATCGAGGCATAGAAAATTGATGTTTGGACTATCTCCATCGGGGTTCATATGCAGATTTCACGGCCCACGCAAGGAGCAAGACAGAAGATTGGGCAAGATTTGGGTTGAATCCGAGTGGGACTAGAACTAGGACTCTAGGACGTGAATTGATGTAATTTTCTTGCAAGAAAAGCCTAGATGAATCCTTTTCTTGTACAGGAAGTCCATCCGCCTCGTATATATGTTAGGGGTGACGGCCGACTGAACAACACACAATCGAACAAACACATCTATACTACTTTTTCATCTACGTTCTTCGTTTTTTCTCCCGTTCTTCGATGTTCTTTGTTTGACAGCTGCGAATCCCGAGGATCTAGGGGTGAGCGAATCTACCTAGGGCATCCCATAGCCACCGCACATGGGGTCCCTCCCGGGCATGCGGGGTTTCAGGCTTGCAAAAGCGTCCACCGACTGTCTTCCCTATCGTGCTGCCGGACGGACCTCCTTCGACGTGAGCTGCGGTGCATCACCCCCAGCGTCGAGGGTACACGGTGACGTGTTTGTGTGTGAACACACTTTTTGGCGACTCCGCTGGGGAACAAAGATCAATCATCCTCATCAACCAAGATGTCTGATCTTCCCAAGCCATTCGAGATAGATGCCGATAACATCATTAAGCCCAAGCTTGGTGAACTATCGGCTAGTCATTGCCAAGCTTATGAGGAGTACAAGAAGGCACGTGAAGAGAAGGAGTTGCAGGAGTTCCTTGGAAACTTCAAGAAAGATCGCCAAGTCAATATCACTCTGATTGGAGAAATCAAGTTCCCTCCTCTTCAAGCCGAGCAGGTTAAACCTCCTGCAAGTACTACCTTTTCTCTCGAGCAGTAGGCTGAGAATGAGAGTCGCATTGCCTATGGTAATAATTGTTGGGGAACGTCGCATGGGAAACAAAAAATTTCCTATGCACACGCTAACCTATCCATGGTGATCAGCATCTACAAGAGGGAGAGTGGATCTACGTATCGTCGTAGATCGCTAAGCGGCAAGCATTAAGAAACGCGGTTGGTGTAGTCGAACTTCTTCGCGATCCAAATCGCCGAGCGTCCCGCGATCCAATCATGAACCGTCCCGCGAACACATCATGATCCGTCCCGCGAACTCATCACGATCCGTCTCACGATCTTGATCACGATCTGTCCCGCGAACTCATCACGATCCGTTCCGTGATCACATCACGAACCGTCTCGCGATCTCGATCACGGTCCTTCCGATCTAGCGCCGAACGGACGACACCTCCGCGTTCAGCACACGTGCAGCTTGATGACGATCTCCACCGTCTCGATACAGCGAGAGGAGGTGGAGAGGAGAGAGATTTAACCGGCAGCGTGACGGTGCTCCGGTGATGGTGGTGGAGCAATTCCAGCAGGGCTTCGCCTAAGCGCTGCAGAAAACCGATCTAGAGGAGAAACTATGCACCGGTGTAACGGGTAGCACGTGGCCGGAAATTCTGTCCAAAAACCACCCAATCCACTAGTATATATAGGAGGAGAGGAGAGGAGAGGCAGACAAGGCCTTTGGGTCGGCCGAAATAGGAGGTGGGAAGCAATCCTACTTCACCTCCAATCCTAGTTGGAGTAGGATTGCCTCCTATTGGCTGATTTTCCACTTTTTGCTTTAGGAATTTCTCTCCTGCGCCATGGGCCTTTGTGAATGTTTTCCCAGCCCACTAAGGGCTCGTTATTATTCTCCCACAGCCCATGGATCTCTTGGGGTCGAAATACCCCTCCCGGAGGCCTCCCGGTACACTACCAGCACTCCCGGTACAGTACCGATGAGCCCGAAACTTTTCCAGCGACCAAACTGGGACTTCCTATATATGAATCTTTACCTCCGGACCATTCCGGAGCTCCTCGTGATGTCCGGGATCTCATCCGGGACTCCGAACAAACTTCGGTCACCACCATACATAACTCTACACTACCGAAACATCACCGAACCTTAAGTGTGCAGACCCTGCGGGTTCGAGAACTATGTAGACATGACCGAGACACCTCTATGGTCAATAACCAATGGCGAGACCTGGACGTCCACATTGGTTCCTACATATTCTACGAAGATCTTTATCGGTCGAACCTCTATGTCAAGGATTCAGTTAATCCTGTATAACGTTCCCTTTGTTCTTCGGTATGTTACTTGCCCGAGATTCGATCGTCGGTATCTCCATACCTAGTTCAACCTCGTTACCGACAAGTCTCTTTACTCATTCTGTAATACAAGATCCCGCAACTAACAATTAGTCACATTGCTTGCAAGGGTTATTGTGATGTCGCATTACCGAGTGGGCCCCGAGATACCTCTCCGTCACACGGAGTAACAAGTCCCAGTCTCGATCCATGCCAACTCAACAGAAACCTTCGGAGATACCTGTAGAGCACCTTTATAGTCACCCAGTTATGTTGCGACGTTTGATACACACAAGGCACTCCTACGATATCTGTGAGTTGCATGATCTCATGGTCATAGGAACACATACTTGACATGCGGAAAATAGTAGCAATAAACTAACACGATCATATGCTATGTTTGCAGTTTGGGTCTTGTCCATCACATCATTCTCCTAATGATGTGACCCCGTTATCTAATGACATCTCATGTCCATGGCTAGGAAACCTTAACCATCTTTTAACGAACGAGCTAGTCTATCAGAGGCATACTAGGGACATGGTTTTGTCTCTGTATCCACACATGCATCTAAGTCTCCGATCAATACTATTATAGCATGGATAATAACCGATTATCATGAACAAGGAAATATGATAATAACTAATTTATTATTGCCTCGAGGGCATATTTCCAACACTCTCCCACTTGCACTAGAGTCAATAATCTAGTTCACATCACCATGTGATTCGTATTGTTATGAATCTAACACCCAATGAGTTCTGGGGCTCGATCATGCTTTGCATGTGAGACAGGTCTTATAGTCAACGGGTCTGCGATATTCAGATCCGTGTGTACTTTGCAAATCTCTATGTCAAACCGTAAACACTGCTACCACACTCCACTTGGTACTATTATCCAAATGGCTGCTCCACTATATGTATCCAGATTGCGACTACTAGTCATACGGATAGGTGTTAAAGCTTGCATCGACGTAACTCTTTACGACGAACTCTTTATCACCTCCATAATCAAGAAACATTTCCTTAGTCCTCTGGTTAGTAAGGATAATTCTGACCGCTGTCTAGTGATCCACTCCTGGACCACTCTTGTACCCCTTGACAGACTCATGGCAAGGCACACACAGGTGCGGTACACAGCATGGCATAATATAGAGCCTATGGCTAAGGCATAGGGGACGACGCTCATCCTTTCTCTTTCTTCTGCCGTTGTCGAGCTTTGAGTCTCACTCAACTTCACACCTTACAAATCAGACGAGAACTATTTCTCTCGCTAATCCATTTTGAAATCTTTCAAAATCTTGTCATGGTATGCACTCATTGAAAGTCTCATCAAGCATCTTGATCTATCTCTATAGATTTTGATGCTCAACAATTAGGTAGCTTTATCCAGGTCTTCCTTTGAAAAACACTTTTCAAACAACCGTTTCATGCTTTCCAGAAACTCTACATTATTTCTGATCAACAATATGTCATCCACATATACTTATCAGAAATTCTATAGTGCTCCCACTCACTTTATTGCAAATACAAGTTTCTCGTAAACTTTGTATAAACATCAAAACTTTGATCACCTCATCAAAGCGTATATTCCAACTCCGAGATGCTTGCTTCAGTCCATGGAAGGATCGCCGAAGGTTGCACACCTTTTAGCATCCTTAGGCCTGACAAAACCTTCTGGTTGTATCACATACAACCTTTCCTCAAGTAAACCATTAAGGAAACGATGTTTTGACATCCATCTGCCAGATTTCATAATTGAAAACACAGCAACTGCTAACATAATTAACAGACTTTAGCACCACTACAAGTGAGAAAGTCTCATCGTAGTCAACTCCTTGAACTTGTCACAAACATCTTTGCAACAAGTCGAGCTTTACAAATAGTGACATTCACCATCAGTGTCTGTCTTCATTTTAAAGATCCATTTGTACTCAACGACCTGCCGTCCAACGAGCAAGTCTACCAAAGTCTACACTTGGTTTTCATACATGGATCCTATCTCGGATTTCATGGCCTCCAACCATTTGTCGGAATCCGGGCCCATCATCGCTTCTCCATAGCTCGTAGGTTCATCGTTGTCCAACAACATGACCTCCAAGACAGGGTTGTCGTACCGCTTAGGAGCAGTACACATCCTTGTCGACCTATGAAGTTTGATAGTAACTTGATCCTGAAGCTTCATGATCATCATCATTAACTTCCTCTTCAAGTAACGTAGGCTTCACAGAAACAACATTCTGCGCTGCGCTACTCTCTGGTTGAACAAAGGTTTAACAACCTCATCAAGTTCTATCTTCCTCCCACTCAATTCTTCGAGAGAAACCTTTTTCTCGAGAAAGGATCCGTTTTAGTAACAAACACTTTGTACTTGGATCTGAGATAGAAGGTTCACCCAACTGATCTTAGGGTATTCTATGAAGATGCATTTGTTCGCCTTGGGTTCGACCTCATTAGGTGAAAACATTTTCCACACAAGTATCGCAGCCCCAAATATTAAGAAATGATAGCTTAGGTTTCTATCAAACCATAATTCACAAGGTGTCATCTCAACGGATTTAGATGGTGCCCTATTTAAAGTGAATGTAGTTGTCTCTAATGCATAACCCCAAAATTATAGTAGTAAAACGATAATAGACATCATAGCACGCAACATGTCCAATAGAGCATAACTATGACGTTCGGACACACCATCACACTATGGTGTTCCAGGTGGCGTTTAGTTGTGAAACAACTTTCACATTGTCTTAAGTTGTATGCCAAACTCGTGACTCAGATATTTACCTCCACGATCATATCGCAGTCATTTTTATCTTCTTGTCATGATGATCTTTAAACTTCACTCTGAATTTGCTTGAACCTTTCAAATGATTCAGACTTGTGTTTCATTAAGTAAATATACACTATATCTACTCAAATCATCAGTGAAGGTAAGAAAATAACGATATCCACTGCACGCTACAAGACTCACTGGATTGCATACATCAACATGTATCATTTCCAATGAATCACTTGCCCGCTCCATCCAACGGGGGTTTTAGTCATCTTGCCCAAGAGGCATGGTTCACATGTCTCAACCGATTCGAAATCGAATGAGTCCAAAGATCAATCAACATGGAGTTTCTTCATGCGCTTTATACCAACATGACATTTAGCGGCAGTGCCACAAGTATGTGGTACTATCATTATTAACTTTGTATCTTTTGACATCAGTGTTATCAACATGTGTATTACTACGATCAAGATTTCAACAAACCATTCTCACTGGGTGCATGACCATTGAAGGTATTATTCATGCAAACAGAATAACCATTATTCTCTGACTTAAATGAATAACCGTATTGCAACAAACATGATCTAATCATGTTCATGCTCAACGCAAAACACCAAATAACATTTATTTAGGTTCGTCACTAATCCTGAAGGTAGAGAGAGCGTGCGACGTTGATCACATCAACCTTGGAAACATTTCCTACACATATCGTCACCTCACCCTTAGCTAGTTCTCCGTTTATTCCGTAGCTTTTATTTCGTGTTACTAACATTTAGCAACCGAACCGGTATCCAATACCTAGATGCTACTAGGAGTACTAGCAAGGTACACAACAATAACTCGTATATCAAATATACTTCTGTCGATGTTGCCAGCCTTCTTATCTACCAAGTATCTAGGGTTGTTCCGCTTCAACGACCGCTCACCTCATAACAGAAGCACTTAGTCTCGGGTTTGAGTTCAACTTTGGGTTGCTTCACTGGAGCAGCAACTGACTTGCTATCCATGAAGTTTCCCTCCTTGCTCTTGCCCTTCTCAAAACTAGTGGTTTGATTAACCATCAACACTTGACGCTCCTTCTTGATTTCTACCTTCGCGGTGTCAAACATCGCGAACAGCTCAAGGATCAACATTTCTTTCCCTGGCATTTTATAATTCATCACCAAGTTCTAGTAGCTCAATGACAGTGACTTGGAGAACTACATCAATCACTGTCTTATCTGGAAGATCAACTCCCACTCGATTCAAGCGATTGTAGTACCCAGACAGTCTGAGCACATGCTCAACGATTGAGCTATTCTCTTTCATCTTGCAGGCAAAGAATCTCGTTGGAGATCCTATATCTCGCAACTCGGGCACGAGCCTGAGATCACAATCTCAGCTCTTAGAACATCTCATATGTTCCGTGACGTTCAAAACGTTTCGGAGCCTCAATTCTAAGCCGTAATGCATGACGCACTAAACTATCAAGTAGTCATCGAAACGTGCCTGTCAGATGTTCACAACATCTATAGACGACGCTAGAGGGGTTGGCGCACCGAGCGGTGCATTAAGGACATAAGCCTTCTGTGCAGCAATGAGGACAATCCTCAGATCACGGACCCAGTCCGCAATATTGCTACCAACATATTCCAACTCTATTTCTCTAGGAACATATAAAAATTTAAGGGAGCTACAGCGCGAGCTAGTAATCTACAACATAATTTGCAAAGACACTTTGACTATGTTCATGATAATGAGTTCAATTAATCATATTACTTAAGAACTCCCACTCAAATTGACATCCCTCCGATCATTCGAGTGATACATCACGTGAGTTGAGGTGGCTGCAATGGTGAACATCATTATGTTGATCATATCTACTATATGACTCATGTTCGACCTTTCGGTCTCTCGTGTTCCGAGGCCATGTCTGTACATGCTAGGCTCGTCAAGTTTAACCCGAGTGTTCTGCGCGTGCAAATCTGGCTTGCACCCGTTGTATGTGAACGTAGAGTCTATCACACCCGATCATCACGTGGTGTCTCAACACGACGAACTTTCGCAACGGTGCACACTCGGGGAGAACACAGTTCATCTTGGAATTCATGTGAGGGATCACCTTATAATGCTACCGCCGTACTAAGCAAAACAAGGTGCATAAAAGGATTAACATCTCATGCAATTCATAAGTGACATGATATGGCCATGAACTTGTGTTTAAGATCTCCATCTTCGAAACACCGGCATGATCTCCATCGTCACCGGCACAACACCATGATCTCCATCATCTTGATCTCCATCAATGTGTTGCCATTGGGGTTGTGGCGCCAGCCCTGCTTCTACTTCTATTGCTACCGCTTAGCGATAAAGTAAAGCATTACATAGCGCTTAATGATTGACACGCAGGTCATACAATAATTTAAGACAACCCTATGGCTCCTGCCGGTTGCCGTACTCAACGACATGCAAGTCGTGAAATTCTATACATCACATGATCATCTCATACATCACATATATCTCATCATGTAATTGGCCATATCACATCACAACATACCCTGCAAAAACAAGTTAGACGTCCTCTAATTGTTGTTGCATGTTTTACGTGGCTGCTACGGGTATCTAGCAAGAACGATTCTCACCTACACATAAACTAGAACGGTGATACATAGATTGCTTTTCAACCTTCTCAAGGACCGCCTTTGTCGGATCCGATCCAACTAAAGTGAGAGAAACTGTCACCCGCAAGCCATCTAAGCAACAAGTTGCATCGAGGGAACCGGTCTCTCGTAAGCTTACGAGTAATGTTGGTACGGGCCACTTCATCTCACAATCCCGCTGAACTAAACTCCGACCAAGGGAGGAAGCAACCTAAGCATCAATGCCCACAAACCTTTTGAGTTCTACTCGAGATCTCATCGAACCATCAACCTAGCTCATGATGCCACTGTTGGGGAACGTCGCATGGGAAACAAAAATTTTCCTACGCACTCGCAAACCTATCCATGGTGATGAGCATCTACGAGAGGGAGAGTGGATCTACGTACCCTTGTATATCGCTAAGCGGGAAGCATTAAGAAACGCGGTTGGTGTAGTCGAACTTCTTCGCGATCCAAATCACCGAGCGTCCCGCGATCCAATCACGAACTGTCCCGTGAACACATCATGATCCGTCCCGCGAACTCATCATGATCCGTCTCATGATCTTGATCACGATCTGTCCCGCAAACTCATCACGATCCGTTCCGTGATCACATCACGAACCGTCTCGCGATCTCGATCACGGTCCTTCCAATCTAGCGCCGAACGGACGACACCTCCGCGTTCAACACACGTGCAGCTTGATGACGATCTCCAATTTCTCGATCCAGCGAGAGGAGGTGGAGAGGAGAGAGAGTTCACCGGCAGCATGACGACGCTCTGGTGATGGTGGTGGAGCAATTCCGGCAGGGCTTCGCCTAAGCGCTGCAGAAAACCGATCTAGAGGAGAAACTATGCACCGGTGTAACGGGTAGCACGTGGCTGGAAATTCTGTCCAAAAACCACCCAATCCACTAGTATATATAGGAGGATAGGAGAGGAGAGGCAGCCAAGGCCTTTGGGTTGGCCGAAATAGGAGGTGGGAAGCAATCCTACTTCACCTCCAATCCTAGTTGGAGTAGGATTGCCTCCTATTGGCTGATTTTCCACTTTTTGCTTTAGGACTTTCTCTCCTGCGCCATGGGCCTTTGTGGCTGTTTTACCAGCCCACTAAGGGCTGGTTATTATTCTGCCATAGCCCATGGACCTCTTGGGGTCTAAATACCCCTCCCGGAGGCCTCCCGGTACACTACCGATGAGCCCGAAACTTTTCCGGCGACCAAACTCGGACTTCCTGTATATGAATCTTTACCTCCGGACCATTCCGGAGCTCCTCGTGACATCCGGGATCTCATCCGGGACTCCGAACAAACTTCGGTCACCACCATACATAACTCTACACTACCGAAACGTCACCGAACCTTAAGTGTGCAGACCCTGCGGGTTCGAGAACTATGTAGACATGACCGAGACACCTCTATGGTCAATAACCAATTGTGGGACCTGGACGTCCACATTGGTTCCTACATATTCTACGAAGATCTTTATTGGTCAAACCTCTATGTCAAGGATTTAGTTAATCCCGTATAACGTTCCCTTTGTTCTTCGGTATGTTACTTGCCCGAGATTCAATCGTCGGTATCTCCATACCTATTTCAACCTTGTTACCGGGAAGTCTCTTTACTCATTCCGTAATACAAGATCCCGCAACTAACAATTAGTCACATTGCTTGCAAGGCTTATTGTGATGTCACATTACCGAGTGGGCCCCGAGATACCTCTCCGTCACACGGAGTAACAAATCCCAGTCTCGATCCATGCCAACTCAACAGACACCATCGGAGATACCTGTAGAGCACCTTTATAGTCACCCAGTTACGTTGCGACATTTGATACACACAAGGCACTCCTCCGATATCTGTGAGTTGCATGATCTCATGGTCATAGGAACACATACTTGACATGCGGAAAACAGTAGCAATAAACTGACACGATCATATGCTACGTTTGCAGTTTGGGTCTTGTCCATCACATCATTCTCCTAATGATGTGACCCCGTTATCAAATGACATCTCATGTCCATGGCTAGGAAACCTTAACCATCTTTTGATCAACGAGCTAGTCTATTAGAGGCATACTAGGGATATGGTTTTGTCTATGTATCCACACATGCATCTAAGTCTGCGATCAATACAATTATAGCATGGATAATAAACGATTATCATGAACAAGGAAATATGATAATAAATAATTTATTATTGCCTCTAGGGCATATTTCCAACAATAATTTGGTCTATCAAACTTTCATAGAAAATTCCAGTGCGCAGAAAAATATGCCTCAATCATCTAGTGGTAATATTGGTGTGGCTGCTAGTGTAGAAAACCCTAATCTGTCTTCACCTCTTTCATCGGGACCTCCCATGCCGATGAATTACTATCCTACCCACAACAATCAGATTGTGGTTGCAACCACTAATTCCACCATGAGCATGCCAAGTTCGGTACCTACACCGAACCAAGTTGTACCTATAGGTGCAAGCACTCGGCCACATCTGAACTATGGTTCGTCAAATGTGCCACATTTCCTGCCTACTGCTGGTAATTCTACTCCTCCCATCCCACAACAGCAAGCTTCACCATCTACTACAGATGATGCTTTAGCTCAGTTTAGAGAGGAGATGGCTAAGATTCTTCGAGAGAATGTTGGAGTTGAGTTACCTCGGAATCGGATTTACTAAAAACCGTACCTCGAGTACTTTGACGCTATCTAGTGCCCTTTAGGATATAAATTCCAGAATTTGTTATGTTCAATGGAGAAGGCATAAAAACCATATGGGAACATATTAGTCAATACTTAGCATAACTGGGTGAAGCAGGCTCGCTGAATGAATTGAAAGTGCGCTTGTTTCCTTTATCATTAACTGGTACTACATTTTCATGGTTTTCTTCTCTACCACATGGTTCTATCCGTGTGTGGTCGTAGTTGGAACAGAAATTTCATGATCACTTTTATAGTGGAGACAATGAACTGAAATTATCACATCTTACATCAGTTAATTAGAAAAATGATGAATCGGTCTCTGATTAGGTCAGGAGATTTAGAGATATAAAAAACCGGTGCTATAGTTTGGTGATAACCAAGAGGGACTTGGCTGACCTTGTGCTCAGCGGTTTGAAAACTCACATTAGCGAAAATCTAGAAGGCTATGAGTTCTTAAGTGTCAACCAAGTCTTGCAAAAAGGTTTGGCTCAGGAGAGCCGAAGCAAAGATCTCAAGGAGGTGCATAGATATAAAACTAATCGTCCTAAGATGAATATGGTTGAGTATGGTAGTGATCACTCGGACGATGAAGGTGATATATATGCTGCTTAATTTGTTTGGCCATCTAAGGCCAAACTGTTTACTTGCAATGATCTGAAACCGATTCATAAGAATCGCGATGAAGAGATGAAGTTTAGGTTCAACATTGCTCGGCGTGACAAAATATTTGATGCTTTGCTGCAAGCTAAGATCATTAGGATGTCTCACACTTTACCATTGATTGAAGAGTTGAAACAGCGTGCTTATTGCAAATATCATAATTCTTTTTCTCATCCTACTAATGATTGCAATGTTTTCTGACGATAGATACAATCGGCTGTTAATGACGGACGATTGAACTTTTTTGAGATGCAAGTTGGTAAGCAGCCCTTCCCAATGGAACACTACTAGGAAAAGGCATGCTAGTGGCACACCAGTTTTGTCTACTAATGGCGCACTGGTGGTGCGCCACTAGCACCACGCCATTAGAATTAAATACTAATGGCGCACCCGTGGTGCGCCATTAGAATCTGGTGTACTAATGGCGCACCAGGCCGTGCGCCATTAGTATAGCCAACAGTGCGCCATTAGTATCTGGCATACTAATGGCGCACTAGTGGCTGGTGCGCCATTAGAATCTGGCATACTAATGGCGCACTAGGGGCTGATGCGCCATTAGAGTCTTTTTTACAGTGCGCCATTAGAGTCTTGTGTGGTGCGCCACTAGTATGAATATTAGGAATTATTTTTTTTTCTTTTCTGATATTTTCATAGGTTACAAAATATATTATTGGACAGAATTTAGACAACACCACACAGAAACAGCAGATTCATCGAATACAATAGTAGATTAGTCTCCGAATACAAATCATCATATTAGTCTCCGAATTCAAAAGACCGAACAAAGATAGAACATTACAAGTCTCGAGACCGCAAGTAGCGAGTTTGTCTTCACATTACAAGTCGATATCGATCATCTAAACTACCATCACATAGAAGAGAGCTGCGGTCATCACGATGAGCATAATCCCGATGAAACTGGTCTTCATCCGGTTCCTCCAACGCTCCCTCCTCTCTCCCGCTAGATAGCACGCGTATCTAGATTCCGCCTCCGCCCTAGTGGTGTACCCTTTGTAACTATTACCGTTGAAACGGTGAACCTGTCTCCGACACTCCTCCCAGTCGTCGTAGACTCCGGGAACCTTACCCTTGTACACGACATAAGACGGCATCTCTATGCACTAGCCAAACAAAACGTTAGTAGCAATTCACGGACAATACTTAAGCAATATATAAGTATGCAACAAAAGGATCGGAAGAGAAAAGCAAGACAGCAATAGCATCGATTACATCTAAGTTGAACGACTGTCCAAACCAAAGAGACATACAAGTTCATTAAAGTTTAATTACAACATGAACCAATCGATGTTTCAGAACTACACATAGCATCACTACTTTGGACTCGACTCGAGGGACCGCAGCGTAGATGAAGCTGCCGTCTCTCGTGATGGTCATGAAATCGCGGGCGTTGTCAGCCTGCATTTGTAGCGTTGTGTCTATCTCACTGTTGGACGATTCATTTCTGAGGTTGAACTGCCCCGAGGTACGAAGGACATCTTGATGGATGATTTCCGCAAACTCCGACTGGATGCGAAAGAATTCTTGTCTGATGTCCGCGTCCTGGATTGCCGACAAGTTCTCGGCCCAATCTTTGAGATTACTTGGTAGCAGAAGGTGATGAAGGTCGGGTACGATCGCCCGCATGTGATGGATGGCATAGTAGGCATCCTTCTGACCGCCAGGCGGCTGCTTGACGCAGCAAAACGTCGTATTGTGGGCGAACATGTGCTGGCCGTACTTACGAACTGCCCTGGTGAAGGTGCCTCCAGATTTGGCGTAGCCGGGGAGAACATCATCAAGAACTTTCTTGACATTTGTGTAGTCTTTCTTTGACTGACGGTCCGAGTCGAAATACGTGGCCATGGAATATTTCGGGCTTAAGAGGATGAGTGTGCAATGTGTGTCACTGCACAAAACACGGAATGTTAAAAAAAACGATCGAAATCTAAGAAATCATATGTTACGGGGCGGTTGAGGGGACGACTTACTCGGGAAAGTAAGGCACGAGGAAGTTATCCTTATCTGGGTTTGCCAGAATGACGCCTTCGAGGAAAGAACTCGCGACTTGCCGGTCCCCAGCGCTGCCCAAGATCTTGGCACGCATGTAGAAGGGGTCGACTATCACGATGTCTAGGGTCTTGTCTCTAATGATCCGCATCTCCATACTCAGCGAAAATAGCCGAACGAAGGTGTAGTGCAGCGAATGAAGGTTAAACATAGCGAAGATGTCATCAAACCGCGGGACGATCGTACCCCCGACGGAGTTATCCACAAAGCCCTTGCCCTCTGGCACCTTGGCCACGAAAACCGGGTATGCCACGTCATTCTCTCTGAGACGCCGCTTCTCCAAAGAAAGAACACTGTCATGGAGACTCCGCATAGCACCGGTTGCAGCATTGAGCATATTCGGTGGTAGCATCGGCCTACCCGCCACATGCACCCTCCTCGAGATATCCTTAGGTGAAGGTGGCCCGTCCTGAGCACGGATCGTACTCGGTGTCGGCTGGCTCGCACCCTTGTTGCTCTTTCTTTTCTGTCCCTTCTTCTTGATCTGCTGTAATGGGACCGAGTTCTGCTCACAGACTGCCTTCTTGAGTGTGTTGGGGCTGATAATATTTCGCACCTCGGCTATCTGAGGCTCGGTGAAGTTGGCAGCTGGAGGCGTCTCCTGAGAACTATAATGCCAGACGACGCCTGTTGCAATTGGGTTTCTCTGTGGTACCAGCTAGATCGCGATCGTCTTTTGTAGGGTTGGGTTCTTGAGAAGGAGGCCCCAAGAATTCTTCATCGTACCCATGTTCGGCAAAGTACTTATCGACGTTGGTAAATGTACCGTCGTCGTTGTCGTCGTCGTCCAGATCCTGTGCCATATGCATGTTCGGATCCTGTGCCATAGGGATGTCCGGCATGTCCGGTAGCGTTGCGGCGGTCTTGCCATGGCTTGGCGCCGGCACGACTGGCGGTGTTGTCTTTGGGGTGGTGTCCCCCGCCCCCAAACGAATCTGGATCTTTGGCCAAAGTAGGGGCCAGCTTAGGCAGGCACTGAGGGTCATCAGATCATCTTCGTCCGCCCCGGTGGGTCGAATCGGAGGTAACAACTCGTCGCAGCCTGGCAGCACCCGAACTAGTTGAACCCTATACACGGTGGATGGCATCGGATTACCGTGGAACACGGGGTTGCCTGGTTGAACGATTTTTCCCTTGGCGACATCGACCAACTCGTCGTTCACGAAGTGCAGGAGAGTGCACGGAACGTCGGCGGTGCCCTGCGAAAACATGTAGGGCGTCAGGGATGCCCAGTCAAAGGCAAGGAGATGAAGTCCTCGGACGAGAGACTTAATTAGTTACCGTGATGATGGCGTAGAGCTCGGCTAATGTTGAGGCATCGCCAACGGCGGGTGTGCAATTGACGGAGGGGCCGCTTGCTACCAAGGTGCCGGTCGGCGTACACCCGGGTGCATTAAGCTCCAATGCCCGTGCCGGCGTCGGAGACACCAATACCGCCGCCACCGGAAACACCAATGGCGCCGCCGCCGGAGACACCAATGGCGCCGCCACCGGAGACACCAATGGCACCGCCTGCGCGTTGTGCGAGTTGCTGGCCATGAAGCTGGGAATCGGGGCGGCCCCTGTTAGCCGCCCGCAATCCACCCCCGCAGCCCCTCAACCAAGGTAGGCACAATGGCGGTGATCATCGCTCCCAGTTGGTCTCGCACTTGCTCTGAGACTATCTCTAGAATCCGCGCCACTTGTGCCTTGAGTTCTTGAACCTCGCGCGACTGGCTTTCCGAACTGGTCTTTCTCTCCTTTCGCCCACCAGAGTTATAGTATGACAACCATTTTGTGGACAAGCCTTTGCCGGCCACACGACCAGCTGACGACGGCTTAGTGAGCTTATCCTTGTTTTTCATTACGTTCAACGCCCTATTTAGAGTGTTGTCCCAAGGGGTGCTCTGAGACGACCCCGCGCTACTGCTTTCAGTCTCCTTCGCCAGAACAAGCTCAAGCGCCCTGGTCTTCGGATCCATGGTAAGCTCCTTTGTTACCGGGTCCTCCTTGTACCGGGCCCTGACATAGTTCCTGGTCTGCTTGTCACTGTATTTCTCGAAGCGGGGCGGTAGGCCTTGCTCGGCACGCTCCGCGTCCTCCTTGTCCCATATAGGCTCCGCCACTCTGTAACCGCCGGGACCGAGTTTGTGTTCCCCTAAGTTCAACACCCGCATTTCTTTCCCCCACTGACTTGATTCGGAGGTTGCGCTGCTCTCGCACTTGATCTTGAACTCCTTGTAGTCATCTTCGCTGATCGAAGGATTTTTTGCCTTGATCTTCTCATAACTATCACCTTTGTCAATCATTCTCTTCACCGCGCTTCTCCAAGTAGACAGGGCCTTGCTCATCCTCGTGAGGGCGTCACTGTTCACTTTATTCCCTGAGAGTCGTGTGTTTTCAAATTCAGCGGGGAACTTGTATCGTTCGTGCAGCTTCATGAAGAGGAGGTTGCGCAAATTCCCTCGGTCCTTATGCCTTAGGTTCTCGGTGTTGATCGAGATGGTGCTCCGGAGAATGCACCCGAGCTGAACCGAGTACCCCTTGACTATATGTTTGGGCTCCGTTGGATGCCCATCGGAGTCCACTTGAGTAAATTCCTCCTTGACGGTGCGGAGCGCGTTCGGGCGCCGGTCCTTCTGTTGCCTCTTCGGTTGGTTGCCATCTCTGCGTGCGCTGCCATCATCAGTGGTGGCATCCTCGGCGGCACCATCAGTGGTGGCATCCTCGATGGCACCATCAGTGGTGGCATCCTCGACGGCACCATCAGTGGTGGCATCCCCGACGCCACTATGGGTTGTGTAGTCAGGATCGGTGTCTTCCGCGGCGTCCTCATAGAGGTGAGGTTTTTCCTCCATCTCCTGAAACAGCTCCCATAATTGCTTGCCGCCCGAACCTCCGGCCTCATCATTGTGGGCCATGTTTCGCTCTAAATAGGAAAAAAGTTTGGTCAAAAAGTTGGTTATTGTCAAGGAACAAGATCATGGTCTCAGCATTTAGGATTTGTCGACACCGAGGCATCCTAAAAGCTAAGCTTTTATCATTTAGGGTTTGTCGACGCCGAGGCACCCTAAAAGCCTAAGCTTTCATCATTTAGGTTCTTATCGACACCGAGGCACCCTAAAAGCCAAGGTTTTATCATTTAGGGTTTGTCGATGCCGAGGCCCATGCATAACACAAGAGGCAGTTTATCCTACTTAATTAAGTACTAAGATACCCCTGCCCATGCATTAGTAGCAAGTACCCCATATGTCCGATTTTTAGCAAAGTCATGCTAAAATTCATGGAAAATTTCAGCATGACCTTTGTTGAAAATAGGACATATGGAGTACCCGAATTTGCCGGAACGGAAGTTAATCGACATTCCGGCAAACTCAAGGGCCTCTCGGGGTACCTGCAAAATCATCATGACACGATGGTCGGAGATGACACAACTCAACATTGTTCGTTGCGATCAGAATTCAATAGCATGCTGTGCACACTCAACATTCACAAGGCAATATGAATAAGACTACATACTCTGTGTCTCTATGCTTAGTTTCTGTATTTGTTGATTCAGGTGCCTACTGTTAATCAAGAGAATGGAATACTTGGCACCGAGCAAACAGGAACCATGCTCCTTTTTGATACTATAATGCAGCATTTAAGCGCTTTCAGTATATGATAGGAAAAATTAAAAATATACAGTAGTAGCTAGATTCTCCCGTGCATTTTCTGTCAT
The DNA here is from genome assembly GCA_022496015.1 of Hordeum marinum. Classification (NCBI taxonomy): domain Eukaryota; kingdom Viridiplantae; phylum Streptophyta; class Magnoliopsida; order Poales; family Poaceae; genus Hordeum; species Hordeum marinum. The sequence goes on along the minus strand of CM039674.1, from coordinate 187,526,867 downwards.
ATAAAACTGAGTGCAAATCAGGTAAAACCATGACTATTGCCAAAAATTAACCGGCAATGGGTAAAAATCAAAGTAGTGATGATGTTGTGGAGTAAAAGTACTTCTAGGAACCATGACTATTGTACTTCTAGGAACAACATTTCTCCACAACATCATCATTACTTTTACTCAATCAAACCAGAGCACCAAACCAGCCTCTCACATCTTCAACATCCAAAAAACTCCAAAGCATCACCCACTCGCAGAGGGTTGCCTGGAGCCCTCATCTCATGGCCATCCCCTGGTTGTTGGTGGCAAAACATGCCGAGAGGCACTCGCCGCATAGGATAATGTGCTACTGAATGAATAGGGTTTCAGCAAAATCAAAATAACTGGACGGTCTCCTCAAACATGCAACTGATTTCACAATCTAAAAAATGTTTTGGGCGAAAATCATATTCTTAAATCTGCTAATCTGAACAAAAAAATGACTGAATCTCTCCTAGTGACGAATCAATAATATATATGGAATATGAACCATTCTCTTGAGTCCTAGACATTTGAAGAAAATATCATACAAACACACATAGCCTGACCACTGAATGCTTCAAATGATAAAATATCATACGAGTTCTTGCTGGAGGGCACGGCGCCGTTATTGCTAGAGGCGTGAGGGCGCGGCGGCGTTTTTGCTGGAGTGAGGGCCAGGCGCCATTCCTGGAAGTGAGGGTCGGGCCTCGTTCCTGGAGGCGAGGGCCGGGCTCCAATTGAGGGCGCCGCTGTGGAGGGAGGAGACCGTCGACCCGGTGCGTGGCGGCGTCGATCCGAGCGAGCGGCGCGGTGGCGCGGTGTAGGGGAGGGCGCCGGCGGTGGAGGGAGGAGGGAGGAGACCGTCGTTCCGGCCTGTGTGGCGGTAGCGGCGTCGATCCGAGCGAGGGGCGCGGCGGCGCGGAGGGAGGAGGGAGGACTGGAGGAGACCGGAGGGAGCGGGGGCAGCGCGAGGAGGGAGCGGGGGCAGCGCGAGTTAGTTAGCTAAATTTTTCTAATGGCGCACCCCCGAGCGGTGCGCCATTAGAATGTTTTTTTTCACATTCTAATGGCGCACCGCTCGGGGGTGCGCCATTAGAATGTGTTTTACATTCTAATGGCGCACCGCTCGCGGGTGCGCCATTAGAATGTTTTTTTCACATTCTAATGGCGCATCCCCGAGCGGTGCGCCATTAGAATGCTATTTTTTAATATTCTTTTATAAGAACAGTAATATTTTTTTTATAAAAACAGTAATAATTTTTTTATGAATATGAAAAAATATCATCAAATTTGTTATTTGAAAATGGGGGTGCTCGGCGGCGGTGGAGCAGGGGAGGGTGCGGGGGGTGCTCGGCGACGGTGGGTCGTCGGCGGCGGTGGAGCGAGGGAGGGTGCGGGGGGTGCTCGGCGGCGGTGGAGCGGGCCGGGGAGGGTGCGGGGGGTGCTCGGCGACGGTGGAGCTAGCGGGGGAGGGTGCGGGGGGTGCTCGGCGGCGGTGGAGCAGGCCGGGGAGGGTGCGGTGGCTCGTCTCGGCGGTGGTGGAGCTAGCGGGGGAGCGTGCGGCTGGGGGGATCGAGATCGAGATGGAGGGGGATAGCGATCGAGATGGAGGGGGATAGAGATCAAATTCGAAAAAATATTCATGAATTCAAAAAGTGCCCATGAAATTTAAAAATATTCATGATCGAGTTCAAAAAGTGCCCATGTAATACAATCGAGAAATGAAGACTACGATTTAAATACAATCGATCTTAGCTACCTATCTGTTCACAATCTTCTTGCCCTTCTTTTTCTATAACGGAGTTCTTCTGTGGAACGGACGTCCTGTAGGTAGGGTGGTCCTGCTTCTTCTTGTGGTGTATGTTGCTACTTCATCGTCATCGTCATGTTCCATCTTCGGGTCGCCGTACTTGTCGAAGTCTTGCTCATTGACGACTCCATCCATTCCAATGATCTTCCTTTTGCCTCTCCTCACGACAACACGACTAGGCTTTGACGGGTCGGTAATGAAGAAGCATTGGTCCACTTGGGAAGCCAGTACCCATGGCTCATTTTTCGCGGTGACGTTTGCGCCCGCGGTCTTGGATTTGCCTTCGGGTATAACCATGGTGATGAAATACCGGTCTTCTTTTAGGACGCTCTTGGCCCATCTGACACGGAACATCGGGACCTTCTCTCCAGCGTAGCTCAGCTCCCAGATCTCCTCGATCCTTCCGTAGTATCTGTCCTTGTCATTACCGGTGTAGGATTCCATCGTTACCCCGGAGTTCTGATAACCATCGCTCTTCATGTCCTTGTCCTCGGTGTAGAATGTGTAGCCGTTGATATCGTATGCCTCATAGGTCATCAGGTTGTGCTCGGCGCCCTGTGACAAGGCGAATATGAGTTGTTCTTCCGCAGAAGAATCCTCATGTAAAGGGTACGACAGAAGCTTCTGCTTGAACCAACGCGTGAAACATGAGTTGTGCTCTTTGATTATATCTCTGTCCGTCCTCTGTTGGCCTCGGCCATTGTACGTTTTCTCAATAAAGGTTTTGTGCTCTACCACCCAAGGATCGACCACGTCTATGTGTTGTAGCGCGACTAGGTTTGCTCTTTCAAAGTCGGCGAGTCGACCCTCGAAGTCGACATGCATTTCATGGCGCCCCTCACGGTGACCCCATCCAGCGAGCCTGCCGAGGTGCCTGTTGACGGGCAGACCAACGAAGTTCTCGATGCCTAGATAATTCGTGCAGTAGGAGATGCACTCTTCGGTCAGAAAGCCCCTGGCTATGCTTCCCTCTGGACGTGACATGTTGCGAACGTATCCTTTGATGACACCATTCATCCTTTCGAACGGCATCATGCTGTGCATGAATGTCGGCCCGAGTTGGATGATATCCTCCATGATATGGACCAACAGATGCACCATAACGTCGAAGAATGCGGGCAGGAAGTACATCTCAAGCTCGCATAGTATCACCACGATCTCTTCCTATAGCCTTCTGAGTTGCCTCACACCAACTGACTTCCGAGAGATGACGTCGAAAAAGTTGCATAGGCCAAATAGCGTTTCACGGACGTGCGCGTCCATGATCCCACAGATTGCAACTGGAAGTATCTGCGTCATCAGCACGTGACAGTCGTGAGTCTTCATCCCGCTGAACTTCTGCTTCGCTGGGTCTAGGTATCTGCTTATCTTCCCCGCGTAACCGTAAGGAAGTTTTACTCCTACGAGGCAGGTGAAAAACTGCTCGATCTCCTCCTCACTTAGAGTGAAGCACGCGGGAGGGTAGTCATTTCTGGTCTTCTTGGCCTTTTTGACTTTGCGACGACTTTCTGTGTCCTGCTTCGCCTCATCATCATCATCATTAGCGTGAAGCTCCTCCCTGATGCCCATTAATTTCAAGTTTACCCTTGCTTTCGGCCCATCTTTGGTCCTCTCTGGCATGTTGAGCAGGGTACCAAGGAGACTCTTGCACACGTTCTTCGTGATATGCATGACATCAAGGTTGTGAGGCACATGGTGGATCTTCCAGTACGGCAAGTCCCAGAAAACAGACCTCGTTTTCCATACCTTCACTAGCGGCTCTGGCGCCTTTCGCTTCTTTCCCAGCTCTGGCACCTTTTGCTTCTTTCCCAGCAGTGGGCAATCTTTCCAATTTTTCAACAGCGCGTCTATTTCCTCGCCGCTCCTCGTACACGGGCGTCTTCGGGGTTCAGTTTCACCATCGAACAGATCCTTGCGTTTTCTCCATGGGTCATCGTCGCGAAGCCACCTTCGATGTCCCATGAACACGGTTTTTGAAGACCCGGGATCTGTATCTAGCTGGCGATATGTTGTGTCATCCATGCACCTTCATCTCGAGAGCCATGAGCGTTACTTTCAGGCGGGTATCCTGGGGCCTGCATCCTTCATACAATGGAGTAACCGCGTCTATCTCCAGTTGATCCAGCTTGGCTTTCTCTCGGGCGGCAGCTCTTGCGTTATCCGTCTGCTTGAGAAGCAGCTCTTGAATATGAGGGTCCTGCACCCAGCCTCCATCGTCGTCTGCTCTGGCATCTTCATCTTCATGATCATGCCCTTCATCTTGATCTTCCTCATCATTATGTCCGGCATCTTCTACATGATGACTGCGTACAACATCACCGTCGTGATCTTGTCCTGGAGATTCTTCGTCTTCTCGCCCGCCCTCGCCGCCGTGGTTGTCTTGCTTCCCGTCCTCATTTCTTGCCCGACCCCCATGGACGACTTCATAGTCATGTTCATCACCTTGCCACTGATAGCCATCCATGAAACCACGCAAGAGCAGGTGGTCCCGCACCTCCCCGGAATCCGGGTCCGTAATAAGGCTCTTCAGCTTGCATCTTCGACACGGACATCTTATCTCCGTCTCATTCTTTTGAAGCATCTCGGCCTTCGCGGAGCTCAAAAACCTATTCACGATGCCTTCGGTCATCGCGCGGACCATGGTCGCCTGCGGGGTAGAGCAAAACGATATTTTAGAACCAAGAAAAAATTTGGCATGACTTTCCCTAAAAATAGGACCAAAAATAATGCATAGTGCCAAAATTCTCGCCGAAACGGAAATGAATCAACATTCCGGCAAAATATTGGCAAACTATCGCATTTCAAATAACGGTACCTGCAAACACAAACATATATGCAACACCACAAACAAATGCAACACCACAAACATACATAGATCTATCAAGGCCATAAAAAGTGCATGTGCATGTTGTTGGAGCGAGCTAGGGAGAAAAAAAGTAGATCTACAACATAAAGATAGCTTTCCCCTTACTTACCTATCAAAAAAGGTAATTTAACCACTTGATTTTGATGAATCTATGGTGGAAATGAGGTGAGGAGGAGGAGGCAGCCGACACAAGCTTGGAGGAGGAGGTGGAGAGAATGAAGTGGGGAAAGTGAGGGTGTAGGTGTGGCTGTCCAAAATATCTAGCTGGCCCCAGGTTACTAATGGCGCACCACCTACAAATGCGCCATTAGTAACCCTGGTTACTAATGGCGCACCACCTGGAGGTGCGCTGCTAGAATTTTTGCAAAAAAAAATTTTACTAATGGCGCACCACCTACAAATGCGCCATTAGTAACCCTGGTTACTAATGGCGCACCAGCTAGAGGTGCGCCATTAGAATTTTTGCAAAAAAATAAATTGTTACTAATGGCGCATCGTGGGTCTGGTGCGCCATTAGAGTCTACCACACTAATGGCGCACCGACTCATGGTGCGCCATTACTATATAGTAGTGGCGCACCACATGTCTGGTGCGCCATTAGTGGCCATATCATCTATAGCCCTTTTCCTAGTAGTGGAACACTCTGGATTTGGAGGGAAAAAAGTTGCTCATTCGACCAGAGGTAGCCGAATCTGCTAATAAAACTAATGTAATTATTGGTGAGCCTAGAAAAATCAAGGAGGACAGCAAGGTCTCGGGGAGGCAGGTTGTGCTTGACAAGCAACCCAATGGCAAGGAAGTAATCAAGATCACCATCAAGAATCCTGCACTCGGGGGGCAACCACAAGTGCAACAAGACACTCATGTTAAATTTGTTAAACCCAAGAGTCCAGAAGTTGGCAAGTGGAAGAGGAATGAAGCCAAGGTACATCGTAAACGAATCAAGCCAACTTTTGATATGCTGTTGTCCAAATATGCCAATCAGTTGGCCTGTTCTAGCTCTAATCGATCATCATACCTAAAGCGACCAAGGTCACCATCAACTGATGTGTGCAGTTGGCATGCAAAACCGACTGGATCAAGGGTGTCGTTTCCACAAGAACAATGACAATGGGATTGACTTGGATGCTCGTATGAAAACTGACTAAGCATGGGTGTCCATTACTCGGTTGGTCAAAATATGCCTCCGAGTGAGAACTATCCGAATGTAAGAATGCACCCGGGTGGAAGTTATCTCTATGAAAGAATACGTTCGAGTGGATTCTACTCAGTCGAATGTCCGAATGGATTTCATCCGAGTAAAAAGGTGCGCCCGAGTGAAAACTTCGTAGGCCAGAAAAGACGACAAGAGTGGCGCATCAAGCTGCCAAGTGTTGCAGTAGTGGAGTCAGGGAAAGGCAACGAATATATCAATGCTGACTAACTCATCTTTGGCAGTGAAAAGTTCACCACGCAACAACCGACTGTGCGTAGCAACCCAACTGAGCCGATGCTTGTTATCGCGCCAAAGCACTCGACCAATGATCATGAAGCAAGTAACAGCCAAGTGAAGCCAATTGATCATAAATATACTCGGCCAAGGTGGTGTCCTCCAGGGCTAACGAAGACACAAAAGAGGAAATTACAGAGGTTGAGGAATTAAGAGATGGCGGAACAAGAGGCTAGGAAGCAAAGGGACGAGTTGTTCAATGTCACTCGGACCATGATACCAGTGAAGCAAGTGTGGAAGCCTAAACCAATGCAAGACATAGTAGCTTCTACATCTATAACAGTAGCAATTACACCACCAAAAGAGGATGATGTAGCTATGACATCATCTCAGTCGCCTATTACTTCTCCTTCACTTGGATAGAATTCAGATTTAGTGGACGCACGCGAATAGGAAGACGATTTGTTGAACTATGAGTCTACACCGGTTGGTGAAGGTATGGATATCAATATGGTGTATTACATACCCGCCGAATTCCGTGCTACAGATGAAGAAGGGGAAGTGGCTTAGGTGGATTTTGGCCCCAGAAATGCAATATTCGAGAAGCCAAAAGAACCAGTGACGCACTTGAAGCCATTGTACCTCAGAGGTCATATCAATGGATCACCACTCACTCAGATGCTTGTTGATGGTGGTGCTATGGTGAATCTCATGCCCTATTCGGTCTTCAAGAAATTGGGTTTGCCCGATGATGAATTAATCAAGACCAATATGCACCTTAATGGGTTTGAAGGCAAAGAGAAAACTGAAGCCAAAGGTGTGATGTATGTGGAGCTTAGAGTCGGGAGCAAAACTTTGGCTACTGCATTCTTTGTCGCTGAGATGCAAGGTAACTACAACGTCATACTAGGCCATGATTGGGTTCATGCAAACCAGTGCGTACCATCTACCATGCACCAGTTTTTGATCTAGTGGGTTGATGATGAGGTGGAAGTCATTCATGCGAATAATTCGGCTTATGTTGCTTTGGCCGATGCATCGGTGGATTGGAAAAATCCCAATGCTACTTGCTTGACGGGACGCGATTTGTCAGAGTTTGATTTCCTTAGCACAACGAAGAATGGCTTTGTGCCTGTCTCTTTAAAGCCGATTAGTGGCAATCTGCTCCAAGGTATGATATGTTTAAATGGATTATAATTCTGAGTGGTTGCAGAAATGTCTTGCGAAATATCGGTCTAGTGAGAACGGTATGTATGAATCTGTAGAGGAGTTGGATGACATGGATAAATTAGGATAGGGTTTTCAATCGGCAAATCCATTCGAAGAAATAGATATAGGGGATGGTTCAGTTCCTAGGCCGACGTTTGTAAATGAAAACTTAAGAGCCGACCATAAAGCTAGGTTGATCGAGTTGTTGAAAGAATATGTTTGCCGAGATGTTTGGTTTAAGTCGAGAGTTAGTAGATCATCGGTTACCTATAAAGGCTAGTTTTAGACCACATAAGCAATCGGACAGGAAGTTTAATCCAAAAACATATGACCGGATCAAAGAAGAGATCGGTCGTTTACTTAAAGCTAATTTTATTAGACCTTGCAGGTATGCCGAGTGGATTTCTAACATTGAGCCAGTAGAGAAGAAGCCCTCTGGCAAGATAAGGGTGTGCATTCATTTCATAGATTTGAATAGAGCTACTCCCAAAGATGAGTATCCCATGCCCATAGTTGATATGCTTATTAATGATGCTTCTGGACATAAGGTCATTAGCTTTCTTGATGGCAATGTGGGGTATAACCAGATTTTCATGGCCGAAGAGGAGATGTCCAAAACGGCTTTTCGGTGCCCCGGATTCCTTGGTTTATTTGAGTGGATAGTGATGACCTTTGGGTTAAAGAATGCTGGCGCCACGTATCAGAGGGATATGAATTTAATCTTTCATGATTTACTCAGTGTTATACTTGAGGTTTATATTGATGATATTGTTGTCAAATCGGATGCTTTTGAATCTCATCTAGCCGATTTGCGTTTGGCCTTTGAAAGGATGAAAAAATACGAACTGAAGATGAATCCTTTGAAGTGTGCATTCCGCGTATCAGCTAGGAAGTTTTTGGGTTTCATTATTCATGAGAACTAGAAAAGTGTCCCGCTCGATGCGCGGGCTAGAATTTCTATACTTCAGTAATGAGAAATGTTATTTGATTTTCTAAAGAAAAATTAAGCGAAATGTGATGACACTATCAAAATGATATCTATGCAAAAATAGTTTTGTCTTAGGTATGTCTGATTTTTATTTATGTATAAATATATAAGTTATCCATTTATCATTTACTTGCTACATACTAATTGTTTTGATGACTAATCGTGTCGCACGGATGATATTTGTGTTATTTTTATTGCCTTTTATCATTTTTTGGTGTAGGCATAGGTAAATTTACGATCGATGTGCCCAATTTACATTTTAATTTTGATTAGTGATTTTTTAATGTAAGTGTTTCTTAGTTTGTCATATAAAGTTAAAGTGTATTTAATTATTATACATATCCACAAAAAATGTTGTGTTAGTTTTTTTGTCATGTGTAGTAAGAAGCTAGCATAACCAATGTTAGATTATATTTTCACATGAGTGAAGTTTGGTCCCAGATTGTCCACACTTTGCAGATAGAACATCGTCCATCGTACTTGCTTCAAGAAAGCCTCCGTGCTTTACCCACTGTGCTAGGGCTACTTTTGGGGCATTTTTGTTGGTTGCGTATTTTCCCGTGTGCTTGCGCTGGTAGATAGGATTAGTGAAATGGTTTGTCCAGATGTATGAATGAAAATTACCCTTGAAAACAATGATTATATGTTGGGATTTTCTATAGTATTTTACCCTTTTGCTGGTTTGCCTTACGTATGTTATGTATCAAGTTACTTAGTCCCCACATTTTAGTTTTCATATACTGCCATATTTTTCTTTGTCTAATTTTTTGTATTACTTGCTTGAAGTATGGAAAAAATTGCTATATCAAAAATTTTGTACTTTTGAGATTTTTATTTACATTTTATTTTATGTGTTTATATTTTTTGTCATTTTTCATTTGCAGTGTATCTTTGGTAGAGTCGCAATGCATGCATGTCATTGCATGCGTAATAAGATGAATGTGTCTCAGACATGGTTAAGAGATACAACTTGTTATGCATGGCATGAAAATATAGGAAAACTGATCTATCTATTGTATACACATGTGCAAGGGGTTAAGTGCTTATTGCTTGAGGTGTAATGTGACCATGCATACGTTGGCTGAACTAAAAGGTTTTTTGGTTTAGACCGTTCTCGGCATACTCGGGCCATGGATCATCGCTACTTCTAATTAGATAAAGTATGAAGGAATTATTTTCTCAAACATTCTGGGAGCATAGATCATACTAACATAAATCTAAGCATGTATGATGGATCCATCCATCCATGAGCGAGATAATGGGCAAAAGTCAAAGATAGAATATTTCTCTTGCATTGCAATGGTGGATAATTTTTACCGATTATATCTTTGTTTGGTTGTTTCACACCAATTGTTGAATGAGTCGCTGGAGTGCTCGATAGGCCCAAGGGACTATATTGGAACATGACCATAGGACTCGATCAGGGTACTACAATTTTTTTCATGTGTCCATATGTATTAGTGAAGAACACATGCAGCATATAGAAAGGCATTAGGTGACGTCTAGTGCTTGCGGCAATGCATGTATATATTTGTTTTTCATGCGGAAATTGCTTTTGGAGGCCGACCTCCATGGAGGACTTCAAATTTTTTTCAAACTTCATGAAAAATCGTAGTTTTACATTTCAAAAAATTCTGAAAATAAATACAGAGATAAGTGCGGGCATAACACACATGTGTGTAAATTTTTAGAAACAAATACGTTGAAATGAGACCTGTACAAGCAAGATAAATCTCGGACCTTTTAACACATGATACTATTCATCATTCGAGGTTATGAATTTGTCTTTTTGTGCAGATCAAGGTATTTCATCGTAAAAATTGATACACAAATATGCATAGCCCTTCTTTACTTGCATGTCTTTTTATACTTTTTTGAAACCGAAAAATTTGAAATTTGAATTTTTCAAAATTTCGAGCTTCATGGAGCTCGGCATCCAAACGTCTATTATCTTTTTCATGCATCCATATAATGATATAAGCACGTACATGCATGTACGTAGAAAGGAGTATGCCCATGTCATGCATGCATGTAGCTGAAAAGAAGTCATATGCATGCACGTGACATGTATCTTTTTTTAAGAATTCCTATCTCCTATGCATGCACGTCAGTTGAAGCTAATTTTTTAACTCACACAATTCACATCTCCTATGCATGCACGTCAGGAAGCTGTTATTTTTAACTCTCAGGTCACGCTATCAGGTATGTCAATAATTACGTAATGTGTGGACGAATCGTTTTTTCATAATGGCAATGGTGGGTAATTTTTTGACTTAAAAGATATCTAATGGCTATAATTTTTCGTCTATTAAATAAACGGTGTGATGTTTCTGATTATTGCATTATTTTCTAACTTAATTTTCTTTTTTCTGGTTAGCCCGTCAATCACTTTTTATATATAATAGATGGCGTAGAAATTGATTCAAAAAAGATAGAAGCTATACAAAAAATGGAGTCTTCAACATGCAAGAAAGATATGCAAAAATTCCTTGGCAAGGTCAATTATTTGAGAAGGTTCATAACTAATTTGTCAAGAAAGGTCGATGCATTTACTCCTATCCTTCGGTTAAAGAATGATGCTGATTTTACTTGGGGGGCAAAACAGCAAGGGGCATTCGACATGATCAAGACTTATTTGAGCACTCCTCCAGTGATGAAAGCACCCAAACATAGAGAGCCCTTTAAGCTTTACATTGCGGCAGGGGAAGGTGTTATTGGTGCTGTATTGACTCAAGAAGTCAAAGGAAGAGAACATAATATTACATATCTAAGTCGGCGCTTATCGGACGCCGAAAAGGTATACATTTATTCAAAAGTTATGCCTCTATTTATATTATACTTGCACAAAACTGAGACATTACCTAGTGCCGAGTGCCTGCATAGTAGCTTGTCAAACCGATGTCATTCAATACATGTTGCGTAGACCAATTCTTAGTGGTAGAATTGTCAAGTGGGCTTATACTTTAATTGAGTATGATTTGGCTTATGAATCTCTAAACTCTATGAAAGGACAATTTTTTGCTTATTTTATTGTTGAGCATCGGATTAATGACAAGCATGATGTTGATATAAACCTTGTATGGTTAGAGCCATGGAGTTTATATTTTGATGGTTCAGTTTGTAGCAATGGCCAAGGTGTTGGTATTGTTTATATATCTCCTCACGGTGCTGTTTTTGAAGCCTCATGCCGAATGGAATATTTTTGCACAAATAATCAAGTCGAATATGAAGCATTGTTATTCGGTCTATCGATGTTGCTCGCTATAGGTGCTACACATGTTGAGGCTTTTGGTGATTCGTTATTAGTAGTGCAGCCAGTGTCCAAAGTTTTTCAATGTTTAGACGAATCACTTAATGTTTATCTTGATAAGTGTCTAGATGCGATTTCTACTTTGGATTATTTTTGCATTGCTCATATATCTAGACATGACAATTGGAGAGAAAATGAGTTAGCACAACAAGCATCCCGCTATCATATTGATCATGGCATGTTTCATTTTTCTCATAAGCCGATGTCTTGTCTTGCTAATATGGGAGAGGCCGAACTAGAGCCCACTGGTTTGGCCACTAACAATAAATCTAGTGCAGGTGAAAATCATGACTCAAGGAAGCCCAAGGACAAATTGCTGCTTATTTTATTGTTGAGCATCGGATTAATGACAAGCATGATGTTGATATAAACCTTGTATCGTTAGTGCCATGGAGGTTATATTTTGATGGCTCAGTTTGTAGCAATAGCCAAGGTGTTGGTATTGTTTATATATCTCCTCACGGTGCTGTTTTTGAAGCCTCATGCTGACTGGAATATCTCTCCAGAAATAATCAAGCCGAATATGAAGCATTGTTATTCGGTTTAGAGATGTTGCTCTCTATAGGTGCTACACATGTTGAAGCTTTTGGTGATTCGTTATTAGTAGTGCAGCAAGTGTCCAAAGTCTTTCAATGTTTAGACGAATCACTTAATGTTTATCTTGATAAGTGTCTAGATGCGATTTCTACTTTGAATTAATTTTGCATTGCTCATATATCTAGACATGATAATTGGAGAGCAAATGAGTTAGCACAACAAGCATCCGACTATCATATTGATCATGGCATGTTTCATATTTCTCAGAAGCCGATGTCTTGTCTTGCTAATATGGGAGAGGCCGAACTAGAGCCCACTGGTTCGGCCACTAACAATAAATATAGTGCAGGTGAAAATCATGACTGGAGGAAGCCCATTATTGATTACTTCTGCAATCCAACTGAAAGGGTGGACAGGGATGTTCGGCATATGGCTTTCAAATATACGATGAGAGATCATGGTCTTTATCGCCGAATGGTTGAAGGTGTTCTTTTAAAGTATTTGGATGAAGACCAAGCACGAGTTCTATGGGAGAGGTACATGAAGGCATTGGTGTTACTCATCAATCGGCACCCAAAATGAAATGGCTCTTACGACGTGCTAGATTTTATTGGCCGACTATGATCAATGATTGCTTCAGGTATTATAAAGTGTGTGAAGCCTGTCAAAAATTTCTTGATATTCATTTGGCTCTTGCTGATATGTTACATCCTATTATCAAGCCATGGCCTTTTACAGGATGTGGTTTAGACTTCATTGGACAAATTCATCCATCTTCTTCAAAGGGGCATCGGTTCGTGTTGGTGGCAACCGATTATTTCACTAAATGGTCTGAAGTAGTACCTCTCAAGAACATGACACATACAGAGGTAATTCAATTCATAACCGAACACATTATTCATAGATTCTACATTCCTCAGACATTAACTACAGATCAAGGTTCATCTATCATGTCACATCAAGTTAGAGAATTTGCCGAATCATACAACATAAAGTTTCTCAATTCATCTCCGTATTATGCCCAAGCTAATGGACAAGCTGAGTCTAGCAACAAATTATTTATTAATCTCATCAAGAATAAGATTGAGGATAATCCAAGAAAATGGCATGAGTTTTTGTTTGAGGATTTATGGGCACATAGGATCTCAAGGCATGGTGCTACAAAGGTATCTCCGTATGAGCTAGTATACGGTCAAGAGGCTGTTTTACCAGTGGAGTTAAATTTGAGTGCTTTGAGAATAGCCAAACAAAATGATTTATTGGCAGTGGACTTTTATGATTTGATGATGGAAATTATTGATGAGGTTGCTGATAAACGTTTGGTTGTATTAAAGGCCATAGAAAAGGTCAAGTTGAAGAATTTTCAAGTTGGCAATCTTCTGTGGAAAGTGATTCTACCGATTGGTTCTAGAGATAGAAATTTCGGGAAGTGGTCTCCAAACTGGGATGGTCCTTCCAAGACCGCAAGAATAGTTCCTGGAAATTCATATTTAATGGAATCCATACAAGGAGTATTATTACCTCGAGCTCTCAATGGCAGATATCTGAAGAAGTACCACCCGAGTGTGTGGCAAGAAGCCTAATTAGGCAATGGCCGATATATGATTATTGCCCTTAGCATATACATGGCCGATACATAATTATTGCCCTGAGAAATATAGATCGTCGATGGAGTGTTGACATCGTCCTTAGAACAAACATAGTGCAAATTATTTTTCGGCATGCTAGCTTTGCCGAAAATTAGGGGGCGTGTATTGACACCTGATTTTGGCACGATGCAAAATGTAGTAAAAATGGACTCAAACAAAAAGGTTTTTTCTATGAGAAAGTTCATATTGCCGAGTGAAACACCCTTGATGTTTAGGTCATCACCATTTAGCGTAATTTCGAGGGCCAAATTACACTTGGATTGTCATGTAGATGTTCTAAGTGTTTTCTGGTCTATTACGCCTCCAAGACAACCTCGAATGAAGGAATGTTCTACATGGATTGTCTTTGTCTCGTCGAGCTGATCGGTTTTGATATATAAATCATCTCAATCAGTGGGTGTATGCAAAAGTTAGAGCAAACAGAGTGCAGCTCTACCACAAAGCAAAATGTGGCGCAGGAGATCAAACACATGTCTGATGGGTCGCGCAAGTCATTCGTCCCTCAAGAAGTCCTCGGATGGAAAAACATAAAACATGAAAACATTTCGCGTCATCGAGAAGATTGATTTTGATATATAATTCTTCTCAATCCGAGGTCGTATGTGACCTGGAGAGGCAAAGCAAAATCAGCCTTGATTTTCACCCGGGATTTCCAAGTGAATGTTTGCCGGCCGAGTGGAACGTTTGTCGTCCGGTCGAGTGCAAAGTTTTCCATCCGTCCAAGTGAAATTGTCGTCCGAGTGAAAATCGCCATCCAAGTGAAAAGTACTGGTCGAGTGAAAGTACCAGCCGGGTGCAATTGCCGTCCGAGTGAAAATTGTTGTCCGAGTGAAAAGTACCGGTCGAGTAAAAGTGTCGGTCGAGTGAAAGTTCGAAATCGCCTCGGATGGAAAAGTGATCAACATGAAAGTTGTTCATAACGTCAAAACAGCCAACTTTTCTTTTAAGGTCATTATCATCTAAGATATTATGCGGCCTGCAGAGACGCTACAACACTCGGACAGTCAAGTCTGCTATGTGACCGAGTCCGTTTCAAAGTTAAAAATGACCTCGTGGAGTATTCAACATGACTTTATTTGGGAAAGTTATCAACATACGGATTGTTGGCCTCGTCGTGAAACACAAAATTGATGTTTGGAATGTCTCCATCGGAGGTCATATGCAGATTCCACGGCCCACGCAAGGAGCAAGAAAGAAGATTGGGCCAGATTTGGGTTGAATCCGAGTGGGACTAGAACTAGGACTCTAGGACGTGAATTGATGTAATTTTATTGTAAGGAAAGCCTAGATGAATCCTTTGATTTTGCAGGAAGTCCAGCCGCCTCTTATATATGTTGGGGGTGATGGCCGATTGAACAACACACAATCGAACAAACACATCTATACTACTTTTTCATATATGTTCTTCGTTTTTCTCTCGTTCTTCATTGTTCTTCGTTTGAGATCTGCGAATCCCGAGGCTCTAGGGGCGAGCGAATCGACCTAGGGCAGCCCATAGCCGCCGCACTCCCTGATGGGGTCCCTCCTGGGCGTGCGTGGTTTTGAGTCTGCAAAAGCATCCACCGGCTGTCTTGCGTATCGCGCTGCCGGACGGACCTCCTTCGACGTGAGTTGCGATGCATCACCCCCGGTGTTGAGGGTACATGATGATGTGTTCATGTGTCAACAGTACTTTCCATTGGTGCTCAAGCCCAATGTGAGGAGCTGGTCGATGAACTTGATGGAAAGGTCTATCTCCTACTAGGCGGTCCAATGCAACCACTTTGTCGGTGCATACCATGGAGGCCACAAGATGTTGGGATAGCTCAACGATTTGCACGTGATCCCCAAGAGAGACACCGAGTCCCTCTCCAAGTATGTTCAGAGATTTAGTCATGTACAACATAACGTCCCTGATATCCATCACGCCACTATGATTTCCAGGTTCCACAAAAACATGTGCAACAAGCGGATGCACGACGAGATGAGCATCAACAAGGTGCACAAGATCGCAAGTTGTACACCTTCGCTGACAAGTGTGGATGCATTGAGGAGGGGTGGAAGCTCCCCATAGACGATGCAGGTATAGAGGCAACTCCGACAATGATGAAGATTCATGTGAATCCAATAAGAAAGGCCGAAAGCACAATCTAAAGTGCAACGGAATGGTAGTCATGGATGTTGAAGGATCCGACAACCCCAACATCGGCAAGAAGGCCAATCCTAAAGGTTCCGGCAAGGAGGCTGCCGCCTGCTCCAATGATGATGAGGTCGTGGCAGGAGACAAGACCGACATGCCATAGTGCAAGATCCACCTCAACAAGGGCCACCACATTAAAAAAAATTCTCCAAGTAGAATAGCTTGCGGAGAAGCAGAAGCAATAGTATTAACGGTCGTGGTTGTCACCGCTGCAAGGCCAAGTAGCAGAAAGAAAAGCCTGCCAGGGGCCAAGACAAGAACTCTGATGACAAGGTGATGATGATGAAGATGAAGAAGGATCTTATGTCAAAGAATTCCAGAAGGCGGTAGATTCCATTTGTGTTGATGGAGGCGCATCTTTGCACTCCTCCCACCGGCTACTCAAGCAGTGGGCCCGCGAAGTCAATGTGGCAGAGCAAGCAAAAGAGACAAGGAAACACGTCAAGTGGTCCAACACTCCCACCATATTCAATGCTAAGGATCACCCTGACTGCATCACTACGGTCTGGTGTGCCCAATGTTTGTTTCACCAACGATCCACTGCCTCAAGCTCAAGGGGATGTTGGTCGACAATGGAGCCAAGTTGAACCCGATCTCGCCTGACGTGATCAAACGGCTACAGATCCTCAACGTAGATCTCAAGCCGACATGGTTGTTCCAAGGAGTCAACCAGGGATATCTCATCCCATGGGAAAAATTACTCACGTGGTGACGTTTGGTAGCGAGATCAACTTTAGGACAGAGAAGATTGTATTCCATGTTGCAAACATGTCATTGTCGTATAATGGAATTCTGGGATGACCGACACTCGCAAAGTTCATGGTGGTGTCTCACCATGCCTACAACACATTGAAGATGCTAGTGCCGATGAACATCATCACCGTCCACGCTGACAACAAAAGCACAGTCCTCTACATCGATAAGCTTTATTAAGAGGCAGTGGTAGCATCTGCCGATAAGGCACCTTCTTGTGCTAGCAAAGCTCGTGGGGGAAGAAGAACAAGAGTTCCGGCAAGACCATTAGAGAAATTTCTGGAAAGCACACCACAGGGTTTAGCATGCATGTCGACGACCTACCAGAGACCTCTCCAGCTAGGAGCAAGAAAAACAAGGTGACCATCCCCAAGAAGAAACAAATGGCTGCACAAGAGGACCGCAAGGACGACACTTTCACCATAAGTGTCTCCCTTTATAGCAAATAGGAAGACATGCTCATCTCCTTCCTATGGACCAATGTCGATGTGTTTGCCTGGAAACCATCCGACATCCCTGGCATTCCTAGGGAGGTGATTGAGCACCACCTAGTCGTTTGTCCCCATGCGTGCCCGTGATGCAAAAGTATGGAAACAAGCCCTGGAGCGGCAATAGTTTATCGCCGAAGAAATGAAGAAGCTAGAGGCAGCAAGTTTGATCAGAGGTGTGATCCACCGCACAAGGATAGCAAATCTAGTGGTAGTGCGTAAGGCGCACGTGAAATGGATGCTTTGCATTGACTTCATTGATATCAATAAATCTTGTGTGAAAGATCCTTTTCCCTTGCCACACATTGATCAGGTAGTGGATTCAACTGCCTGCTATGATCTATTGTGATTCCTTGATGCCTATTCTGGATACCATCATATTTTTATGGCCAACAAAGATAAAGAGAAAACCACATTCATCACACCATGTGGCATGTACTACTTCAAGTGCATGCCTTTCGGGTTGAAGAGTGTCGGTTTAACATTGGCAAGGGCAGTCCAGACCTATTTCGAACCGCAGCTACACCAAACTGTAAAGGCATATATGGACGACATAGTAGTCAAAACCAGGGACAAGGCCACACTGATTCAACACTTAGAAGAAACCTTCCCAAACCTATGCAAGATCAACTTGAAGCTCGGCACGAAGAAGTGTTGTTTGGAGTCTCATCCAGCAAGCTCCTCCGGTTCTTTGTGTCAAAGCGTGGGATCATAGCCAACCCCACCAGGATTGAAGAAATCGAGTAGTTGGAGGCACCAAAGCGTGTCAAGTACATACACCGCTTGGCGGGCTGCATCGCCGCCATAAGCAGGTTCATTTCCAAGTCTGTAGAGAGTGCCTTGACATTTTTCAAAGTCTTGAAAAAGTTGGGCCCAATGAAGTGGACTCCAGAAGTGGAGGCCGCACTTCAAGATTTGAAGGAATACCTATCCTCAACAACACTACTAGTTGCGCCTAAACCACAAGAGCCGTTGTTGCTATTTTTGGTAGCAACGAATAAAGGGGTTAGCGCCACACTGATGGTGCAGAGAGAAGCCGAGGAAGAGGATGCGGCAACCCCCCCGAGTTGGTGGCAGGCGAGCCTCACTCAACTCCTACAAAACATGAAGCTCACAATGCAAGTACAACACAAGGAGCAGAATAACAAGTGGTGCAAAGATGAAGATGGTGCAGCAGCCAGTATATTTTGTCATCTCTCTCTTGTAGGGAGCTAGATCAAGGTACTCTGGGGTGAGTGAGCTGCTTTTTGGCCTTCTCATGGACTCCGACAAGCAGAGTCACTACTTCCCAGCACACCAAATCACCATCATCAATCGCTTTTCGATGCAATGCATATTGAGAAATCTGCAAGCAACCGATAGGATTGTTGAGTTCGTGTTGCAGCTGGCTATCTTTCACCTGAGCTTGGAGAGAACGTAAACTATATAGAGAAAAGCCTTGGAGCAGTTCATTGCCGAGTGGACACTAACGGTAGACAAAGAAACTCTAGAAATAGCCCTCCGCGGCAAGGAAGCACCGTAGGAATGGGTCATGTGTTTTGATGGGCCTTCTGGCTACAAGGCGCTGGTGCCAGAGTCCTGCTTATCGGGACCACCGGAGAGCACCTCAAGTATTTCATGCAGATGCATTTTCCTCAAGAAGTATCAACAAACAAAATTGTTGAGTATCAAGGGATGATTGTCAGCTTGCGGATAGCAGTCGACCTCGGCATTATGAAGTTGATAGTCTGAGGGGATTGCCAAATTTTTGTACATCAAGTAAACAAGGACCACCAGAGCCCACTGATGGAAGCATACATAGATTAAGTGAGGAAATTGGAAGAGAACATTGATGGTCTACAGGCAGAGCACATACCACATGCAGAAAATAGCATTGCCAACGACATGTGAAAGCATGCTGCTCAAAATTCGTCTGTGGAACAAGGTACTCTTGTACTCCAATGGACCCAGCCATCCGTCGGCCATCAACACGACAACCCAAAAAGAGAAATGTCTAATCTGGATGTCCGCTAAGAAGGTTGTTGAAAATGACAAGACGCTTGCTGGTGAGCGGAAAGCTCTGGCAGACCTAACGATCTTTGTCGTGGAAGCTAGTGCGCAGGTAGTAGACGAAATGCCTTTTGTCCTTGTCTCGAGCCACACGCTCTGGCATGGGCGCAACAGATCGTCCAATACGTCCAGACATGAGATCCTCTCTAAGAGCAAGAGCAAGCAGAGAAAGTAGCCTGATAGTTAATTATGTACAAATTCGTGGACAACACTCTATGCAAGAGGAGGTCAAATGAGGTAAAATTGAAGTAAATTCCACGAGCAGATGAACAAAATCTGTTGGCGAAGATACACAAAGGGATATTTGTATCCTACACTGGATTCTGCGCACTTGTCGGCAAGGCATTCCATCAAGGATTTTACTGGCCAATAGCCCTTCAAGACGCCTTAGTGGTGGTAACCACATGTAAACCATGCCAATTGCACACCAAGAATATACATCAACCAACACAAGCCCTTCAAATCGTACCACCCTCCTAGCCATTCGCGGTCTGGGGCTTGACATCGTCGGACCATTCACCCATGCTACCGCGGGCTTTGAATTCTTGTTCGTCGCAATCGATAAGTTTACAAAATGGACTGAAGTGGAGCCAGTGAGGAAGGTAACAACGCAAGCAGCAGTCAAGTTTGTCAGAGGGATAGTTTGCCGTTTCTGAGTGCCAAACAGGATCATCGCACACAACGTCACACAATTCACCAGGAACAACTTCATGCAGTATTGTTAAGATATTGGCGCCAAGATCTGCTTTGCGTCAGTTGCCCACCCTAGGAGAACCTACCAAGTAGAAAGGGCTAACGCTGAAGTGTTACGGGGCCTCAAGACAAGAACTTTCGACAAGCTGCGCAAGCACGGAAGGCGCTGGGTTCATAAGCTACCGACGGTTCTTTGGTCAATCAGGACGACACCAAATCGAGCCACCGATGACACGCTCTTATCCCTAGTCTATGGGGCAGAAGCGGTGCTCCCCATGGAGCACACATAAGGGTCACCAGCAAGGCATGTAATCCTTTGTACAAAGCCAAGCGAAGACCTTGTGCGTAGTCAATAAAGCTAAATGTTCTACAACCTTTTTGTCCAAGTGCATATTTATTTTATATGTATATGCATGAAATGTCGTAATCACCATAGTTTGCTTAAAATGGTTGATGGACCAGTAAGGTTCCTACCTCCTCATATATCTTCTTTCTTTTTCTCAAAAGGGATAAGGGTCTCCCACGTGCAAGTCTTCCTGAGGGAGGAATGACGGTGCACACACCTGAACGCGTTCAAGCCAAGCACTATGCAACAAGAAACAAAACAAAGAAAAGCTTAGTCACAAAACCTTTAAAAAATTCTTTGTTGATGGTTGTTTTCCCTTGAATGATTTTTTTAAATTTGTATGAGAAACCCCGCAAGCAAAGGACCCTTGTCTAAGTTGCTCTCGCGCTTAAGTCGTTCCAAGCTTGCTTGGCGGCAACAGCAGTTGCGATAATGATGGAAAGGTGGCCTTGCCGATAGCAGTGTCGGCAGTAGGCCGCTAAGGATCTATTCCTAACATGCTCACAACAAAGACGTGTACCGGCAAGCGTTTCTAGCAAGCATAGGGATTAAAAGCATGCAAATGTAAAATCACGTATAAAAGAAAGTACCTAGTCATTCCAGCAAACAAATGCAAAAACATGAAAGTATTCGATAGTTAGAGCTTAACAATGTATTTGTTACGTCCTTGCAGGGTTACATTACGTACTTTCGAGATACAGAAGGAGATTTGCCACTACGATGTGGCGATTGATCCTGAAATCAGGTCTCGTGGATGGAACGCCACAACCAAGGCATTAAACAATTCAAGTAAAAGTCGCTCTCCTCACTCTTGATGCCAGGAGGGTTGTTGTCGTCGTTGTCCCTTGAGGTGAAGGCACTGCCGCTCGAGCTTTCGGTGTAGCACTCCAGCTGACAGCCGGAAGCCACGAAGAACTTCATGGAGAACGTGGCGACCCCCTCAAATTTGAATTGGAGGAGATGCCCCGGTCGTAGAAAGCGAGAGCGAGTGAACGACTTCCACCCCTATGTCAAGAACATGGCGCTACTAGGGGAGAGTTTGACCCCCACCCAGGCGGGTCCATTACAGCAGTCGTCCGCCCGAAGCCACAGGCTTAAGGGCCTGCTGCCCTCCATGGACATTGCTAAGGGATCCGGGAGACACAACCTGTTGCAAAGACAAGGGTGCAGCACCACCACAAATTCATGAGTAGTCTCCTCGGTATGGGTATCCACCTGGGGCGGCAGAAGGGGTGTGCCATCATGGCCGCCTTGGCCTAGGGCACTCAGCTTTTCGCGGTCCCTGGTGGCGATCCTCCCACAAAGGCTAGAGCTTCTCCCCACGGCCTGGAACGGAATGCACGTATGGCTCCGAGGAGAAGCCCTCGAAACGATGGCGGACCCACGGGCTCGACACCTTCCCTCGCCATTTAGAAGCACTTTCTTTTGCTGCAAGGAGTGGCAGAGGGAGGAGGATGGCGGGGGAAGGCGAGGATGACTGGAGCAAGGGACGGTGAATGAGTTGTGCCTTCGCTGGCCCCTCTTTATAAGAGGAGGAGGCACCAAGGCTAGCTCGTCACTGTTCGAGACAACTTTACACTAACGGGTGCATTACCCCAGCGACCGCCCAGTTTCACAAATATCGGCCCATGCATGCAATACGTGTCATGAAGTGCACAATAAAAAGGCAGACAGATGGCCAAAGTGAGTTGGACTCCAATGGGTCCCCTCCCATTGGAAGGGGAGAAGACACAGAGGCCACCTCTCCTAGTTCGGCATGGTGGGGACTTTTAGGCACACCCCTTAGGTGCCGTTTTATTCCACCTCTCCCACATCCCGCATTTAATGCGCATCATGTGTGGGCTGTAAAAATCTATCATCGCAATCGTCAGAAAATATGGCCACGCGTATCTGTGCACTGCTTTGCGCCTAGCTGAATGGCATCACGGACTAATGTGCCGCCCAGGCCCAAGGGATACTTGATATGTCCATTATGCATCATGAATTCATATTGATATCTATGCTATTCTTGTCTATTATTCCTCATTATGATACAAATTCTTATGCCTTTTACCTCCGAATGTGCAAGGTACATCATGAAGAGGGAAATTGCCTGAAACTGCAATTTTGGACCTGAAAACCAAGAAAAGGGTGAAAAATCACCTGACTCCAAACAACCTGAAATTTCACAAAGATGTTTTATGGAATGGATAAGAATTATTGGGGAAACAATACCAAAGAGGGGGGCCACCTGTTGGACATGAGCCAACAGGGCGCGCCCAACCCCCTGGTTGCTCCGTGTTGCCTCCTAGTGGCCCAGCAGGCCTCCCGTCCCCCTGTTGTCCTATATGGTGTGTTTTGAACTAGAAACAATCCTAATCGTACTTTTAAGATAAAGCTCCGCCATCGGGCGGTGGAAACCTGTGCAACGGCCCTTTTGCTCTCCGGTAGAGAGATTCTATCGGGGGAATTCCTCTTTGGGAGGGGGAGATCGAAGCCATCATGGGAGGACCAATCTTCATCAGCATGTTCACCAGCACCATCTCATCTCCATCCCTATTCCATCTCTTGTATTCAATCTTTGTCTCAAAACCTCAAATTGGTACCTGTGGGTTACTAGTTGTGTTGATTAAATCTTCTAGTTGATGCTTGTTGGATTACTTGGTGAAAGATATTATGTTCAGATACTTGATCACCATTATTATACCTATGGTCTTTAACATGTTGATGAGGTGTGAGAAGTTAATATTCTTCCCGTGGACATCGGAGAAGTCTTGTTATACGTAATCATGTAAGGTTTTTATTCGTTCGATATTTTGATGATGTGTATGTTGTTGCTTCTCTTAGTTGTGTCATGTGAACATAAACTACATGGCACTTAATCATGTTATGGGCCTAAGGGAAGGCATTGTGGGGTAACAAGTAGATGATGGGTTGTGAGAGTGACCGAATCTATAACCCCAGTTTATGCATTGCTTCGTAAGGGGATGATTTGGATCCATACGTTTCATGCTATGGTTAAATTTATCTTAATTCTTCTTTCCTAGCTGTGGATGCTTCTGAGCGGGCGTAATCATAAGTTGGTTTCTTGTTCAAGTGAGAACAACACCTTAGCACCATTCCACCCACGTATCAAATTATCAAAGTAACAAACGCAAAACAACTCAACATGGTGAACATGACTAGACAGAAATTCCCATGTGTCCTCGGGAGAGCTTGCTTTATATAAGAGTACTTTCCGGCCTATACTTTGCTATAAATAGGATCGGACTACCTTATGTCACACTTGCTACTATTGTTACTTTTTTACTTGTTATGAGTTATCTTGCTAGAAAATTATCTATAACTTTAACTTACAACACTACGAGAGAATACCTTTTTGAAAACCGCTTGTCATTTCCTTCTACTCCTTGTTGGGTTCGACACTCTTACTTATTGAAAGGAGTACGGTTGATACCCTATACTTTTGGGTCATCAAGATTCTTTTCTAGCTCCGTTTCTGGGGAGTGAAGCTCCTTTGGTCAGTGGAAATTGGTAAGGAAACATTTTCATTACATGCTGAAATTTATTGTTGCTTGTTACAATGGACGGTGACCCTTTGAGTGTCTTGTTTGGGGAAAATTCATCTCGAATGGAACTTGAAAAGTTTGCTCCTCAACCTATTGAACCTACTAGAAATATTTATAATCAAATTCATTTGGGTATGTTAGAGAAACTGATAGCTAATCCTTATGATGGTACAAATCATCCTGATTATCACCTGATATATATCGATGAAGTTTGTGGATTATTTAAGCTTTCAGGTTTGCCCAAAGACAAATTTAAGAAGAAATTTTTCCATATATATTTGGAGGGAAAAGCTATGACCTGGTAAAGGCTATTCGATCATATTGGATCATTGGACTGGAATCGATTGAAGCTGGAATTTTTTCAAAACTTTATCCTATGCATCTAGTATATCATGATCGGAACTTTATTTATAATTTTCGGTCTCGTGAAAGAGAAAGCATCTCTCAAGCTTGGATGAGGCTTAAATATATGACACACACCTGCCCCAATCATGAGCTCTCGAGAGAAATGATAATACAAAAATTTATGCTCGGCTTTCTCTTAATGATCAAGCACAATTGATTCTTCTTCTACTGGTTCTTATATGAAGAAGACCATTGAATTCAAATAGGATCTTCTTGATAGGATTAAACGCAACTCTGAAGACTAGGAATTCAACAAAGGTAAAGGTCAGGTATAAAGCTTAAGTCTGATTGTGTTAAATCTTTTATGGAAACCAATACTTTTCATAAGTTTAGCAATAAATATGGGTTTGACTCCGAGATAGCAGCTACCTTATGTGAATCATTTTCTACTCATGTTGCTCTAGTTGTACCTACTGCTTATATTGAGAAATATCCTTTTCCTATTAGGATACGGGAACATGCTAAAGCTACAACTATGGTTAATAAAACTAATGTTAGAACGCCAAAACCTTCTGAACAAATAAATGTGGAGCCTAATATTGTTGTAGTTAAAGACCTCTTGGTTGATAATATTCATTGGCATGTTATTTACTTTTGTATTGAAGCTGCTATAATTGTAATGCTTGTTAGAAATGAGAAGGACAAGCTAGATAAAAACAAACTAGTTGTTGGCATGCCTGTTGTTTTTATTAAGATCGGAGATCATTGCTATCATGGTTTATGTGTCATGGGTGCTAGTATAAGTGCTATACATTTTACTTTATATGAAGAAATTATGAATGATATACAACTCTCAGAAATTGAAGATATTGATGTCACTATTAAACTTGCAAACCGAGATAGTATCTCCCCAATTGTGATTGTTTGAGATGTTGAAGTCTTGTATGGAAAAGTCAATTATCCTACTGATTTCTTAGTACTTGGCTTTAAACAAGATAATTTCTGCCCATTATATTTGGTAGGCTTTCCTTGAATACCGTTAATGTTGTAATTAATTATGCTACAGACAATTTTAAAGTAAGTTTTGGTAACGAGTCTCGTGAATTTAATTTCTCTAAATTTTGTAGACAACCACATGAGGAGTTATCTAGTGAAGACGAAATTATTGGTCTTGCTTCCATTGTTGTGCCTACTATGGATCCTTTAGAACAATACTGGCTGCACCATGAGAATGATATGCACATGATTAAAAGAACTGAGATAGATGATATATTTATTATACAAACACCTATTCTCAAACACAACTTGCCTGTTGACATCTTAGGGGAACGTCCTCCACCCAAAGGAGATCCCATGATTGAGTTAAAGACATTACCTGATACTTTGAAATATGCGTATCTTGATGAAAATAAGATATATCATATTATTATTATTGCTAACATTTGAGAGCTTAAAGAAAAGAAGTTACTCAAAAATCTAAAGAAGCACAAGGCTGCTACTGGATATACTGTTGATGACCTTAAGGGCATAAGTCCCACTCTATGTCAGCACAAGATTAATATGGAACCAGATGCCAAACCTATCAACGATTATCAACGCCGCTTAAATCCCAAGATGAAGGAATTGGTAACAACTCAAATACAAAAGCTTCTGGACGCAGGTATAATTTATCCTATCGCTGATAGTAGATTGGTAAGTCATGTTCAATGTCTACCTAACAAAGGAGGTATAATTGTTGTCCCTAATGAGAACAATGAACTTATACGACTTAGAATAGTAACTGGTTATAGGATGGTAATTGATTTCTAGAAATTGAATAAAGCTACTAGAAAAGATCATTACCCCTTTCCTTTTATTGATCAAATGTTAGAAAGACTTTCTAAGCACACACACTTTCGTTTTCTTGATGGATATTCTTATTTTTCTCCAATACTTGTATCAAAAGAGGACCAAGAGAAAACTCCTTTTACATGCCCTTTTGGAACATATGCTTATGGACGTATGCCTTTTAGTTTATCCAATGCATATGCTACCTTTCAAAGATGTATGACTGCTATATTCTCTGACTTCTGTGAAAAGATTGTTGAGGTCTTCATGGATGACTTCTCTGTTTTCATGACTTCTTTTGATGATTGCTTGAGCAACCTTGATCGAGTTTTGTCGAGATGTGCAGAAACTAATATTAGTCATAAAATTGGGAGAAGTGCCACTTTATGGTGAATGAAGGTATAGTACTTAGTCATAAAATTTCGAAACTATGTATGTCACGCCCAAGATTCGGTTCTATCCTTATTAAGCCTTACGACTTTGACGAGGATAGAAGCGCATCTCGTCGTTCGCAAGAGCAGTAAACATTGCAATACATGTAGGAAAATATGAGTATATGAGTTGGATTAAACTCGCCACAAGCTATATTACAAGTCCACACAATTGTTCATGCATCATAGAGAAGACAGGGTCCATCTACGGACGAAATCAAATGAATAAAAGAAGCAATGTAAAATCGCCTTGCTATCCCAAGGATCATGACCAAGATGTCCTCTACTCATCGGGGTACATAACATACATCTGCCCGTGTTCTTCATCGTACACCCACTGGAGCTGGGTCACATCTTCTGGCATGAACTCATCAAGACCTGCACCTATATTGTTGTAATCTATGAGCCACAAGAACTCAACAATCATGTAATCTCGGGTACCGAAATTATGTAGCTTTTGTGTTTGGAAGGGGTAAGTGGTGACGTTGAAGCACGCGCCTAAGCATTTATTGACTGTCTAACTTATGATGGCAATAAGTAAATGTGGTGGTCTACGCGTAATGATCAAGAACTAGCATGATCACTAAGTGATCCTGAACACCTACTTACGTCAAACATAATGCCACTATGTTCTCTCTCTGTTCATGTTCACAAGAAGAGACAATCACGGTTACGCACACGGTTGGTGTATGTTATTATAGTTTACTTCAAGTTTTCTATAAACGGGTGTTAAACAAAATATCCAAGTTGCCACATAACCGCGGGCACGGCTTGCCGAAAATATTAAACCCTGTAGGGGTGCGCCAACTCATCCATCCCAAACTAACCACACGCCGCGAGAACAACCTTGACAATGAATCTTGTGATCTTCATAGGCAATTCCATAGGAAAAGCACCCTCAGAATAGTCCAAAGGAATAACGAAATTCCTCACAAAAGACATTCGAGAAAGGTAAAAAAGTCCAGCAAGACCGCCCGGCAGGCCAGATCCCAATAGGATCCGCGCGTATCTCTGTCTCAGGGCACTACCATATTGGTCTAGCTACGGGGAAAACCAATCCTCAAGTTTCCTTGAGGCGGCCCCGCAGGCAGCCCGGTTTGGACCAAGACTCATGGGGACCACTGGCCCGGGTTGTTCTAATTATCCATGGGGTAGCTATGCCCTATGCATTTTATTAGGTTGTTAATCAAATAGTACCAATGTTGGGTCTTTCCAAACAAACTTTAATCTCAAATGAATAATCAAGGGGGTCCCCATAACAACCCCAAGCATGCCAGGAGCACAAAATACGGAACATAACATCGGTAACAAGTAACTATGGCGGGAAAAGTGGAACAAAACACCAAGCAAAAGGCCAAGCCTTCCACCTTACCAAGATATATAGGTGCATTAAATTAAATAGCAGTAATATTGTGATATCTCCAGATATCCATGCTATCACATGGAAACAACCTACACCTACATCTAAGAACGCTATAAGAGGGGCTGAGCAGCGCTATCTTAGCCATACAAGGTTTGCTAGGTGGTGGAGGGGTTAGAGGCGTTCATGACAGTGTAGGAGGCTGTACATTCAAGTGGTAGGTAACGAAAACATAACTATAAGAACGAGACATCTAGCAAAGCAAAATAGTGTCGGGATCCGGGTACAATCATCTTGTCTGTTGTTTCTTTAGACGGACAAAGAGCTGGGTTCTGGTAGTTGTACTCTCCTGGATCCTCGTAGTCAGGTTCAACACTCGTGTCTACCCAAAGATAAGCAGCACCAAATAAACAAACAACCAAGGTTCAATGCACAATCAAGATGATGCATGATCCTTTTGAAGTATTTAACATGGCAACACTAAGCTAGTCATGTTTCTTATGCAATTGTTAAGTTATTAGAATTCTGGACAGAACTTCATGTTTAATTATTTTAAAATGCATGATCATGGAAAATATGAATGCTTCATGCAAAATTGATGCAAATGCATATGAAGAATGTCGCAAACGGAGTAACGTAGCTCTTGGGATGCTCACGGCAAGGTACCGAGACAAAACACAAGACAAGGAAGGCCATGGGCTATATCTTGGTATTCCAAGGATGCCAATGGTTGGGGAATGAAAAAATAGCAACAATGGAGCCAAAGAGCAAGCAAAACTATGGAGCATAGCTCCCACAAGCCACAAAACAAAACCACACACATTCTGCCAAAACAGCAACATAGCAACTTGCACAACACTTATCTAGAGTTACATGATGTTTCTAGACACAAACAAAGTATGTACAGAAACTACATAACATGCTTAACAAATCATCAAATTACACAAACTTGATAGGAAGCAAGGATTACTAGAAATGAAGCTCACAAGATGGCATGGTGAAACAGATTCTAGGGACTTAATGTAGGATCGAAAGTAGTTCTAGAGGGGGGGTGATTAGACTACTTGACCAAATAAAAGTTTTTCTATTTTCCCAATTTTAATTCTTGGCAAGTTTTAGCATTCATAGCATATCAAGTAACACCCTACACATGCATGTCTAACAGTATAGTAGCGGAAAGTAAAGACATTGCACATGTAAGTAAAGAGAGGGTTAGGAATGCAAACGCAGGTGATGACATGATGATTTTTCCCGTGGTTCCGATAGGTGGTGCTATCATATGTACACGTTGATGGAGTCTTCAACCCACGGAGGGTAACGGTCGCGAGAGTCCACGGAGGGCTCTACCCACGGAGGGTTCCACGAAGAAGCAACCTTGACTATTCCTTGCGGCTTCCGTCCACAAAGGACTAGCCTCACTATGCGTAGATATTCACGAAGTAGACGATCTCCTTGCCCTTACAAACTTCTTGGTTCACTCCACAACATGAAGTAGTAGGCTCCCAAGCGACACCTAACCAATCTAGGAGGCACCACCCTCCAAAAGGTAATATGCTCAGTAATGACGATGAACTCCTTGCTCTTGTACTTCAATATTATAGACTCCTAAACACACAATATCGCTCTCACAAGTTTTCCTTGGTAGAAGATATGGGATTGATGGAAAGAAACTTGGGGAGGCTATAAATCAAGATCCATATGGTTGGAGTGGAAGATCTTGACCTCAACACAAGGGTAGGTGGTTCTCTCTCAGAAAACTGAGTAGGATAGGTATGTAATAGTTCTGAGTACTTCTCTCTCAAGTGGGTGGTGGTGAAGGGGTATATGTAGGCATGCCCAAAAATCCAACCATTACACACAATAAGTCAGACTCGGTGACACCGATGTGTAAATCTCGGTGGTACCGAAATGACAAAAAGTGGCAACTTTTGAATCTCGGATGGACCGATATACAATTCTTGGTTGCATCGACAAGTGACCAATGGTCAGATTTACCAATCTCGGTGACGCCGATTCACCATTCTCGGCCGGACCGAAATTGAGAACTTGCGTAACAGGAAGTTGGCAACCCAACTCAATGGCACCGAGTGTAGTGTCGGCTGCACCGAAGTGTTAGGGTTTGGCTGAGTCTGTCTAGGGTTTGGAACTCGGTGGCACCTAGATAGGAATGTTGGTTGCACCTATTTGGCATTTTTGGTCTAGGACAGACTTTGGTGGGAGAGTATGTGGATGTTTTGGTGACTGTAACTTGTGTACGTATGAGCATATTGTTCACCATCAAAACTTTACCCCCTTTTAATAGTATTGGCTTTCCTATAGACTCAAATTCATTTCTCACAAATGTAAAATGTAGAGTCCTCTTGCTTCAAGCTTTGCCAACCTATTTCCTTGAACCTTGGGGTAATTCTGCAATCGTTTTTCTATTCCCATCAATGAATTTTTATGAAATATACTTGGTGAAAGAATTAGTATAATGACTTATATGTTGTTATTAATTACCAAAACCACCAAGGGAGGAAATGTGCTTTCAATCTCCCCCTTTTTGGTAATGGATGACAACATATAGATCAAAGCTTCGACAAAGATATAATCAATGAATATAGTCGTCTCTTTGAGAAGTATGTGAAAAGCAAGAGATCCCCCTAAATTTGTGCATTATTTTTGAATTTGCGTTTGAATGCAAATGCACAGTTGATTAGGTACATGGGTCACTTCTTACATGTCACATACCACTTGGTGGTGTGTGAGAGTAATAGGAATGAATATCTTAGCACAACACAATCAACCAAAGATGAATGATCATCACATAAGCATTTAGGATGATAGGAAATAGTAGCATCACACATCAAAGCATATGATCAAACATCATCAAGTGTGTATCACAAGAAAAACAAAAGAGTATCATGACAAACAAAAGCAATTTTTTTTGAAAAGGCAACAAAATAACAAACGCTCTCTCTCTCTCTCGAAGCCTAATGATCTATATACAGTCCTCAGCCTTTGTCAACAAGTTACCAAAAATTTCAAAGGTATCTATCTAAGCGTTCTTGGGCTGGTCTCCTCCGGTTGTCAATGAAGGAGTTGAGAGCACGGCATTGGCGAATATCTCTAGAGATGTCGTGGATGGAGCTGGAGTATACACCGTTGGAACTGGAGCTGATGGAGCAGGAGCTGTGCTGACAGTAGCTGGAGCTGATAAACAGGGCCTCGATTCTGGAGCATGCACTGTTGTTGATCTTGTCTGAGTGTAGAACTGGGTGCCCGTCTTGAGAGGTGTTCCTTCCTCATCAACATCATCATCATCAAAAGAAGAGGTAGAAGAGACCCGAGGAATGTGTAACATCCCAAATTTTGGAATGTTATAACAAATAGATCAATGATTGTTTTGTCTGATTGAGTGGTTGAATTTGAGTATAAATATGAAACTTTTTGAAACTTCTGAATGAGAGCACTTTCCCCTTTTGTTTTGAGTTCAAATTTCATTCAATGTAATATGATGAGAGAAGATGACATGACTTCTTCAAATATAGGATCTGAAGTTTGAATTGAAAACCACTAGAGATTTTCTATTTTGGAATTTCACTTCATATGTTTGTTCCATTCAAATTCACTTGCCCAAATTCAAACGATTTGAGAGGAGGAACATGACCCACCAAGATAAGGTGCACTCTTGAAATTTCGAACCATAAATACTCAGGGGGTTATTTGAAAAATATTTGCAAAAAGAAATAAAACCAATTTAGGCTTTCTTCTGGAAAATAATTTTTGAGAATTATTTATTTGGTCGTGGAAAAATGTCCATCTTATGGCATTTATTTTTCTGATATTGTTATTATATAGAACTTCCATTTTTAGATTAGATTTGATTTTCGAAATCAAGATTTTATTTCCTGTTTTTAATAAAAAGTAAAAGATTTTCTTTTATTAGGAAAATGTCGTGGCCCATGTGGAATATTTTCGGCCCAAGGATCCCCTCCCGATCCCGATTTCCTTTCGAATCGGTTGCCGGTCCCTCCTTCCTTTCCTTTCTTCTCTCTGACCGTGGGCCATGCCCGATTCCCGCATCCACTCGGCCATCTTCTCCTTCCTTCGCTTGCCTCCGAGCAAGATCCGAGCAAGATCCGCTGATTCCCTATCGTTTGGCACACCCTGAGACCACCTATAGATACCGGAGCCACCCCGCACCTGGTTTTTTCCTGAAGCCCCAAGCTCCCCTCACCAGAGCGAGCCACCGCCGCCTCGCCGGAGTTCCCTTCCACCCAAAGCTCCCAGAGCTCGTGCTGCTCACCACCCGCCTCCCCGAACCCTCGTGACCTAGCCCATCATCACCAGAGCGCCATCGCATTCACCTGGACCCCTCCATCGCTGCCGGAGGTCCCTAGAGCACCTTCCCCGACCATCATGCCGGAGTAGCCGCATCGCCGGAGCTCCATGAGCTCGTATGGCTCACTCCAGTCGCCCCCGAGCCACACCGAGGTCATCATCGTCATCGCTAACACCGGAGATGCCCGGAGTGACGCCCCCGTTCACGCCCGAGATGTCGCCATCACCGGAGACCACCATTGCCGGCTATCCCCACCGTGGTGAGCGCCCCCCTTCGTTCCCCTCCGTTCAATCTAATTCCAATGGCCCCGATTAGACCTTGCATATCTCTTCGGTTTAGGTTAAATAAACCGACCGGTTTTCCTCTTTAGTTAATACCAGACGGACTGTTTTTTATGGTTCGGCCATCTGCTCGTTTAGCCCCGCGCTTATAGTCTGTAGTGAACCAGGAGCTGCCACGTGTACACTAACCGGCCTGTAGATGGTTTCAATTTATTTTAATGTCTGTTTTAAAAACAAAACAATTCTATTTTTTGTTTTGATATATCTTTTAGATTTTTTAGTATTGTTGAGTGATTCTTTTTGCATGTTGTCACATATTTTATGTAGTTTCTGTAGATGTCAAGTTTGACCATATTTGAATTTTAGAAATTTGGATTCATTGAAATTTGCTCGAATCACTAGAATTTGAATAACTTGAGTTTAAAAATAGATTTTGAGTTGATTCGTTTTGCTACTGGTCACTAGTGATCTTATTTATCAGTAGGTCGAATTTGATAATTTTTAGAATATTCTAAATTAGGAGTTTTAGCAATACAGATTCTGTTTTAGTTATTTTTAGGTTTATTTCTATTTATTTAGTCTTAATTGTTATTAATTTATTTTCTTTTATTATTGTTGACAAGTTTTATATTGTTTTATGTTAGTAAACATTATTATTTCAACCAAGTTATTTTTATGTCAATTATTATTTTTGTAGCATGAAATAAATTCTAGTTTCATAAAGCTTGCAAATTGATTTCATTGCTAGTTGGATTTCCTATTTGAAATTATTTTCATAAATTGTTTTATAAGTTTTACTTTCTATTAACTTAGTTACTACATATTTTTGTTTTCTCTTATTTTACTATTTTATTGTTTTTCTTGTTGTAAGTTTATTAGGCAAAAACTTATGTTGTTTAGAGTATTGTTTTTATTAGTTCTTAGTTGTTCTTCAAAAGTAATTCATTTTGCTAGTAAAATATTTACTAAAATACTTTTGTTATATTTTACTTTGTTTTGTTTTGTTACTTTTTAAAATAGGTTATTTGTAGGGAAAACTACACATGGTTGATTTGATGAAGTTTTGTTATTTGAACTTTTGTCTTAAGTATTTCCTTCATCACAACCCTTTTGTGTTTTTGTTTTGTGTTACTTTTTGATTGTTAGTATTGATTGCTAGTACGATTGCTTATATCAATTCAATGTTTGATTATATATATTTTCATTAGAGAGTGACGAATAGTTCTATCAAGTTATTTCTAAGAGCGATATTATTCTTCATCAACAGTACATGCAAGTTCACTTTGATCATCTTACATTACCTATGTTTTATTTGCATTAGAATCAATCTTTCCATCTACATCTAGTAGGATATTGAGCTTGAACTTGTAGTAGTATCATGAGGTAGGAGAAACCCAACATCCTGTTACCACTTGCCCGGGAACGGACGTTACTTACAATTGCTATGCTTTAGTAGACGGGGTTGATTGTGAGATTCAGGAGTGTTGTGAGGTTAATTAATTATTTCAATACCTGCATGATGATCAAGACTTCAAGACTTCAAGGACTCAATATACCTCTGGGTGGATTGGACATGCATTTTTGGCGGCCTCATATCTATCATGGTTATACCCGGGAATCCTGGTATCTACCTATGATCATCCCAACGGAATGCCACCCAGGCTCAAAGAGATGGATCGATACTTCAAGTCCGGAAAGCTTATGCGTGCAACTGCAAGTCAATATGGGCTCTGGCTTTGTTGACCCTAGTGGTGACTCCGGTAGGTCAGTTTCTACGAGATGTAGAAGAACGGTAAGATTTGGATGGGCACTGATTTTCTATTGGAGGATCACTATGGAATACCATGTTTCAATCATCCCGTTCTCAAATACCAGGCAGTGCGAGGACATAACGGGTGGGATCGATTCTTGCGGGTAAAGTGTACAAACCTGTGCAGAATGTCAAACTAATCGATTAGCCATGTCCCTGGTTACGGACAACATGAGCACCGGCGATAATACTATCAGCCATTCTCAACACCATTAATAAGTTTTATGATGAGTGGGTCTACTAATAATTTTTTGGGACATGAGAATTGGTTGGTGGAACCATCTCACTAACAACCAACTGTTAGTAGTGATTTTCGTTTCACTCCTTTGTTGTAGGGAAAATAAAACCAGCTTTTCTACAAAAACTCAGACACAGAGCCACAAAGCCCTTTCCATATAGAACAACCTTTATCATTCTTTCTATGGTGATCTTGCCAGTACATTCAACGTACCGACTTACACGGCTGCAACGTCTTATGTTGCAGATATTTTTCTACGAGGAATAAGAGTAGGATTCAGGGTTACGGTCTACACTCAACCTGTTGTTGGTGTTTAATGGGACTCCACTCCCGTTGACTGTTTCTGCTATGACTTAAGAGGTATATATCAACTTTATGCAATTTAAATGTGGTTGCACTTTGATATATACATTGATGTATTGTGTGTGCCAGCATACTGATCCAGGGATGGCACTAACACATAGAGGCTTGACTCGTTTTGAGTCGGGTCGCTACAAAATATGCATGGAGTCAACTTCCTTCTAGATCTCAATCACTGTCTTTGTAACCTTGTCCACTTTGTCACCAAGCACTTTGATCTTCGACTCAAAGATCCTCACAAGGCTATTCTCTAGAATCCATTTGATATCCTTTTGCATGCCCTAGTCGGCTGTGATCAGAAGATCCATTTGCTCGTTCCTGGATCTGGGGGCTTGAGCACTAGCGGCTCGAACAACTTCTGCCTCTGCTTGTGCTGTAGTAGATGTGGGATGATCTGGGTTCATCACGACAACATTATCTTCGAACTCTAGCTGTAGGGGTAGATGTGGACGATCAAGATAAAAAATGTGCTTCTCCAACTGAGAGTTGATGAGCAACTGGATGTAGGGTGCATAGCATCAAGAGCGCTTCTGGTCAGCAGCAACCCTCTTGATTGTCTCAACAATCAGATCCATTACTCTAATCCTGGTGTTCCTGCCAAGGTGGATCAACATGTTGATGGAGTAGCCTCTAATCATCTTGTCATCTCTAGACTTGGGCATCAAGGTATGCCTGAGAATAGTGTTTATAGTCCGGAGGCCTGCTTGCAGATAATAGATGGATCCTAGCTTGTGTGATTGCACCTTGTCTGTGGGGATAGGAGCATACATGTCTTTTATGGCATTGTGACTCGCCTTGGGTTCAGAGTATACATCCAAATCTCCTTCCTAAGCTTCTGGAACTTCTAGTAGAGCAGTCCATTCCTCAACAGTGGATTCATATCTAGCACCTTCTATCATCCATCCAATTCTACCATCTCCGTAGAAATGAGCAGTGGTGTAGAATTGCATGATCATCTCGTCATTCCATGCAGTAAGCTCTCTGCCGATGAATTTATCTAGACCAATGCAATGGAAGTTGTCTTGACACTTGGGAAGTAGTCCACATTATCTTTAATGAACTTCCAATCGACATACCTCATGTCGCTAATAGCTGGGCTCTTGTCAAGCAGAAAGGTCTCATAGAAATCATGTTGCTCTCTGGTGTAAAACCTATCGTCAATGCCAGTATTCCTCCTCTAAGCATAAGGATCTATGGCTCTCTAGGCTCTCAAGCACGAGTCTTTCCTCTTCTTCATGTCCGCAGCAACTAAGGGACTAGCATCATGCACTAGAAGATGTGGTCTGAGCTTCATCAAGGTAGTCAAGTCCTCATCATCTTCCATTCTGGAGGCAGACCCTTTGGTCTTCTCTAAAGTAGGAATGTCCCTGCTAGTCCTCTTGGACTTCCGTGCAGCAGCCTTCTTGGATGTAGGCTTGGTGCTCTTGGAGGTGCAAGTCTTTGGCATAGCATTAGCCATGGGCTTCTTGGCTTTGTTCTTGGGAGGTACTATCTCAGCATGCTCTTCCTCTTCCTCCTCAACAGCAGCACCAGCAGCCTCCTCTGGATCTTCAAATATAGAGGTAGGCCTGCCAATAACATGGGCAATCCTCTTCTCGGACTTCTTCTCCCCTACCTTTTTAGGCATAACTTTCTTGGGGACCTTAACTAATATAGTGGCTCTTGCACTCTCATGTGCCTTGAAGATTTCAGCGGGATCATAGACTTTCCTGACAACTCTTTGAGAGGAAGTAGCTTTAGTTGCTGACTTCTTGGCAGCCTTTTCTTGCTTTTTAGAAAGTATCTCCTCAGGAATAAAATCCGAATCTTCTTCATCAGAGTTAAGCTTATTCCTGGTTCTGGTGGCAGCTTTGGGCAACCCATGAGAGCTAGGGGTGCCTTGATCTGAGAAAGAACTAGCTTCTAGGCTTGTTCCAGAACTCATATCAACTCCCTGCTCTGCCACATTCGACTGTCCTCTGAGCCTGACATACAAACCCTCTGAATAGTGTATAGGAGAGCAGAAGAAGATGAGTCATCAAAAATTGAGGCTGGTTTTTGAAATTCGAGCAATGAATTTTCAAGACTTTTGCATTCTGTCAAATAGATATCGGTGTAGTCGAAACAGAAATTCTGGTGGGGCCGAGACTGACTGACTCTCTAATCGAAACCTGTCAGCCTTCTTGGTCAGACCGAGAAGAGCAACTCGGTTCCACCGAGTCAGTTCTTAACCTCATAGAAATGCATATCGGTGAGACCGATATTTCCATTTTGGTTCCACCGAGATGTATTGGGCAGACGGCAAAACCCTATCGCGATATTTTGGGGATTTGAGAGGATAGGAACATGTGCAAAGGGTGTAGCAATGAATAACAAGGATCTAATGCACAAGAATCGGACAAGGAGCGCAATAGAGATCGAATCCGTACCCTAGTTTGGTGCGGATCCTCTACGGTGGCGACGAGGGAGAGGAGTTTGTCAGTGACGGCGATTCCCAACGGCGGAGGAGCGTGGGGAGACAAGGGAGACGATGGGGGTCTTCGGAGCGGCAGATTAGGGTTTTGGAGCACGACATTTGAAGATGGAATTTCAAAGCATCGGGGTCGAGAGTTATATACCCAGCACTCAGCACCAACATCATCAAGCCGGCTCGGCGCACGCAACCCGCCCAACACATGCGACCCGCCCGTGCTAACCCGGGCAGGAAGCATGTCTTCGTCGGCTTCACTCAGGGCTTGGATCTTGAGGGTTTCATGTCGCTGGAAACTCTCGTTTGTTCGGAGGATGGATCTTCGAGCGGAGAGATGGAATCAACCTATCAGCTTCACGGTGGCGGGCTCGGGGAGTACCACGAGGTTTACCCCGAGTCGGAGTATAATGAGCCGGAGGACCATGGCTGCCGATGCATGCGGCCGTCTTCATGGTAGGTTCAGCACCGGGCCCGAGCAGTATAGCCACCGGGGCAGCTGGGTCGGGGGCTGACTATCACATCCCTAGCTAGTTGTCATAGGATAGCATGTGTGTGTATCATATATTATTTTTGCATCAACATGAAACGGGGACTAAAGGAAACCCCAAACCCTCATTTGAATCAAACCAATTCTAAGTTTGTGAAAATTCAACAAATCAAAAATGCCCATCTAAAATGTCCCCTATGTCTGATAAATACGGACATGATTATACAAGGGGTCATTTAAAATATGGGAACAATTATAGCAATTTAAAAATAAATGAGAAAGCTTATGAAAATATCAAATAAAGCATTATCATTATTTTAGGTTTCAAAATATCCTGAAACTTTTCAGATAAGTTTGAAATATTGAAACTACAATATATACAATATTTGGGATATTCTAAAATAGCATATGTGCCTGAAAATAAAATAAAACAAATATCAGAAATTAGAAAAGAATGCAAATAAAGAAAGGGGGGAGAAAAACCCACCTGGGCTTACTTGAGGAAGAGGCCCAGCCCACGAGGGGCAGCAGTGTCTTCTTCTTCCTGCCAGGAGTAGAAGCAGCTGCGTGCCTCCACCGCATCCGGCCGTGGCCACACGCTGGCCACCTCCTCCCTGCCTGCCTGGCCACCTCCTCGTCGCGCTGGCGAGAGGATAGGCTCCGCCGCCGCGCGGACCCGTTCCCCTCGCCATTCCTCTCTTCCCCTCTCCCCTGCTTCCCACTTGCCGGACAGAAGCCGCTAGCGCTTCACCGCCCTTCGTGCGTCCCCGACCACGCCACGGTGCCAGAAGCCCCTCCAGTGAGACCCCGATCCGTTTCCCCTGGTTCCGTCGCCATTCCCCTCCTCTAGCCTCGTCGGTAGCGAGAGCCGAGCGGAGCGCGCTGCCGGCCATGGCGTAGCCATGGCCATAGCGGCCAAACCTCGCTCCCGACCACGGGCTCGTGCTCATAGCGTCCCCAGGAGCCCGTAGCCGCCCGTAGCTCCACCTCCCGTAGCCTGTAGCCGGTCCTGCCCGAGCCGTCGCCGCCGCTCGGTTCGACGTGGTCGTCGTGTCCGGTGACCCCGAGCCCCCTCTACTGCCCTGCTAGACGCGCGCGTGCACGGGCTACCTCCCGGTGCCCTTTGCATGCCAAATGGTTGCCAAAGGAGAAATTCCGGTGGGTCACCACCATGTTGTTGGTCATCGTCGGCCCCGCTCCGGTGGCCGCCGACGTGGCCGGCCATTAGGAGCTAATCCCCCTCTTAATTAGGCCCCCAACCACTGACCAGTGGGCCCCAGCTGTGGGTCAAACCCTGGTCAGCGTGGGAATTAGGCCCGTGTCACTGACTTGCAGGCCCCGCACGTCAGATTTGACCTGGCCTGGTCAGCCGACCAACTGACGTCATAGTGATGTCAGGCTGACGTCATAGTGATGTCAGGCTGACGTCATATTTCATTTTCCAGTTTTAAAATAATTCCAGAAATTGTTTAAAACTTTAAAAATTCATATAAATTAATCTGTAAATCAGATGAAAATAATTTATATATGAAAATTTATCAGAAAAATCCAATGAACCCAATGGTGCTATTATCATGCATGTTAGCACAACCTATGTAGATGAACCTTGACATTTAATAATAGGTTAGCGTACGGAATTTGAAATGAAGAATGATTTTGAACCTATATTCAAACTCACTTCAAATTAACTTGGACACTAGCTGCATTAGCTCATCCATACATGCTAACATGTCATGATCATGCATCATATTGTTGCACTTGCGTGTATTGAATGCTATTTATCAGCATTGCAGTAGGCCCTGCTTTTGAGGATACGCCCGAGTATTCCAATGAAGGAGAGAACCTTCCCGCTACCCAGCAAGGCAAGCAACCCCCTTGATCAGTCCGATAACTTCCCACTCTCTCGCTCCTGCTCTTGCTTATTACATTCGGACAAACACTCATATGTCTGTCATACACGGTAGAAGAACCTATTCTTTTGCATGACCTGTCATTGTCACAGTAAATAGCTAAACCTTGCAACCTAGCATACCTGGTAGATGCTTGGGCGATGATGTGCTTAGCTTACTTTGCCTTCTATGCTTGGTATTCTTAGAGTTGTGTTAGGTCTGATTCATCTGGGTGATGAACTGGAGTGAAACATTGTCGTTCCGATGTGATAAGCTTATGATGAACCCGATTTGGTAAAGGTAGCAATGAGAGGCTATGTAGGAGTACATAGCGGGTTGTCTCATTGGGACCATTCTTAGGAACTGAGTTCCGTGTTTGTGATCCAAGACTAGTTACTACCACACATTGGGTTTTGGTAACTCGACCCATGTTGACTTATTAGTCGCTTAGTCCTTAGTCCAGGAGTTTCAAGTAGTTTCTAGTGTTTATAGCATGCTGGAGGCCGTGCGTAGTGTGACCCTAGGGGTGGGTTACGACGCGGTAGGCAGTGGCACGGTGTACCAAGAGTCACCCGAATGGCGGGCTTGGGATCCCTGCACACATCGTTTGGGGCTGTAGCGGACACTTCGACCGGACTTCGGTGCAGGTTCAGTCTCAAATAGGCGATAGCCTGGAATAGAGGTGCTGTGTGATTGACGGTCATGGCCAACTCCCTCGCTGGGCTTCCGCTTGAAGGTGGCCAAGGTGCATGGTTTTATGAGCACAGATCGATAAGTGGCGAGAGCGTGTGTGAAGAAGTACACCCCTGCAGGTATGAAACTATTTGAATAGCCGCATCCTCGGATATGGACTACTTGGAAAGATTGTGTTGTTCATAGATAATCAAAAGGATACTCATAAAAATATCAAGACAAGTGTGAGTACCGTGGATGGCACTCTCCTTGGAGAGGGAAGTGTCCATGGTGGTATATTGTCATGGACTTAGTGGACTCATGTGTGATATCTAAAAAGTAAACAAAGAGTTAAAAAAATTTAGTGTAGGTTAGCCATGAGTCAAAGCAAGCATTGCTGCATAACTCCACCACTCCCCTTGTTGATACATGAGCATGAATAGACTAGGTCTGTTTTATAGACTTGCTGAGTATGTTTGTACTCACGTTTGCTTAATAAATGTTGTAGATGAGACCCAGGACCCATCAGGTGGGTTCTTTCTAGATGTAAATGATGTCGAATAGCTGGTGTCCCAGCTACGACCTATGCGTTGTAAATAGTCAAGCCATGTGCCTTTTTACCCTTTCATCTGTCTGTACTTAGACAACTTTATGCTTCCGCTTGGTTTGTATGAACTTGTTTGTATGACTTGAATGTCGGGTCATGTGACCCCTACCTGTAAGAACATATTATCCAAGGCTCGTCTGAGCCTCTTAAATAAAAGTTTTATTGTTATATGGTTATCGCTTCACTGGACTTATGGATTAGGCTTCGCCATAGACATGGGAGTTTAGGAGGCCGCCTACACTGACTATCATGAGGTTTCACCATGGTCTGCTTCAGAACACAGAGTTCTGTTATGTTCCTACTTCCATGGGAGGAGAGGATGGCTATCTTAGCATAGCCTACTATGATTGTTCTCATCAGGACTTTAGGCTGCAAGTGACAACTCAGATGTTGGATAACAGGGACCGTGATGCACGTGCCCTTCGCATGGAGCTTTATGCTACCCGTGCACGTTTTTGGACAACCCTGACACAGTTGGCACCTGTCGTGGAGACAGGCTATGGAGATTTGGAGATGTTGACCCCACCGCAGACTCATTTGCCGGCACACGTAGACTGGCCCGATATTTGAGGCATCACCCCTCTTCGAGGACCACTGTTGCCGCCGACAAGGGAACCAAGGCCACATCTGTGTCCTTACGGTTTCCAGGGATCATAGGCTATGGTGTTTCCAGATCCTCAGGTTCAGCTCCCGTGTCACGGGGGTAACCTATATGAGGCATTCTACGGCGATGCTTGAGTACGTGGATGTTAGTACTAGTATGGTAGTAGTCGTATCGCCACAGTCATGCGTGTCTAGTGGGATATGACTCGGGTTGAGAGTTGAGCTCCGGAGGTGTAGATAGATAATGTATAGGAAGATTGTAATGCCTCCGATGAGTTGTGTCATCTCTCCGTAGTTTGTATTTGAGCGTGGCTTGTACTGAACTATGTCATGGTGTGTATGAATCATGGTGTTCATATGGTAGTTATTATTTCCATGTTATTGAGTGTTTACCCTACATGCCATGTTGTCCAGTACATTCCTTATCTCATATCTTAGAGTTGATGTCCTCTATGTCTAAGCTTCGGGTTTGTTTTCCCAAGATGGTGGCAACTAGGAATAACCCTGTGCCTGCCCCCAAGCAAGGCGAGGGAAGCCAGCCAAGGCAAGAGAACCTGCCACATGCAACTTCTTTGGCAGAAGTGATGCTAGAAGCTAAATGGAACAAAAGAGAGACCAACAGGCTATTGGAACGAATTGAGCAGAACACAGCACGTGCTCCCTGCAATGATCACAATGATGGCGTGTCACTTGGTGATTTCTTCAAGTTGTGCCCACCTAAGTATCATCATTCGGTCGACCCACTCGACGCGGATTACTGGCCGACCAGCATGTTCCGCAAGATCTGGGCTGCCAATGTGTCCGAGGCCAACAAGGTGACCTTTGGTACCTACTTTCTGGAAGGACCCGCCAATCTATGGTGGGAAAGCTATGAAGCCATGCGTCCCGAAGGCCCTGCACCAACTTGGGCAGAATTCAGTGCAACATTTCGTACCCATCACATCCTGGAAGGGCTGATGGATCAGAAGAGAGAGGAATTTTGTGCTTTCACCCAGGGCAGACTGTCAGTGGATGCCTATAGCGTTGAGTTCGGCCATATTTCTCGCTATGCTTCGGAGGAAGTTTCAACTCATGCCAAGAAACATGCTAGGTTCTGCAAGGCACTTAACCTTGAGCTCCGTCGAGATTTGCGCCTGCATGAGTGGACAACCTTCCAGGCTCTCGTTAACAAGGTTATTAATGCCGAGACTAGACAGACCAACTATGAGGCCACGAGGAAGCACAACCATGACTTCAGCCGTGCATCTGGCTCAGGCTCCAACAAACGCCGGGTGTGGGTGCCCAACGCAGCTCTGCTGCCAAGATACACCGCGAGGCCATCCTTCCAGGCACCTCGCCCAGTTCAGCCCAACCCTCCAGCTAGGCCATTTGGAGGTCCGCCTGTCAATGTTGCTCCCCGTGCCACCGTTGTCTATTACAAATGTGGGGAACCAGGATACTACTCCCGTGAGTGTCCACAGAACAATGCTAAGCCCGCTGGACGTGGGAAGCCGGGAAAAGCCTTCTATGTGAAGCCAGCTCCTACTCGTGGACGAGTGAATTATGTCTCTGCTGAGGAAGCCTTTGAGGATCCTGATGTTATCCTAGGTACACTCCTTGTCAATAGTCATCTAGCATCTGTTCTATTTGATACTGGGGCATCTCATTCTTTCATCTCAGAAAGTTATGCATAGTTTTTCTATGATATGCCTACTCCTTTAGTAGTTCAGACTCCTGGTTCAAAGTGGCAAACTTCTAGGGTGAGCCATGATAATGAGATTCTGGTGGATAGGCTAGTCTTCCTAGCATATTTGATAGCCCTCAAGTCTTCGGACATCAATATCACTCTAGGCATGGATTGGATGAAAGCCAACTATGCTAAGACTGATACTCATACTAGAAATGTTCAACTCCTACATCCATCAGGTGAGATAGTTAATGTCTCCACTTGAGCAGCCAAGGGCCAACTGTATTCCCTCAATGCTACCCCTCTTCCAGAGTTAGAAGATATTCCGGTAGTCCGTCACTTTCCGGATGTCATTCCAGAAGAACTGCCGGGAATTCCACCTGTTAGAGATGTTGAGTTTGTGATAGAGCTCATTCCTGGGACTGTCCCAATAGCCAGAAGACCCTATAAGATGGCACCCTTGTAACTAGCCGAACTTAAAATTGAACTTGATGAGGCTTTTAAGAAAGGTTTCATCCGTCATAGTTCTTCTCCTTGGGCTTGTCCTGTCCTGTTCGTCAAGAAGAAGGATTGATCGG
This sequence comes from Hordeum marinum, assembly GCA_022496015.1. Taxonomy (NCBI): domain Eukaryota; kingdom Viridiplantae; phylum Streptophyta; class Magnoliopsida; order Poales; family Poaceae; genus Hordeum; species Hordeum marinum. The sequence continues at coordinate 187,483,077 of CM039674.1, read as the reverse complement.
ATCGGATGGTTGTGGATTATCGACCAGTGAATCTGGTCACCATTAAGAATAAGTATCCGCTCCCCGGGATGAACGATTTGTATGATCAACTTGCTGGATCCTTTGTCTTTTCCAAAATGGATTTGAGGTTGTGATACCATCAAATCAGAATTAGAAATGGGGACATTCCAAAAACGTCTTTTGTTACTCGTTATGGCCAATACGAGTACACCATCATGTCCTTCGGTTTAACTAATGCTCCAGCCACCTTCTCTCGCTTGATGAATTCGGTCTTCATTTAGTATTTAGATAAATTTTGTCATGGTTTACCTTGACGATATACTCATCTACTCGAAGAACGAACAGGAACATGTCGAGCATCTAAGGCTGGTGTTGTTGAAACTTCGAGAGCACCGTCTGTATGCCAAATTCTCCAAGTGTGAATTTGTTTGCCAGAAGTGACCTATCTGGGCCACGTGATCTCTTGTAAGGGTATTGCTATCAATCCCGAGAGAGTTTAGGCCATCCTTGATTGGACTCAGCCTGAATCGGTTAAGCAAGTTCGGAGTTTCCTTGGCTTAGCGAGCTATTGTCGCCGCTTTGTTGAGAATTTCTCCAAGGTTGCGAAACCTCTGACTGAACTCCTCAAGAAAGATTAAAAGTTCGAGTGCACTCCACAATGCAAGCACAGTTTTCAGAAGTTGAAAAGACGACTGACCTCTGCTCCCATTCTGGTCCCACCAGACTTCTCTGAGGACTTTGTTATCTATTGCGATGCCTCGCGACAAGGATTAGGTTGGATTCTCATGCAAGATCTTCATGTGATTGGATACGCATCTCGATAGTTGCGTCCACATGAGGATAATTACCCAACACATGATCTTGAGCTTGCAGCTGTGGTCCATGCACTGAAAATGTAGCGACATTACCTTTTGGGTAATCGTTGCAAAATTTACACTGATCACCAAAGTCTGAAATATATTTTCACCCAGCCAGATTTGAATCTCAGGCAAAGACGGTGGGTTGAGTTGGTTACAGATTACGACTTAGGGATAACTTACACCCCGGGGAAAGCCAATGTTATGGCCGATGCACTAAGTCGTAAGTCTTATGGAAACAACCTGATGTTACAACAAGGTCAACCACTTCTCCATGAGGAATTTCGGAAGTTAAACCTCCACATTGTTCCTCATGGATCTCTATCCAACCTGGTGGTGAAACCTACTCTTACGGATCAAATTATAGAAGCCCAGAAGCATGATGTCGGGATATCTCGGATGAAGAAAAACATTAAGAAGGGTGATGTTAGATGCTTCTCGGAAGATGATCGGGGTGTTGTCTTCTTTGAGAACCGCTTGGTAATCCCGAAGAAGCAACATCTACGACCATTGATTCTTAAGGAGGCTCATGATTCTCCTCTCACAATTCATCCGAGTAGTACCAAGATGTATCAGGATCTACGCCAGAGGTTTTGGTGGACTAGGATGAAGAGAGAAATTTCTCAACTCGTTGCTAATTGCGACGTTTGTCGTCGCGTGAAAGCCGAACATCAAAGTCCTGTTGGCACCCTTCAACCTTTAGCTATTCCTGAATGGAAATGGGATAAGGTCGGTATGGATTTCATTTCCGGACTTCCTCGGACTAAGAGAGGGAATAATGCTATGTTTCTGGTCATCGACCACCTTTCCAAAGTGGTTCATTTTCTTCCTGTTCGGGAGAGTTTTGCTGCTAGCCAGCCAGCGGAGCTATATGTTTCTCAAAGAGTTTCTCTTCATGGTGTTCCATTGGAGATTAACTCAGACCGTGGAAGTATCTTTACTTCCCGATTCTGGGAAAGTTTTCAAACCGCTATGAGGACTCATCTATCCTTTAGCACTGCTTTCCACCCGTAATCAAGTGGTCAAGTTGAGCGAGTCCATCAAATTCTCGAAGACATGCTCCGAGCATGTGTTATATCCTTTTGTATGAATTGGGAGAAATGTCTTCCATTTGCCGAATTTGCATATAACAATAGTTATCAATCAAGCTTGGGCAAAGCCGCTTTTGAAGTTCTCTATGGACGAAGGTGTGAAACACCTCTTAACTTCTTAGAAACCGAAGAGAGGCAACTCTTTGTCCTAGATATGATCCAGGATGCAGAGGAGCAAGTTCGCATTATTTGTGAAAAGTTGAAAACAGCCCAATCTTGTCAAAAGAGCGAATATGATCGCCATCATAAGGCTGTAACCTATGAAATTGACGAGAAGGCTTACCTCCGGGTTACGCCTTTGAAGGGTACCCATCGATTCGTTGGACCTTTTCGCATTCTTGCTAAACAAGGAGAGGTTGCCTACCAATTGGAACTTCCGCCGCATCTTTCCAAGGTTCATGATGTCTTCCACGTCTCGCAACTCAGGCGTTGCTTCTCAGAACCTGTCCGTGAGGTAGACCACGAAGCGCTTGATCTCCAAGATAAACTTACATATCGAGAATACCCTGTTTGTATTCTTGATAAGCTGAGCATACCACTCGGCGACGGAACATGAAGTTTCTCAAGGTTCAGTGGTCACACCATTCTGAAAAGGAGGCCACATGGGAAAGAGAAGATCGTCTTCGACTAGAGTACCCCGCGCTCTTCCCGACAACTTCAAAATCTCGGGACGAGATTCTTTTGAGTGGGGGTGAGTTGTCACATCCCTAGCCAGTTGTCATAGGGCAACATGTGTGTGTGCATCATATATCATTTTTTGCATCAACATGAAATGGGGACTAAAGGAAACCCCAAACCCTCATTTGAATCAAACCAATTCAAAGTTTGTGAAAATTCAACAAATCCAAAATTCCCATCTAAAATGTCCCCTATGTCTAATAAATATGGACACGATTATACAAGGGGTCATTAAAAATATTTGAACAACTATAGCAATTTGAAAATAAATGATAAAGCTTTTGGAAACATCAAATAAAGCATTATCATCATTTTAGTTTTCAAAATATCCTGAAACTTTTTAGATAAGTTTGAAATATTCAAACTACAATATATAAAATATTTGGGATATTCTAAAATAGCATATGTGTCTGAAAATAAAATAAAACAAATGGCAGAAATTAGAAAAGAATGCAAATAAAGAAAAAGGTGGGGGGAGAAAAGCCCACCTGGGCTTACCTGAAGAAGAGGCCCAGCCCACGGGGGATAGCAGCGTCTTCTTCCTCCTGCCAGGAGGAGAAGCAGCTGCGTGCCTCCGCCGCAGCCGGCCATGGCCTCGCGCTGGCCACCTTCTCCCTGCCTGCCTAGCCGCCTCCTCGTTGCGCTGGAGAGAGGATAGGCTCCGCCGCCGCCTAGACCCATTCCCCCTCGCCATTCCTTTCTTGCCCTCTCCCCTGCTTCGCCCTCGCCGGACTGAAGACGCCGGCGATTTGCCGCCCTCCATGCATCCCCGACCATGCCGTGGCGCCAGAAGCCCCTTCGGTGAGGCCACGGTCCGTTTCCTCCTGGTTCCGTCGCCGTTCCCCTCCTCTAGCCCCGTCGGTAGCCAAAGCCGAGCGGAGCTCGCCACCGGCCATGGTGTACCCGTGGCCACAGTGGCCAAAGCTCACTCCCGTCCACGGGCTGGTGCTCGTAGCGTCCCTAGGAGCCAGTAGCCGCCGTAGCTCCACCTCCCACAGCCCGTAGAGCCGTAGCCGGTCCTGCTCGAGCCGTCGCCGCCGCTCGGCTCGACGTGGTCATTGTCTCTAGCGACCCCGAGCCCCCTCTACTGCCCTGCTAGACGCGCGCGTGTATGGGCTACCTCTCGGTGCCCTCCGCACGCCAAATGGTCGCCGGAGGCGCAACTCCGGCGGGTCGCCGTCGTGTTGTTGGTCACCGCCGGCCCCGCTCCGGTGGGCGCCGACGTAGCCGGCCATTAGGGGCTAATCCCCCTCTTAATTAGGCCCCCATCCACTGACCAGTCAGCCCCAGCTGCGGGTCAAACCCTGGTCAGTATGGGAATTAGGCCCATGTCATTGACGTGCAGGCCCTGCATGTTAGGTTTGACCTGGCTTGGTCAGCCGACGAGCTGACGTCGTAGTGACGTCAGGCTGACGTCATATTTCATTTTCCAGTTTTAAAATAATTCCAAAAATTGTTTAAAACTTTAAAACTTCATATCAATTAATCTGTAAATTAGATGAAAATAATTTATATATGAAAATTTATTAGAAAAATCCAATGAACCCAATGGTGCTATTATCATGCATGTTAGAGCAACCTATGTAGATCAACCTTGACATTTCTTAATAGGTTAGCATATGGAATTTGAAATAAAGAACAATTTTGAACCTATATTCAAATTCACTTCAAATTAACTTGGACACTAGTTGCATTAGCTCATCCATACATGATACCATGTCATGATCATGCATCATATTGTTGCACTTGCGTGTGTTGAATGCTATTTATCTGCATTGCGGTAGGCCCTCCTTCTAAGGATACCCCCGAGTATTCCAACGAAGGAGAGAACCTTCCTGCTACCCAACAAGGCAAGCAACCCCGTTGATCATCCCGATAACATCGCACTCTCTCTCCTACTCTTGTTATTGCATTAGGGCAAACGCTCATATGTCTGTCATACACGGTAGAAGAACCTATTCTTTTGCATGACCTGTCATTGTCATAGTAAATAGTTAAACCTTGCAACCTAGCATACCTGGTAGATGCTTGTGCATGATGTGCTTAGCTTACTTTGCCTGCTATGCTTGCTATGCTTAGAGTTGTGTCAGGTCTGATTCATCTGGGTGATCAACTAGAGTGAAACATTGTTGTTTCGATGTGATAAGCTTATGACGAACCCGATTTGGTAAATGTAGCGATGAGAGGCTATCTAGGAGTACATAGCGGGTTATATCATTGGGACCGTTCTTAGGAACTGAGTTCTGTGTTTCTAATCCATGACTAGTTACTACCACACATTGGGTTCCTTTAACTCGACCCCTCTCGACTTATCAGTCGCTTAGTCCTTAGTCCAAGAGTTGCAAGTAGTTTCTGGTGGTTATAGCATGCTGGAGGCCATGCATAGCACTGACCCTAGGGGTGGGTTACGACACGGTAGGCAGTGGCATGGTGTACCAAGGGTCACCCGAATGGTGGGCTTGGGAACCCTATGCACATCATTTGGAGCCATAGCGGAAACTTCGGCCTGACTTCCATGCGAGTTTGGTCTCAAATAGGCGATAGCCTGGACTAGAGGTCCTATGTGATTGATGGTCATGGCCGACTCCCTCGTTGGGCTTCCGCATGAAGGTGGCCGAGGTGCATGGTTTTACGAGCACACAGCGATAAGTGGCGAGAGCGTGAATGAAGAAGTACACCCCGAGAGGGTATGAAACTATTCAAATAGTTGCGTCCTCGGATATGGACTACTTGGAAAGCTTATGTTGTTCATAGATAATCAAATGGATACTCGTAAAAATATCAAGACAAGTGTGAGTACCATGGATGGCACTCTCCCAGGAGAGGGAAGTGAATCCATGGTGGTGTATTGTCATGGAGTTAGTGGACTCGTGTGTGATATTTAAAAAGCAAACAAAGAGTTAAAACTATGAAGTGTAGGTTAGCCATAAGTCAAAGCTGGCATTGCTGCATAACTCCACTACCCCCTTGTTGATACATGAGCATGAATAGACTAGGTCTATTTTACAGACATGCTGAGTATGTTTGTACTCACGTTTGCTTAATAAATGTTGCAAATAAGCCTAGGACCCATCAGGTGGGTTCTTTCTAGATGTCGACAATGCCGAATAGCTGGTGTCCCAACTACGACCTATGCCCTATGGCGGACTGTACATAGTCAGGCCATGTGCCTTTTTACCCCTTCATCTGTCTATACTCAGACAGCTTTATGCTTCCGCTTGGTTTGTATGAACTTGTTTGTATGACTTGAGTGTCCGGTCATGTGACCCCTACCTGTATGAACATATTATCCAAGGCTCGTCTGAGCCTCTCAAATAAAAGTTGTATTGTTGTATGGTTATGTTGTGATGCCATAATTGTATCTATGCATATCGGGCATGTCGAGCATACATGTGATGTGCAACGGTATGTATGGGATCCGACACCTAGTCATGTGCCTTTAGTAGTACTCTTTACGGGAAATTGCCTCTTTGTGCTTCCACCGAGCCATGATAGCTTGCTATTGCTCCGGACACATTGATTGACCGGCATGTATCCTTCTTTGCTACTATGTCTGTCCCTTCGGGGAAATGTCTTACAGTGTAATGGAGTCCCTATAGCCTGCTACGACTCGTCTACGTGTAGTGATGGAATTTATGTGTCATGGCGTGATGGAGTCCTTGTAGCTTGCTATGAACTGTCTACACACGCTTGAGGCCGACACCTACATTGTTGGGTTACATATGCCTGTTTCCGTACAGATGTGCCACTTGGGTTCTATGACTAGTCATGTCGGCCCGGGTTCTATGTCGTTTGATTGCCAGCGACATGTTCACATACGTGAGCCAAAAGATGCAAATGGTCCCGGCTAAGGTAACGCTATAGCCGTGGAGCTTAACATGTGTGAGGCCACAAAGTGATGTGATATGTTACAATCTGGATTCATATGACTTAGGATCGGGGTCCCGACACCGACCCGCCGCCAGCTCAAGTTCTTCTAGATCCGAAGAATGAGCTTACAGCCCTAATGGCAACTGAAGTCACGACAGATAACCAAGCCGCCCGGAATGCAGAGATCGCAAGGCTAAAGGACTAGATGACTGAAGTCCAACATGGCATCAGCATGCTGAAGGCTCAGATGGATGCGGAGGCAGAGAACCTTAGGGCGAACGCTTTCCGCCTTGAGCTGAAGCAGCAATCTACAGCGGCGGTTCAACAGATGAGGCATCAGTCCCACTTGTCGGAACAGTATTAGCCCATAAATCTTTTTAACACGTCGAGAACGGGACGGACAGCGGAAGCACCTGGGAGTCGGCCGGCGGCTCGACAACAGCATCTTAACCCGCCCCAATGGAACCATGCCTCAACAATGGCTTTCCCAATGCCGACGAGTAATTATTCAAACCCAGTGGGGAACATGGTGGCGGCAGCAACCCAGCTTGGAACGATCCCTATCCTGGACGAGGCGCCCGTCACAGAAGAGGTGCAGAACACTATTGGATACCTACAGACGGCGATGGCCCAGCAAGAGAAGTACACCTCTAGCCGGAGTCGTGTGCATTCAACCCCCATCCCCAACCGCAGCTTTAGTCGGCGGTATGAGTCACCGACGGTTTTTAGCAGTGATCGGTACCGAGACCCGCCACGAGATGATTAGGCGGTTCTGGATGCTCATGCGCTGATGGACCGGGCAAGGGCATAGCACGTGGCAGCGGCTCTGGCGGTGGCGGCTCATCAAGAACCTGCACCTTCCATCTCGGTAGGAGCGGGAGTAACCACCAGGGCCGTGGGAGTGTTGTGCTTAGTGCCGGCTTTGCGGAACGAGTGTCTTCCAAAAGACTTTAAGGGCTCTCGCAAGGTGCCAAATTACACTACTGACCTGCCTCCGGAGGCGTGGATTGAAAGCTATGAGCTGGCGATGGATATGTTAGACGTCAATGACGTAGTATGTGCCAAGTATTTTATCATGATGCTGGAAGGGCCGGCTCGCACATGGTTGAAGGGCTTGCCACCCAACACCATTAATTCCTGGGCCGAGTTAAAGGCGAAGTTCATAAAAAAATTCCAAGGAACGTGCAAGCAGCCCATGACGATTGTGGATTTGGATCATTGTGTAAAACAGGAGGATGAGTCGTCTCATCATTCGGTCCGATCAGTCTCAACCATCATCCACTCGTCTGAATAGATTACGGCGGCTCAAGCAGTTTTGATTCTGGAGAAGAATTGCCACTTTACGCCTCTGAAGCAGAAGTTTGGCTGGCTCAAGTGCTCGTGTTAGGACATGGGGGAGCTCATGGCGGCTCTCATGAAGTATGCCGACTCTAACAATACAAAGGATACGGGCTCTGATGAGGAGAAGCCGAGTCAGGTTAAGAAGAATAACAATAGCAAGGGTGCGGTAGGCAATGACAACCAGGGCAAGCGAAAGAATCCAGATAGCGGGTCAGAATTGGTGGCCAACACCAGCGCCGGGAACAATCGTGCTAAGGGCAACGGGAATTTCAGACAACCCTTCAATAAGGGTAAAACTCCTTTTAATTTGGAGGAGATGCTCAATAACCATTGTCCAGAGCATAGCCGGCCTGACAGGGTGGCGGGTCACATGTGGAGGAATTGCCACATTATGCGACAATTCTGAGACTACTGCTTGCGGCAGCATAACAACAATGGTGGTGGCCCGCCAGGCGGCTCGGGACTAGGCGGGTCAGGAGATGGCCTTGGTTTTGAGGATCAGGATCTGGCTATCAGGGCTAGGGAAATCAAGGAGGGCATCATCAGCAATCTGGTGGCAATAATCAAGAGCAAAGTAACCAGTCTGGGCATCAGAGTAATCCGAAGCAGCTCAGCTCGGGTCAGTATCATGTTTTTACAACCAGCCTTGACAGGCGAGATGAGAAGTTGCGCAAGCGGGCGTTAATGCGATCACACCGGCTCTCCCGCAATACTTGAAGTGGTCTGAGTATGACATAACTTGGAGCAGAGTGGATCACCCACCGCGTATTGATGAACTGGGACGGCTGGCTTTAGTAGTTGCCCCCCAAGTGGGAGGATATGTGTTTACTAAGGTGCTTATGGATGGTGGCAAGAGCATTAATATTTTGTACTATGACACTTTCCGCCGAATGAAGTTGCTTGATAAGGATCCTAGGCCTTCCTCGACAGTCTTTCATGGTGTGGTGCATGGCAAGTCAGCTTATCCAGTGGGTAAGATCTCTTTGGAAGTCGCCTTTAGTGAAGAATACAACTACAGGGTAGAGACCTTGTGTTTTGAGGTGGTAAGGATGAAAAGTCCATCTCATGCCTTGTTTGGACGTCCGGCTTATGCCAAGTTCATGGCTAGGCCTTGCTATGTCTACTTATAGCTCAAAATGCCGGGTTTGAATGGGACAATTACAGTGCATGGTGATCGGGAGACGACAATTGAGTGTGAGGAAGGAGACGCAGCTTTTCCAGACTGAAGTTGCGCTGAAGTAGAGCTCAAGTTCTAAGGAAAATGTTTTCCCGGAGGACATGACTCCGCTAAAAAATCCCACCACAGAATCTGATCCACCCCTCAAGTTTTCGGCGGATGATACCAAGCTTGTGGAATTTACTCTGGGCGGCTCAGCTCAACAGTTTACTATTGGGGCCAAAATGGATCCCAAATAGGAAAGTGCGCTCATCGAATTCATCCACGAGAATATTGACATCTTTGCATGGAAGCCTTCAAACATGTCGGGTGTACCGAGAGAGTTCGTTGAGCACCACCTTAAGATGGATCCTTAATTTAAGCTGTTCAAACAGTTCCTACGGCGGTTCAATGAAGAGAGGCGTATGGCCATTAGGGAAGAAGTGGCCCAACTTCTGGCGGTGGGTTTCATCGTTGAAGTGTTTCACCTAGAGTGGTTTGCCAACACGGTGCTAGTGCTTAAGAAGAACGACACATGGCGTATGTGTGTGGATTACATGGATCTTAACAAGGCCTGTACGGTTGACCTGCTTGCTCTCCCCCGTATCGACCAGATCATCGATGCAACAACAGGTTGTGAGAGTTTATGCTTCCTGGATGCTTATTCTGGTTATCATCAGATCAAGATGGCAGTCAAGGACCAAGAGAAGACGTCTTTCATCATGCCTTTTGGTGCTTTCTGCTATGTATCCATGCCTTTCGGGCTCAAGAGTGCCCACGCGACTTACCAACGTTGTGTACAGAACAGTGTTCACAGTCAAATTGGGTGCAATGTTCATGCATATGTGGTTGATATTGTGATCAAGTCAAGGAACAAGGAGACCCTGCTTGACGACCTGATGGAGACCTTTGACTACTTACGAGTCTACAAGATGATGCTTAACCAGGCTAAATGTGTTTTTGGCGTTCCTGCAGGCAAGCTCTTTGGGATTTCTAGTCTCTGAGCGTGGCATTGAGGCTAATCCAGATAAAATCAAGGCTATCACTTCCCCGTCTGAGCCGGCGTGCATCAATGACGTTTAGCGCCTGGCGAGGCGGATCGCCGCGTTAAGCCGGTTCATAAGCCGCCTTAGTGAGAAATCCATCCCTTTGTACCAGATGATGAACAAGACAAACAACTTCGTCTGGAGTACGACGGCGGGTGAGGCATTTGAGGCACTCAAGAGACATCTCACTAAGCCGCCAGTCTTGGCGGCTCCGGCTGAGAAGGAGCCTTTGCTCTTATATGTGGCGGCCAATAACAGGGCAGTAAGCGCCGAGATCATGGTTGAGGGTAAGGAGGTAGGGAAGGAATATCCAGTTTAGAGGTCAGTTGACTACATCAGTGACGTCCTAACAGAGTCCAAGGAGAGGTATCCACATTGGCAGAAGCTGGTATATGGGGTATTCATGTCTAATCGTAAGCAGAAGCATTATTTCCTAGGGCACCAGATCACAATAATCAGCTCTGCCCCGTTGGGAGACATAATTCAAAACAGAGAAGCCATCGGCAGGATTGCTAAGTGGGCATTGGAGCTTGGCCCTCTTAATGTGAAATACGTGCCCCGCACGACAGTCAACTATGAAGCCTTGGTGGATTTCATAAACGATTGGATGGAGTGTCAGGCACCCGAGGAAAAGCTGGATAACACATATTAGACAATCCACTTTGATGGATCCATGCAACTGGAAGGATCAGGGGTAGGAGTTGTCTTAACTTCCCCTAAAGGTGACAAGTTTTGTTATGTGCTAAGGTTAATGTTTCCTTGTACTAACACTGCAGCTGAGTATCAAGCTCTGCTTCATGGCCTCCGGGTGGCTAAGGAGATGAACCTGAGCCAGGTTAGATGTCTCGGCGACTCAGACCTCGTAGCCTAGCAAGTTTCAGGCACTTGGGATTCCAAGGGCCCGCGGATGGCGGCTTATCGTCACGCGGTGGATGTAATTCCTAGTCATTTCAAGGGTTATCAAGTGGATCATGTTGATCGTCGCAAAAACGAGGCGGTTGCCGCCTTATCAATGCTTGGTTATCAACATAAGTAGGTATCGCCTAACATTTTCTTGGACGTACTACATCACCCGTCACTTAAGTTGCCTTCGGAGGAAGACTTGGCTATACCTGACCCGGAGGGGAAGCTGGTGGCGGTTCTACATGCTATTCCTGACTGGACCGTGCCTTACCTAGCGTACATGACACGCGGCGTGTTACCTGAGGATGAAAACCTGGCAAGCCAGATCATCAGGCGGTCTAAGTCTATGACAATCATCAATGGTGAGTTGCATAAGTGCAGCGTCACTAGCGTCCTTCAACGTTGTGTATCACCTGAAGAAGGGAAGGAAAGCTTGATTGTGGTCATCACACTGGATCAAAATCTTTAGTGGCCAAGGCTTTTCGACATGGCTTCTTTTGCCTAACGGCTCATAAGGATGTGGAAGACTTGGTTCACAAATGCGATGGATGTCAGAAGTTCCGTCGGCATGCTCACGTCCCGGCTCAGGAGTTGCGCATGATTCCAATTACCTATCTGTTTGCAGTCTGGGGGCTTGATATGGTGGAGCCTTTCAAGAGATCAAAGGACAAGAAAACCCACATCTTGGTGCCCGTGGACAAATTTACCAAGTGGGTAGAAGCTGAGTCGGTCAGCATGTCACACCATGTGTTTGTAGGACATTGATATGTTTGGGTTTATAAAATTTGGAGCCAACTCAAACATTTTCAAAGTGCTTGTGCTTGTTTGCTATGATGTTTGCTTGCTTGATGATTATGTTATATGGCACTCCTGGATTCTACTCCACTACATATTCATCTTCCTTGTTCCAAATAACTTGCCCAATGATCATGCCATCTAAATAGTGCACAAAAATATTTTTTATCAAATTTTGTTTCAACCAAGAATGATTTATTCAAATTAGGTATCCAAAAATCCCTGAAATGAGGTTTGCACTGCAAGTCCTCAAATTGGGTGGATTCTTCTTTCCCAAAAGCTTTACTTCAAACCTACTATAATTATGACTTCTCAAAACCACCAAATATTAATTTGAAAGATTATTCTTATATTTTACTTAAAGGATTTTTCTTAAGGCCAGAAAAGGTTCTTCATAGGGAAAAATTATTTAAATGCGTTGAAAATATTTGAGAAAATTTAGAGAAACTCACTGGACATATATTTTCCATATATATGAGTTTAAACACAAGGGCATGTTGAAATCATGGGCGAAACCCCTCAAAACCCTTTATGTTCATATCAACCTTTTGGAATATTTCTATAAGAAATATTCTCAATAAATTCCAGGAAAATACCAGCAAGTCAACACTATCCTAGGTGATGATCTCGCAAAGTTTCATCTTAATCCAAGATGATTTGGTAAATCAAACCATCCCAAAATCATCCCTGTCCAGAATCAAATTTGAGCAACTTTACATAGTGAAGTATCTCCCCTTGGCCTCAAACTTTGTGGGCATGCTCTCATAACCAAATAGTGATGATACACTAACTAGTTCATCAATGGTAAAAGCCTAGCATCAATAGATCTATAGAAACCTGATTCTGTAAATTTCTAGGGTTTAACAAATCTCCATTGTCAACTTTTTCCCCTTGAACTCAAACTTGGCGAATCCTCTCATTGTTACCTAGCCTTTGACCCTAATAAGTATCTTAGTAAGGTGGTAAAGTTTTCTTGCCCAAAACACCATCAAACACCTTCTGGTGAAATGGTAAAACCACCATTTCCAACACTTAACCTTTTACCCTTGCCCCCAAAATTTTACCAGAGCCTCTTGTAGTCACCTTTAACCTCCACTAAAAACCCCAAGTCCTCAAGTCACTGGGAGGTGGGGTGAAACCCCCATTTTCACCCCTGGCAACATCTTTTTCTACCCCTCTCCCTTTTCCTTCTACCCTAAGGCTTCTCTAGAGCTCTCCCTAGCACCTCCTAGCCGTTGGGCATCTTATAAAGCCCCAGGACATAAGGGGACACGCAGTGGGCTTAAAAAATGCCCCGACATGCCATTTGTGGCGCTCTAGAGCGCGCTATAGTGCGCTCCCGCACTGTAGCTGCCCCTGCCCGGTGCCGCCCGACAGCCTTGTACCTCCCCCGCTTTTCCCCCTAGTCGGCCTCGACGTCCGCAACGTGGCAAATGGTTGGCCCCCTCTCTCCCCTCTCTCTCTCCCGCGCGCATGACACCGCCTGAACCGGCCAGTGGTTGTGCTCCCCCTCTTGGTTGCCTTCCCTTCTCCTGGGCACGGACCGCGTCCATGAAGCCCCCAGACATGGCCAGGCTCACCCCCGTGGACCGTAGCGATGCCCTGGTCCTCACCAGCGCACCACGTCCACGCTGGGCCGGCAGACCGTCTACTTGAAGCCTCCCCCTCCTCCTGCTCCCCCCTCCTCACTCGCCGTGCCCAACGCACTCTCCCCCGTGGTCGGGAGCCCTCTCCTGACTCAAGCCCTCTCCACCGTCGAGATCTTCTCCCCTTAACGGCATTCCCCTCTCCCCCCGGCGACCCCACGACCACCCACTGACGTGCGGGAGACCCGCGAGCACGCTGATGCCATCCGTTCCCACCGCTGTGGCCTAGAGCCCCTCCTCCAGTGAGCCCCCATGCTGCCGTCGTGAGGAGAGGGATGGCAGATGGGGCCCACCTGTCATCCCCTCGCCCCCTTCCTCTCTCGCTGGCAGGCTGGGCCTGCGGGCTAGTTTAAAATTAAACCTATCGCGTGCGGCGCCTCGCCTGGGCTGCCTTCTCTTTGTGGCCTGGTTTCGGCCGTGCATTTTTTGCCCATGGAGCACAGTAGACTCTTTCCCTTTTCTTTTATTCTATTATCTTACAAAAATATCCACACAATAGAGTGTTTATCTAAATCCAATAATTCCTTCACCTAAATTCTTAGAATAATCCATAGAATTTATTAGTGCCATTTGTAAAAATGTTTGAAAATATTTTTAGAAATAATTTATTTTGAAACCTATATTTTGGCACCTTTTTGTCTCTGTTATTTAGTTTCCAAAATAATTTTCACAACAAAACCCTAGGGAAATATTTTTAGTATGACATTTAGTATTTATCAGAGTAGGTTAACATTTTTGATAGTAGTTTGTGTGCTCTGTTTTGGTGTGTTGCTTATTTTTATTGCTTTATTTCGTGACGATAGATTGCGCGCTTGACGAAGAAGTTGGACCCGAAGACTTCGAAGACCCCAGAGACTTTGTTGAGCTAGGCAAGCAGCCCTTTGACCATGTTAAGAAACTTTTTCATGCATGACATATAACACTTGTTGTTTCAATGATTGATCATGATGAGGTGCTCCCCCTTCGGTGGGATGCCTCCGATACTCTTAACGTTAACACTTGCATCGTGCATGACCCTACCACCTTATGAGGGTTATGCGTGTGGGTGTAGATAGGATGCTAGTGGATGCTAAGCAAGTGGGATCGGGATTATGCATAGTGATGGGAACACAAATGATTTCAAAGACTTATCGAAAACCCCGTCGAGTGTCACTAATGCCCGAGGGAGATGATGACCAGTTGGGTGACCACTTGAGAAAGAAGTGTTGTGCCGGAACAAGATGAGAATGAGTTTTCAAAAACGGATTGGTGTAAGTTGTGACCGTTACTCCAACCTTACATGCGCAACCACGATACCCCTTATGGGACGGGGCTTTGTTGATTACCTTGGTGGGTACTGGTAAGGAGCCCACAATACTAGTGGCGGCAGTGGCATGGTCACTCTCGATATGGGGTTGTACCGATATGTACGATCATGCGTTGTCTTTACAGGCACCGGGCACACCATTGGTCCCCTCATGGATGGTACGACTAGAGCGAGGCTCGTGTGATGTACATCGTGAGGGCTGGGTACCAATCGAGTGGACTCTTTGTCTAGTATCGCTAGGGGAAAGGCATTGTTCGGGTGCTTACCGCGGGTATGTTATATACCACGATGTGAATGACACGGAAGTTCCCCGAGTCTTGTGGGTAAAGTGTGCAACCTCTATAGAGTGTAAAACTATACGAATAGCCATGTCCACGGTCAAGGACAGTTGGATGACCGCTCTTGTGCTACATCCAAGTGTTTTCCCAAACTGGTGTGTGCGTGTGTGTGGATACACGAAGATGGTGTTTGAGCTAAGTCCGATGACTTGGCATGGCAATTGGACTATGTCCGATGACTTAGCATGTTAAATGAACATGAGAGGTTCAACCCACACTAATGATGATATCTCAAAATTGTTCATATGGGTATCTGCCTATTGTTGATGCATGCTTACTAAGTTACTTGATCATGTCATTTGCGTTCAAAATTAGCTTTTCGCAAAATTACCTACATAGTGCTATATCATGCATCATTGTTATCTTGTTCCTCAACTTGGGTTGTTTGCAAGTACATTCAAAGTACTCATTGGCTTGCCACTGGTTATTTAATTGGCCAGGCATGGAAGAAAAGGGGTATCTTGAAGAGTTCGTTGGTGACGAACGTGCAAACTAGGACGCTTCCCAGTCAGAATGCGTGTAGGTTAAGGCAGATGGCATGGGTTCACGCTTTCGACCAGGATTTCCACTGCTTGTTCTATTTAAGTGTTTGGCCCTTGTGGCCCTATCTATGTAAGACTAAGACCTTCATGGTCATTGTTTGTGTAAGACCTTAAGTGTGGATGTAAGACTCTTGTTATTCAGCTTCTATGTGTTCAGTGAGCATTGATCTCTGGGATCACTGTACACGTGCATTCGTTGACCACGACTTATGAGTCAGGGTGCCCACACAGCAAGTGTGACGCGGCTACGGTGGTTCAGTTTGTTAAAAAGCTGATCTACCACTTTAGTTACCCTCATAGTATCATCACAGATAATGGTACGAACTTATCCAAGGGGGCTATGCAAGCATTCTATGAAAGTGAGCACATCTGACTTGATGTTTCTGCGGTTGCTCATCCATAATCAAATGGTCAGGTAGAGCGTGCTAACCAGGAAATCTTGACAGATATCAAACCCCGGCTTATGGTTCCTTTGCAGCGAACGCCTGGTTGTTGGGTAGAGGAGTTGTCGTCCGTCTTATGGAGCATCAGAACTAGTCCCAACAAACCAACAAGTTATATGCCTTTCTTCATGGTTTATGGCGCGGAAGCCTGTTACCAAGCGATATACGTCATGACTCTCGAAGGGTGGCGGCTTACGTTGAGGCGGATAATGAAACGACACATCAAGATGCGTTGGATGCCTTGAAGGAAGAGCGTGATCTGGCGGCGGCTCGATCGGCGATTTATCAGCAAGACCTGCGTCGCTGTAATAGCGGCAGAGTTAAGACCCAGACGTATCAAGAAGGCGACTTAGTGTCGCTATAAGATGCACACAAGTTATCCCCTCCATGGGAAGGACCTTTCGTGGTCAGCAGAAATCTCAACAACGGGTCGTATTACCTCATTGACATACGAAATGAATCAAGCACTTCTGGGCAGGAGACCCGCTGGCCATGGAACATAGCGCATCTGCGGCCTTACTATACTTGAGTTGCCAAGACTTGGCATCATACACCATCATTGTAGATATCATATATATATATATATATATGAATAAAGTTGGCATCCCTGCAAGCTGGGGCCTCTGCCGTTTCGCGTATATCAGTTTGCGCAACAAGGTCATCTAGGGGGCTACCAACCCGCCGGGTTTAGCTTATCAGACCCTATTGATCGACTCTTAAGCCAAAAAGTTGACTCCATCGACACGTCATCTAGGGGGCTTCCAACCCACCGGGTTTAGCTTATCAGACCCTATTGATCGGCTCTTGAGCCAAAAAGTTGACTCCGTCAATAGGTCATCTAGGGGCTTTCCAACCCGTTGGGTTTAGCTTATCAGACCCTATTGATCGACTCTTAAGCCAAAAAGTTGACTCTATCAATAGGTCATCTAGGGGGCTTCCAACCCACCGGGTTTAGCTTATCAGACCCTATTGATCGACTCTTAAGCCAAAAAGTTGACTCCATCAACATGTCATCTAGGGGGCTTCCAACCCGCCGGGTTTAGCTTATGAGACCATATTAATCGGCTCTTAAGCCAAAAAGTTGACTCCATCAACATGTCATCTATGGGGCTTCCAACCCACCAGGTTTAGCTTATCATACCCTATTGATCGGCTCTTAAGCCGAAGTCAGGCGGGTTATACACCCAAAAAGTTGACTCTGTCAACAAGGTCATTTAGGGGCTTCCAACCCACCGGGTTTAGCTTACATACCCTCTTGATCGGCTCTTAAGCCACCGCAAGCTCGGGTTAAACCTGCCTCTAAGTTGATGCTGCTCCGCTATGTGACCCGCCGAACTCTTACCAGTTAATCTCGCCTAGAGATCCTACGCCAGTTCAAGGAAGTTGACGGCCAATCTCGATAGACACCCTGTATTGGTTAAGGTTAAACCAGCGGCTCTTGTCACGTGAGGGCCAGCTTACGGAAAGCGAGGATAAACTGTCTCATCTATTGTCGGTTCTCCACTATGTGGCATGTTTCGTACACTTAGACAGTTAATATTTTAAAGACCCTCTAGTGTTTAAGGTTAAAACGATGGATCTATGTCACGTGAGAGGCAGTCTATGGGCTACCAGGGTACACATGCCCTTCCACATCTCTTTCTGGGACGTTACACTCCTATCAGTTAATCTCGCTTAGAGACCCTGAGATGTTCAATGAAATTGACGGCGAGTCTCGATAGAGACCCTATACTGATAAGGAGTTCTAGTAGCGAGTCCACCCCGAAGAACCGACACATGAGTTATTGAAAAAAGCAAGTCAGGAAAGATATAACATCTCCGGGTTGTGCTATTCTAAGCCGCCCTCACAAAAGTGCGGAAAATATTCTGCTCTTACAGGATGTTTTCTTAAGAAGAGCCGCCACGACATCTGGTATGAATTGAAGCACAAGGCGGACATAATATATGAAGCCATGTGATTTCCTCTATGAACGATGGCACAATTCAGGCAAGACAAGGTTTTCCTAAGGCCTATTACAACACTCTCCTCAGAGCTTAAAAAGCAAGACTTAAAGTTTTTTACACCGCTCAAAGTTTTGGCGGGTCAAAGAAGCCGGGTTATACCATGGCAAGATAAAGTTGAGAAGCTAGATGGCGGGTCGTCCTGCGGCGGGTCTTTGATCTCCGCGATCTGAAGAATGTCCACGTCCTAGTTGTAGTTGGTTAAAGCTTCAAAGTTGGCCTCTTCAAAGAGGGGAGACAGGTCAATCTCAGGGGCAAAGAGATGCTTACAGCGTGCAGGAGTTAAATCCTTGGCCTCTAAGGTTGGGCCACACACTCGCTTGTTCTCAGCGTTCTAAGCTGCCTGATATGTTGACAAATTTACTTCTTCCGCCAATACTGATGCAAGAACCCTGGAGGCCTTCATGCACGGAGCATAGTTGGCTTTTGTGAATTTTGAGCCGTCGTCCTTCTTTGACGGAAAACCATCCATCATCTCTTCAGGAGTTAGCTCTGGGGCAAAGGCCAAAGCCCGACTTATTGCTGCAATGGCTCCCTTCCGGGTGGCTGATTTTTTGAGTTCTTCGATTTGCTTTGGCAGAGTTGACAACACCTCTATGACTACTTTCATGAACTTGGGGATGCTTTCTTTGTTCAGCATAGCTCTGATAGTGCAAAGAGTCCCGCGGTACAATTGCTCTGACAAAGTGTAGATGGCTTTCAGCTGCAACAGGCTATCAGCACCAAGTTGATGACTTCTTTGATGGATTTTATGTTATGGGCCGCATGTGCAACTTTTCAAGCAAGGAGATTGGCTGATTCCTTAGTGTTACCAAAGATAGCAACTGACATCTTTGAGATATGGCGCTTTAGGGAGTGCAACTCGTGTGATATAACCATGAGTCGCTCATCAACATCGTCTACATGTTTGGCTAGAGCTATTTGCTCCGCCTCAGCAGATTTTTTGAATGCAGCAAATCCAGACTTAGCTTTTGTAAGCTCTTTGTCTGCAAAAGCTTCCCGTGATTGCTCTTCTGCTTCACTTCGGGCGGCTTGCTGGGAGGCCAGATTGCAATTTAAGCCGGTCAGTTCAGACTCGGCATTGCATAAAGCTTCCCGTGACATACAAACACCAAATGAGGGGTTAGTCGCCACGATAACATATTGCCAGATGGTTAAGTTAACAAAATATAATGCAAGTCTCAAGCAGATTGCAAGCAATATACTCGACACTTGGGGGCTAATGTCTATTTGTTCTCCAAGACTACAAATAAGTTCTAGCTCATCTTCATCAAAGTTAAGCCGACACTTGGGGGCTAAAGAGATGTTCTTCAAGACTAGAAGTAAATTTCAGCTCATCTTCATGAAATTAAGCCTACACTTGGGGGCTACATGTGGTTTTTTGTTCAATCTACAAGGAATTTCTAGCCTATTATTTCTATACTGACCCGAACTTGGGGGCTACATTTGATCAACTACTTAACACTGAGTACCAGCTCAATATTTACATATTAAGTTGATACTTGGGGGCTACAAGCTAAGTGGTTCTACTTATGACATGGATTGGAAAACCCGATTTACCATTAACAAGTATTAAACCGGCTCTTGAGGGCTACATAAGGGTATAAGGAAAGGAAGGAGTACCTCATATTTTCTCTTCATCAGATTAACAAGTTTGACCTCCATGTTCTGGCTTGTGGAGAGGCGGTTCAGATAAACAACGTGTAACACATCAGCAGTTAGCTTCTCTAGCACGGGTAGCTCAGTGTCCAGCTTGTGAGAAGCTTCAGTTTTCTCCGTGTGCTTTGTTAGCAAATGAGGTTGAGGATTTTGAAAGCCGGTACCAGTAATGATGACGCCCGGAAGAACTGGATCGTTGGCGGCCGTTGAAGGACTTGGCGGCTTAGAGTTGGTCCTTGGAGGACTCTCAGTTGTCGGCTCATGGGCTGTCGGCTCGATAGAATGACGAGCGTCTTCAGGCACATCTTTTGAGACTGTAGAGGGATCAACATGTGCAGCAGTAGAGTCCATCTTGGTAGGCTCCGGCTCTTGGGCAGTGGGGGTAGAGGTAGACCCGTCAGTCTTCCTTCGTTTCGCTTGAGCCCTCGAAAGCACAGAAATTTATTGTATAAAGTTCAAAGGATGACAAAGGATAGGATGCAAGCATGAAAGCACGTACTCTAGGTTGATCTTCAGAGGCGGCAGCTTAGTTGCCATAGAGTCGCCTCATGAAGGGGGCAATTCCTGAAAGCACTTAAAGCAGTATAAAGACACAGTAAAGTTATAAAGAAAGGTTGACAAAATTAAAACCAGATTAAACAAATACCTCAGCCAGCCATTTCCGTTGAACCGGAGAGTGGGACAACCTGACCATAAGATCTTCAGAGCCGGCGCTCCGGGTCTTGCGTCGGGAGAGGTGTTATTTGTTTTTCAAAAGAAAGTTGGGGTCTGGATAAGAAAGAGGATGAGAAAAGGGAACTTTTCGGATGACCCGCCGTATCTTCTTTGGTGGGAGATGTTCTGAGTCATATGAAACATAGGCTACCTCAGGAATGTTGGCGTGGCTTGTCTCCGCTTCGTCCTGTGAAGTGATTTCCGTTAGTGAGGTGCATACTAAGACGGTCAAAATAGTTCAAGTTCTACCTCTGAGTCGTCAACCTCAGGATGTTCTTGAGGTATAGTTTTCTTATTCCGGCCACCGGCCTTATCCTTGAACTTCTTCGGAGGAGGGATGTATTTCTTTTTCCAGAAGCTGGAGTTAGCCTGAAAGTAAAAGCCGCTGAAAGAGTTTAAAGATTGCAAACATACATTGATAGCTAATGCAGAAGTAAGGAGATTGAGAGTCGCCCTTACATCTGGGGCCGGGTTTGTGACACAGAAGGGTGGTAATCCAATGGTGCGGCAAGATCCTTGAGACTCATGGACAAGGCTTTTGATGGCAGCAATGATGTTTTGTTCTGAAAACGTGGTAGGATTAAAGCAGTGGGGATCATTGGCATCACCCGTATATTCACACATTAGACGGTTTCTTCGTCTTAGAGGCATGACTCTCCAAGAGATCTAGCAGTGGGTCAGATCAATCCCTGTCAGACCATTGGCCATGAGGGCTCTAATTTTGGCGTAATCCGGAGCATACTTCGCCCGTTCGGAGGCCAACATCCGGTTAGGGAGTTTAGTTGTGGTGCGGAGCCGGGTCGAACGATAACCCGGCGATGGACGTTCTCCCTCTAGAGAAGTGTCTTTGCAATAAAACCAGGTTTTATTCCGGTCCTTGGGGTGACTTGGCATTTGAACAGCCGGAAAGGTCATATCCCATCTTCTTTGAATGGAGACTCCGTCGAGCTCCAAGCTTGGGCCAGCCGCCACTTCTGTCTGGCGGTTTACGTAGAAAAACTCACGGAAGAGGTCAACTGGCGACTCTTCTTGTAAGTAAACTTCACAGAGGATTTGGAAGTTGCACATATTTGAGACAGAGTTGGGTGCAATATCTTGAGGATGCAGCTTGAAGAAATGAAGGACGTCACGGAAAAATTTAGAGCCAGGCGGGCTGAAACCGCATACAAGGTGGTCCGCGAATATGACTACTTCGCCCTCTTGGGGGATGGGTTTCTTCTCATTGCCTGGAAGCCGCCAATGAATGAAAGTTTTTGCTGGCAAGGTGCCTGCATCTATTAAATCCTTCAAAAACTCCTTAGAGACTACACAGCCGACCCAGTTACACGAAGAGGACGCACGAGGCATAATGGCGTCTTAAAACTGTGGATAGTAAGAGTGCACGGCGAGTTAGAAGGTTAAAGACAACTAAGGGTGGCTGACAAAATCTAAGTTCTACGAAGCTAAGCCGTTGGTGCAGTTTATGGCGAGAGACGGAAGTTTATATGGCGGGTTAAGCTGGCAGAGAGATGAAGAAAAATACAACTAAGTGTGGAAAACAGGTTTCAAATGTTATCTTTATAATTGCAGATGTACAAACAGAGGAAAAACTGATTTATTTCAAACCTAATGACGAACTGAGGAAGAACTGGCAAAGTTTGAGGGCAGTAAAAGGAAGAAACTATGGATCTGTATTAGGCTATTGGTGATTTCGCACGACCTACCGTAGTGGGAAGGTGGACATTACAAGATTTACATAGTTATGTGTCATATAGCATTACGAAGAACTTGTGCTCTAACGGGTCGAAGAACTTCATTGATTTGTCACACTAAGCTACAAATCTAGGGGATGGATAAAGACGTACCGGAAGTGATGCAGCGGTCACAGGCAATGCTCTGGTCCGTTCAGGTTGATGCAACGGCCTAGGGTGACGACGGCGATGAAGCTTCACCGGAGCAAGGAAGCTCTGGGGCGATGGTGTCGAGAGGAAGAAGAAGAGGCACAGGCGGCGGAGGAAATGAGAAAGACCCTTTCACGGTCCTATTTAAGAGGCTAGAAAGCGGAAACGGGCATGTGAATCAAGGCGACAGAAACTTACAGGCCGAGATGGACGTCTTGATTTTTGGGCCATCAGTTTAATGATGAAAAGATCAATTGTGGTCGTCAGGGAATTTTTTTGGCATATGCGGTATGACGTCACGGTGGGTTACACATCTTACTTTCAGATGATGAAGAGTGAGACTCACCGCCAAGTAAGATGGAAGATTGACATGAGCAAGCTCAAATCAACCTAGGGCCTAATGTTGGCGATATAACCCCGTGGTAAGACCCGTCCAGGTGGGGTCGGGTCATACCATGCAGCTCATAATTCAGACCAAGGCAGATGGGCCAAGAGACGTAGGCCTGGCCGTATGGCGGCTTGCAAAGATGGGCCAAGACAAGGCCTGGACGGAAGGTGGCATGAAGACACGGGCGGTTAAGACGTTCGAAGGCAACTTACCCAAGATGGTAAGGTGACACAGAGATAGAGTCAGATATGTGGTAAGAGTCGGTATGAGACTTGTGTGACCCGTGGCCTTGACCTCCTATATAAAGGTGAGACCCGGGGTGACTTAGACAAAAACCAACTAATCGAGAACTAGGTCAAGCGAATCTGCTCCCTTGTAAATGATACTCCACTCAATATAACACAAGTAGGACGTAGGCTTTTACCTCTGCTTGAAAGGCCGAACTAGGATAAACTCGTGTCCTACGTCCCAACCAACCCCTTTGAGTCCATCACCTTAGCGATGGCCTCGAACATAAGTCCTCGGACATCTACCATGACAAAACCACGATAGTTACACATAATAATCCAGACTCGATGACACCGATGATTAAATCTCGCTGGTACCGAAGTGACAAAAAGTGGCAACTTTTGAATCTCGAATGGACCGATATACAATTCTTGGTTGCACTGACAAGGTGACCAACGGTCAGATTTACCAATCTCGGTGACGCCGATTCACCATTCTCGATCGGACCGGAAATGTGAACATGCGTAATAGGAAGTTGACAACCTAACTCGATGGCACGGAGTGTAGTGTCGGCTACACCGAAGTGTTTGGGTTTGGCTGAGTCTCTCTAGGGTTTGGAACTCGGTGGCACCAGGATAGGAATGTTGGTTGCACTGATTTGGCATTTTTGGTTTAGGACAGACTTTGGTGGGAGAGTATGTGGATGTTTTGGTGTCTGTCACTTGTGCACGTATGAGCATATTGTTCACCATCAAAACATTACCCCCTTTTAATAGTATTAGCTTTTCTATAGACTCAAAGTGATTTCTCACAAATGTAAAATGTAGAGTCCTCTTGCTTGAAGCTTTTCCAACCTATGTCCTTGAATCTTGGGGTAATTCCACAATCCTTTTGCCATTCCCATCAATGAACTTTTCTGAAATATACTTGGTGAAAGAATTAGTTCAATGACTTATATGTTGTTATTAATTACCAAAACCACCAAGGGAGAAAATGTGCTTTCACTTAGTAAAAACCATAGTTTTTCAGGAATCCGAGTTAACCTGGTAGCAATTTGACAGCAGAAAACATTGATGCTAAAGACCACCTCATGGCATGAAAATTAAAAGGATGGTAGAGGACAACATCTACTTCAAAACACTAGTGCTGAGCTTGAGCTAAAACACAATAGACCAATTGGTATCATCCACTAAACATGTCATAATAATAACTACATCATCTCAGACTTAGCCAAAATAACACAAGGAGAAAAACAATAGTTTATTTCAAGATGGCATCTTTGACAGGAAATAGCTACAAGAAGAAGCAATAATTTGGAAAAGAAATAACACCACATGATAGAGGATGTCAAGCACAACAATTCATGGGATTGGACCAACTCGAAAGGAGCACCACATCCATGGGAATTCCTCTAAACATAGCTAGAAAATAACAGTTATAACACTTAGCAAAATTTGAGACATGAACCAATGTTAACTCCTAAGCATGTTAACAGCAAGAAAGCCACTCATCAATAAGTTTATCATACCAAACAAAAATACCAGGGCCTAGTACCCACAAAACACTAGCACATTCATGTTGACAAGTTCATCAAAGCATGGATGGATTTATTCATACAAAAATGACAAAATGGCATGTTGGAACAAGAATGACATTGTGCAAACTTGCTCAAATGGCCAAACAAACATCACCATTGCATTCCTTGGGAAATTCTAACCCAAAATCATATATCATACCTCTATGTTTGCAAGTAAAAACATCACACAAGCTAGCTCGAAATCAATGCACAAAATCACAATAGAGTTATAAGTCAAAACTTACTATAAATGGACACTGCCAAAAATGGCTCAGTCCAGAATTGGACATATTCCAAAGATGGAATAATTCTAATAAGACAGAGGAAATAACAGAAAATAAAAACAGAAAAGGAGGGGTATCCCACCTGGCAGTGAGCCAGGGCCCTTGTGGGTATGACAGATGGGGCCAGGGCCCACTTGTCATACACACACACTACACACACAAAGCCACACACACAACACATAGGCACACGGGATACCCTCTACAGGCACACGAGATCCCACACATGCACGTGCACGCACGACCAAAATAAAAAAGGGGGATTATGCCCGCGGGGGATCGAACCCGCGTCTCCCCGCTGGTAGGGCGTGGCGCTACCCACAAGGCTACGATGCGGAATCTAAACAAGAGGGGGTTATCTGTTCTTTTGAACAAACCCCTGCACCTACACTGCTCCTCCGGCAACCGAAGCAGAGGATAACGCCGGCGAGCTCACAGGCGACCAACAATGGGAAAACACCAGCGAGGAACACGGAGTCTTGGGGGGCTCCATTCCTGCACTCAGAGGGGAAATCGCCTACATGCTAAGGCGGTGCTCGAGCTCAAGCTTACCCTCGCTCTGGCATGGCTGCTGCGGCAGCTACATGCAAGCGAGGTGCAACTTGGACCCTCTAACGATAACGATGCGGCGGCGCTCATGTGCTCGATGGGGTGGAACGCGAAGCAGGGAACTTGACACCTTGCGATGGCTCCCATGCCGGACAGAGCGACGCTACGAGGGGAACGACGAGCACGGCGACGAGGACAACAAAGATGGGGAAGGGGAGGAGCACCAACTCACTGAGGGGGTGCTGCTAGAGCCGGCACGAAGAAGACACAAGAGGTGAAGGCGGCAGCTTGGCAAGGAGGGTGTCACGGCTTCCGGGTCCGCGACGGCGGCGAGGAAACAGACGACATTAGAGGGTCGCTCCGGATCTCCTAGTGCCTGGGATCGAATGAGGAAGAAGCGGGGATGCCAGGCGACATGGCGGAGACGATGCAGGAAGACACCAGCGAAGAGGACGACGATGACGCCAACATCTCTGCTCCCTGAACCTACTCTGAATCCTGCCTGAACTCACTGAATTTACCTGCAGGAGGGGAGGAGGAAGGAGGGAAAGGGAGGTGTGATGGCGCGAGGAGGAAGGGGGAACCCTACGGACGCGGGCTGGCTTTATAGGGGCATGGATGGGACGGCGCCTCGACGTCCGGGAGACACGGCGACAACTCTCTCTCTCTCGTGCGCGTGCTCTCTGCCTGACAGAAAGGAGGAAGACAGAGCAGGTGACTGTCTGCGAGGGGAGCTCGGCCTTGGCCAATGAGTTGGGCTAGGAAGCCCACCCACCTCCTCTCTCTCTCTCTCAAACATAAAACAAAACTAAAGCAGAGATCAAAGAGAGAAGTTTCAAAGGTAAAGAAATACAATTTTGAGATCACAAAAATGCTAACAATTTAATAAAAATGATTTGGAGATTTTTGGAGTAAGCAAATTAATAAACCTAATTATATTAATTAGGCATTGTTGCAAAATGTTTTAAAAGGGAAAATGTCCAACCATGGCAGAGGGTTATTTATAAATCCTAGAAGATTATCTAGAAGATGTTTAAAATTATAATGAGAGAATACAACAAGAAAATTATTAACATATGGAATAGTGAAGGAGAGGGAAAAAGTGATGGTTTTTTTAAATGGGAGGGATTAGAGCAACACTTCAAACAAGCAACTCATGCACTCCTCCTCAACACACACCACATCACAAGGCAACCATGGCAAGAAAATATTATGCATAGATATGATGATCATGATGGCATGATGCATGATGCAAGAAATGACAAATGCA
Source organism: Hordeum marinum (assembly GCA_022496015.1). Lineage (NCBI taxonomy): Eukaryota > Viridiplantae > Streptophyta > Magnoliopsida > Poales > Poaceae > Hordeum > Hordeum marinum. The sequence goes on along the minus strand of CM039674.1, from coordinate 187,456,519 downwards.
AGTAGACCACAAACCCATGATGGCATTACAAATATGAGGTCACACATGAGGAACATTACAAATATGGCAAGGGAGTGCATTTGGGCTGTAATAATGCATTGAACTAGACAAAGCTAAAGTTGATGCAATAGAGAAAATGCCAAATCCAAAAGATATCTAAGGTAGAAGAACTTTCCTCAGTCATGCTCGTTTTTATAGGCATTTCATTAAAAAAATTTCATAGATTTCTAGGCCACTGACTAATCTTCTTTAAAAAGTTATTATGTTTGTTTTTTATGATGATTGTGTAGAAGCTTTCTAAATACTTACAAAAGCCTTAATTTCTATGCCCATTATCCAACCACCTTGTCGGTGCACTAGGACCTGGGTACCTAGTGCCCCTGACTTATGCACTGGTAGTAATAGCAGAACCCATCAACAGAGATGCAAACCAAGAAAGCACCCAAGGCCAGGTAACATTAGGCAAGATCAACGCCATAACCCAAGACAAGCTCGCAGTGTGCCAAGCACGTCCCCGGTGCTTGTCGGGCACCGAGGCGCACACACCCTCAAGAAGGCCTGGCAAGCTAGTTCCCCGGCAAGCGTGAGCCAGTCGGCCACCGCTCCACCCCATCGCAACACTGGTCACTTATCGATGTTGTGTCGAGCTCCCAAGTGGATAAGTGGCTCTCGCTAAGCACATGGCAACATGCCGAAAGACATATTATGCCCCCATGATACTTATCCGTAGGCGTGTCAAGATATGGTGTAGTAGTTAGCTAGAGCTGTGGTATGACCTTGTCGGGGATGTACCCCCGCACGCCACCTAGACTACATTTATGGCATTTTGTCCTAAGTGACAGAGTTAGGTATGGTAGCACTATTAGCTATCTAATCCTCAGACAATGTCTCTTTTCCCATTGTGGTTCCCCCTTCGACAATAAAAGGAGGCCCATGGCATCCTAGCTAAAGATTCAGACCTTTGGACACTTGTACTCATGTAGTAGCTCCCCTGAAGGCAACTCTGGATGGGCTTGAGCTCATGTGTTCTTTGTGTTTCGCTGATCAATCCACCAAAAGCAGGAGTAGGGTTTTATGCTTCACAGTTGCTCGAAGCTGGGTAAAACACCCGTGCCCCGATCGCCGTGATGTCTTACCTTCTCCGCTCTTTGCGCATGTGATATCGCCCCTACCGAACCACAAAGGGACTTGCGGCTCCATAGGTGACCAAGTGCATCCTGCACCGACATCTTTTGCGTGCCAGGTAGGGGAGCGTCATTTGTGCGAACCCGAGTTTGTGAGCGGAAAACCGATCTTCATCATCATCTTCTTCATCCATGGCTCCCAATAAGAAGTCCGGCACGACAACGCATCCTTCCACTTCAAAGGCTCCCTCATATGTACCTGCAGATGCCATTGGCACTACAGTGGTTGCGACTGAGGTAGGCATAATGGGCGACGCGGCTGGCGGAGGCGCTGCCATCGTTGTGTCCCCCGTGGCCAAAGTTGGGGCGGGGAACGCCGGAGAGGAGCAAAATTAGCAACAACCTGGTCACCATGGTCCTAGTGCTGTAGGCGGAGGAAACAACCAGTCTCCACCTCCTCGCCATCAAAATGGCCATGGCCACCACAACGATGCACAATCTTGGGCGAGCCGTGATCCCTTGGCTGCGCCTGTCACCTGCATGGCCACTGAGGACACGCCTCATACAAAACAAGACAGAGCACCGAGCAGGGCCGCAAACCCACTTGCTCGGCCTCCTCCATGTTAGACAGCTCTAGCAAGCGGCGCACATCGGTAGGAACGCGACGACGACAATCCTGGTTCCACCAGGAGCCGGTTGATGTCGCGGTCCGCCTCCTTCGCCATGCCAGATATGACATTGAAAGCGATGGCACGAGTCTAACGGCTGCTATACTTCCCACAGGTGACTGACAAGATGGCGAGTGGAGAGCTATGATCCAGAGTTTGATCTTCCTCGTTGAAGCCAACAAGTCGCAGCATGCGGAGCCATTTCGACACACACGGACAGGGGTGATGACTCGGGCTGGTGATCGTGTTGAGGGGGGCACACCCACGGTGCAGTCCCCTTCGCGACAGTAAACCCAGAGACAGCCACAGCAAACTGACCATGCCAACGGGCTTGATGAGGCTTCTATGGCTTCGTCCATCTCACACGATTCTTGGGACCAGAGACGTGTCCTTTAGGATCGGTGGAAGGAAGACTGGTGCATCACCAGTGAGCGGCATTGAGAAGCACACCGTGAGTCTAACAAGCGCAACGGTTCAGGTGTTTTCAACCCCGCGCCCAGTGTTGGCTGGTACCTGCCTTACAAGTTTGGGTGCCCTGCCTTCACACGCGAGTTGGGGTAGGTCCGCTGGCCATCAACCCAAGATTTCAAGTACGACGGAAAATTGAACCTGACAGAATTCATGGGCATCTACACGATAATCGTTCAAGCTGTCGGACGAAGAGATAAGAAGGTGCGCCAACTATTTCCCTTTTGCACTCTTGCCTGAGGTGAGACTGTGGTTGATGCACCTGCCGGAAAAATCAATTTCGTCATGGGATGACCTGTGCAACGAGTTCATTGGCGCCTTCACCGATGGCCATCAGGAGCGTGGACAGCTCAACAACCTGCATGTCCTTCCGCAGAAAGAGGGAGAGACTCTGCGGAAGTATATCCACAGATTCACTCGAGTGCACCAGAACATTCCAAAGATACACCCCACAACCGTGATTACCGCATTCCACTCGAACATGCACAACAGGAGGATGCGGGCCAAGATGAATGTCAAACTCCCCGAGACTGTTAATGAGTTGTACACATTGGCGGACAAGTGTGCTCGTGCTATGGAAGTAAGGCGATTACCCGCAGAGAAGGTTGGTGTCGAAGTTGATTTAGATGACAATGATGATGCCCCTAGCTCGAAGGGGAAGAACCAACAGAGCAACAAGAAGCACAAAGGAAAAGTGGTGTTGGCCGGTGAGAGCTTTGGTGATCTCAGCACCGCCAAGAAAGCCGAGAACCCCGAAAAGGGAGCTGCCACGTACCCTTATTGCCAGGACACCGCTACTGCAGAGAAAACCGGAATGTCCGATGGGCCATACTATGAGATCCACTGCACCAAAGGCCACGATCTCCAATAGTGACGCCAAGTTGAGCAGCTTGTCAAGAAACAGAGGGATGAGTATGAGAAATGTGACAAGGAGAAGGGCCAAGACAATGCTGCCGGGAAGGGTCGGGGCGGCAGAGGGGGCCGCCGCGGCAAGACTCTGCAGCAGAAGGAAAAGCTAACCAGAGGCTTCGAGAAGAAAGAAGCAGATGACATGAGACAGGATGAGGATGAAGAGGAGGTTTCTGGTGATAGAGAATGCCAGAAGGCAAGTAAAGACATGTGTGTTGACGAGGGTGCATCCTTGCATTCCTCTCACTGCCAACTCAAGCAATGGGAGAGTGAAGTCAACGCCGTGGAAGCAATTGCAGAGTCCATGAAACCCCTTAGATGGTCACGCGCACCTATCATCTTTGATGAAGAGGATCATCCTGACCGCACCACTTCGTCTAGATGGTTCTCGTTGTTGGCCTCCCCGACAATCCACAACCTCAAAGTCACGAAGATGTTAGTTGATGGCGCGGCAGGATCAGACTTGATTTCCCCTAAGGTGGTTGAAAGGCTGGAGATCCCTAACGGAGAGCTCAAAGCAATGGGTAGAGTCCAAGGTGTCAACCCCGGAAGAAGCCAACCCAAGGGAAAGATCACTTTGCCTATGACGTTTGGCGGGGAGCTGAATTACCGGACCGAGAAGGTGGTATTCGATGTGGTTGATTTTCCCCTGGCCTACAATGGAATTCTCGGTCGCCCAGCTTTGGCAAAATTCATGGCAGCATCCCACTACGCTTACAACACCTTGAAGATGCTAGGACCAATTGGAATCATCTCCATACCATCTGACAAGAAGGACACAGTCATATGCATGGACAAGACGCATCAAGACGCGGTAGCAGCTGAAGTAGCAGTAATTCCAGCTCCCGCCAAGAACTCGAAGAAAGCAAAGAAATCTCATGCAAACACCGGCAAGGTCTCCTGGAAGCATGCCTCTTCGGAGTGCGCTGCAGCTGACGATGACCTGCCAGAGAGTTCCACTAGCAAGAAGACTAAGGTCACCTATCCTGAGAGGAAGAAGGTCCTGACAAGAAGCTCACCATCAGCGCCACCCTTACTAACAAATAGGAAAGCGCGCTCGTTGCCTACCAGTTGGCAAATGTCGATGTGTTTTCTTGGCAACCATCTGACATCCCAGGTGTCCACAGGGAGGCAATTGAGCACCACCTTGTTGTCTGCCCTCATGCCAGACACGTGAAGCAAAACATTAGGAAGCAAGCTTTGGAACGGCAACAGTTCATTGCCGAGGAGATCGAGAAACTTGAAGCAGTTGGCTTGGTCAGAGGAGTATTGCATCCATCTTGGTTAGTGAATCTGGTAGTGGTGTGCAAGGCGAATGTGAAATTGAGGCTTTGCATAGACTTCACTATCTTGAACAAGGCATGCCCGAAGGACCCTTTTCCCTTGTTGTGCATCGATCAGATCTTTGATTCCACTTTCGGGTGTGACTTGCTCTCCTTCTTGGATGCCTACTCTAGATACCACCAGTTATTCATGACTAAGGAAAATGAAGAAAAGACCACGTTCCTAATTCTGTGTGGCACATACTGCTTTGTACGTATGTGTCGGATTTTGGGCTCAGCAAAACCCAAAGAGGTTTGAACTCAGGGGCGCGTGCGAAGATTGCCAGCAGCTCTGGCCTCAAGCTCACCACACGACTAACTAGCCTGGTGAACTCACTCAATCATGGGAAGAGGACTAGAACACGAGGATTTACCTAGGTTCGGGCCACCGCGAAGCATAAAACCCTACTCCTGCCTTTTGGTGGATTGCCTCATGATGAGGTTTGTGTATGAACTAGTACAATGGTGTGCAACCTCGCGAGGATGCTTGAGTGGTGTTCGATCTGTCCCCTCTCTACTGGGTGGCCTATCCTCTGTTTATGTAGGACCGAATGTATGTTTAGAGGGGGTGATTAGACTACTAGACCAAATAAAAGTTTTGCCTATACCAATTTTTAGGGTTGATAGTTTTTTAGAATTTCATGGCAAGTCAAGTACACCCTACACATGCAAATCTAAGGTATATAGCAGCGGACAGTAATACCAAGCATGTATATAAGGGAGAGGGTAGGACGATCAAAAGCAGTTGTAGACACGATGTTTTTCCCATGGTTCCGATAGGTGGCGCTATCGTACATCCACGTTTATGGAGTCTTCAACCCACGGAGGGTAACGGTCGCGAGAGTCCACGGAGGGCTCCACCCAAAAGGGTCCACGAAGTAGCAACCTTGACTATTCCATAACGGCTTCCGTCCACAAAGGACTAGCCTCACTATGGGTAGATCTTCATGAAGTAGGCAATCTCCTTGCCCTTAGAAACTTCTTGGATCACTCCACAACACAAACTAGGAGGCTCCCAAGCGACACCTAACCAATCTAGGAGGCACCACCATCCAAAAGGTGATAGGCTCGGTAATGACGATGAACTCCATGCCCTTCACCTTCAAGATGATAGACTCCTCAGCACCCAATCACTCTCTCACAGATTTGGCATGGTGGAAGAGATGGGATTTATGGAAAGCTACTTGGGGAGGCTAGAGATCAAGATCCATATGATTGGAGTGGAAGATCTTGACCTCAACACAAGGGTAGGTGGTTCTCTCTTAGAAATCTGATAGGATAGTTATGGAATAGTTTTGAGTGCTGAAGGGGTATATATAGGCATCCCCAAAAATCCAACCGTTACACACAAAATGACCAACTCGGTGACACCGATGTGTTAATCTTGGTGGTACCGAAGTGACCAAAAAGTGGCAACTTTTGAATCTCAGTGAGACCGATATAGGAAACTCGGTTGCACCGATAAGGTGACCAACGGTCAGATTTCCAATCTCGGTGACGCCGATCCAACATTTTCGGTGGGACCGAAAATGTGAATTTGCATAATAGAAAGTTGGCAAACTAAACTCGATGGCACCGGTATGGAATCGCTTGCACCGAAGTGGCTAGGGTTTGGCTGAGTGTGTCTAGGTTCTGGAATCGGTGGCACCGGTATGGGAAAGTTGGTTGCACCGATTTTGAGTGTCAGGTATCGAACAGACTTTGGTGGGAGAGTTTGTGGATGTTTTTGGCGACTATCACTTGTGCACGTTTGAGCATATTGTTCACCAACAAAAACTTACTCCCTTTTAATAGTATTGGCTTTCCTATGGACTCAAAGTGATTTCTCACAAATATAAAATGTAGAGTCCTCTTGCTTGAAGCTTGGACAACCTATTTCCTTGCATCTTGGGGTATGTCCACAATCTTCTTTTGCCAATCCTATAATTTAACATTTCCTAAAATATACTTGGTGGAAACATTAGTTCAATGACTTATATGTTGTTATTAATTACCAAAACCACCAACGGAGCAAATCTGCTTTCAATCTCCCCCTTTTTGGTAATTGATGACAACGTATAGATCAAAGCTTTGACATATGATAAAATCAATGAATATAATCGTCGCTTTCAGAGGTATGTGATAAGCAAGAGCTCCCCCTAAATTTGTGCATTATTTTGAATTTGTGTTTGAATGCAAATGCACAATCGATTAGGTATGTGGGGCACTTCTTCCATGTCATATACTACTTGGTGGTGTGCGAGAATAATTAGAATGAATAACAACACACAACACAATCAAACAAAGGTGAATGATCATCTCATAAGCATTAAGATGATAAGGAATAGTAGCATCACACATAACAACGTATGATCACACATAAACACAAAAGTATCTGACGTCAAACCAAAAGAACCAAATGTTTTGAAAAGCAACAACCACCAAAACTCTCTCTCGCTTGAAGCCTAAAGATCTATATACACTTCTCCCCCT